>CM054822.1:8559514-9064514 GCA_028984105.1 Lavandula angustifolia
AGTTTTACTAATACCGACTTTCCACCGATAAGTTCCGGCCGAATTTAAGAAACGCACGAAGAATTTCTTGCAGTCGACTCTGATCTCGTATCTCATTTATCGTAATAGTAATAGGACCCAGTGTACCTATCTATATATATATCGTTCCTATCGGGTTGCAAAGCATAATTACTCATCGGGTTCTACGGCTTTGTTTGCGTTTTCTTCTCTCACAACCATCACCAAGTGATCCGACACACACACTCACATAACCGCTTCTCCATTTTGCCCATATTCAGCTGCATCGACTCTTGATGTTTCCATCGATCATCTTGATTGTCTTCCTCGATGAATGCTCAAATTGTTGTCGCAGAGATTAGCTTTCTCTCCATTCTTATTTTAGAATAGAGGCTAGATGGTTAGAAATAGAGGTTTTGGCATCATCAATTAGGGGAAATTGTTGACATGAGCCGCAGATGGTACTTCAAGTCGTCTAGGTAGTTAAAAGAATATTAGGGGAAAATCATAGTAGTACTATGGAATTGAAGATCCCAAATCCTTACTGAGCATTTACCAAGTACAAGGCTTCATAGATTAAACGTATGTATAGGTTAGTTACTTGTTTTTTTTATTATCTTTTGTCTAAGTCCGTGACGGGTAAACCGTTGGACCGATCTTCCGACGGTTACCTGCAACCCCACGCCACCTTTGTAAGAGTCAGGTTTCAGGTCAAATACCGATCTTCACCTCAGCAGAGGTACAAACTTCATCAGCCGATAAGCACGCAGAAGAACATATGCAGTTTCGGCACTGCTAGCCGCCAGCCGCCCCTACTCGCAGGAAGTATTCCTTGTCACCGACTCAATAAGAAGATAGAGACTCTTATCTAGTCTACCGTGCCCGATAGAAAAACGAATCTTACTACATGCTCTTTCGGTTCGAAGAAAGATCTTACGAGGTTGTTTGTATAGTCAACTTTGACTCCCGACACATTCTCACCAACCACAAACTCGACCAATGAGAAGCCGCATACACTACATTCCGCTTCTTACACGTGAAAGTCGCTTCATGTACAAGAATTAAACTCCGGCAATAAATTTGAATTTACGGCCGCTTTCTTTGGAAGTTACACATGGGGCACTGCCGCTCTCCAACGGGACATATGCCATAGCTCAGACCAACCATAAATAGGGGAGAAGAAATTCGAAGCTCCGTGCAAATCTAATAAAAAGGTAAAACGGGCCAAGCTTTCAACACTAAAGATACTAAAGATTATCCGCAGAAGAATCTTCGTTTCTTAGAATATTCTTAGTTCTTCACTCTAGAGTACTTAGATCCCCTTTTCTCCAGACTAAGCTCATTGCCATATTTATAGCTTAGATTCGAAGGAGTTCACTGTGAATTGTTCTTAAGATAAGAACTCCTTATTAGTTGGAGATTATTCCATCCCTCTCGAACTTCGGCTCAATTGTAAAGTCGCTTAAGGACTATAACTTAGAAGGATCTCGTCCGAAGGACGGATACTGCTGGAGGCTTGCCGCTTTAATCAACAAGTTATCCTCGCCATTGTCAGACCGGTGGACGGGGATCTCGTATCCAAACCACGTTAAATCACGAAATTCCCATCGCTTTATCAGTATATCATAACTGTTCAAAATCATATGTTTGCATAAAACGCGTTTCTAAAGCGCACAAAAAGAACTTGGATTTGTGAAAAGCGTTTTTCAAAACCGAGAATAATCTCCGCCCTACACTTATCCGCACACATCTCCGACACATTAACGACTGATAAAAAGTCAGTAGAGGAAGAACTCAAAGAAAGCAAGAGGCTGGACCCACTTTGACCCGTTGTATCGAAGGTTACTATTTGGCATCAAGCCTATCGTGTTGCACTAAAAATGTACTCACTGCCCTTCTCGCTGGGGAGAAGTAAGAAACCAGGATCGTAATCACCCCCCTCTACATCTCACTTATCGCCTCCTAATTCAACACTTTCAGGAAGAGGAAGTTAAAATAAGTTTCACCACTCACTCTCCGCCACGACGCATTCGCCTGTTGATTCAAAAACCGTTTCTCCGGCACTCACAACAAAGAATAAATGCGCCGTCTTCGATGGAATAAGCATGAGCATCTCCTCAATCGAGTCATCTGATGTAGCTTCTCCGGGGGGGGGCAATATAGCCTACCTTCGGGCAAATTTCTCACGTCCCGACTACCATTCGCTCATGGTGCACTGAGTCAGACAATCAGGGAAATGTCCTTCTTCTTTGCAACAGAAAGCACACAAATACTCGCCACCTTTTTTCGTCAGAGTCAGTTGACGGACTAGCAAAGTCAAGTTTTTGCGTTCCCGCAATCAGGAGTTGGTTTAGATTCTTCCCTTTTACGATGGATCTTTCTTACACGAGGGAGAATCTCAATGGTATTTCTTCAAACCTTTCTCGACTCTCTCCTCCTTGATATCTGAGAGCTATAACCGTCAAGACGACATCGCATCGTAGAGTCTCGAAAGACGCAGATCCGTGGTAAATCCTACTGGGCCTTGCCGGGAAGAAATGGGGCCGCTCTGCATTTGCCGGGAACAGCTATTTTGAAAGTGGCCATTTCAAAAGTGCACTGGAGCACTAGGAACATCTTCGGGGCAGTAGATAAAGGTTCTAACACCTTCATCTTCACTTCTCAAAGATAACATCGAGAGTTAAAGTATTAAGATCTCGAGCGACGTAAATAAGTAGCAAAAGGAAGCCATCTACCGAGGAAACGCTCTCAAGATCTTGGTGTTCATCTCTTTCATGGTGAACGTTATCCCCGACCCGTTGATCACATTAATCCGATTTGTGAATCCGACGCAAGTTCGCCACTGGTCCCACGCGGGATCCACGGCAAAGGTGTCAAACTTTCAAGCTCTAAACTCGAGCTTGTTCTCTTGATCTACGAGGTTCCTTAGCTCGCATAGACGCCGAGGCATCCCAAAGTTCTTTGCGGCTTTGCAATCATGCACCCTCCCCGAGGTGCGAATCGCCGAGCGTAGTTGGGATTACATTCCGCGCTACTGGGCCGTCAGGTGCAACCTTTTTCTCTTCCGGGGCATGAAGGCGATTGTACTCAGGCACTCTTTAGCAACCTTGTAGCACCCGCCCATGCTCCTACACTCCCACGCGCATACAACGTTGTCGATCACGGAATGATAGGTCCTCGCCTCCAAGTGACACGCTACCATGCCGTCGCAGCACGACGTAAGGCGCGCCCATTCTCATGCGATTAACATACCTGTAGCAGCGGCACCATCCGTATACCGACATATCGTACATTATAGATGCGAGTATAAGGAGGTATGAAGAGATGCTCGGGCAAGTGGAAAAGCGCTTTCGTGATCTCGTTCGAGTGAGACCAAGTAGTTTCGAGTAAACGATGATCGTGAGCACCCACGCCTGATACCACCGGTTGTTGGTCCGAGACGAAGTGTCAGCGCAGAGGGGGGCGGGGGGCACACACTCAGTACAAGTTTCTTCCCTCAAACGCGAAGGACAACTCATCATGATGTGCAGAACTCGATGAACAGCTTGCCAAAAAGTAGCCCGATCGCGGCCGAGCGATCTAACTACGGAGCCTGGTCCTGCACCGACTCTGTCGCATTAAAACCTCAAAGCGAGAGTTAGGCGTGATAAGTGTAGGGTCCGATAGACTTCGCCTCGATTTGAAAACGTGTTTTCGCAAAAACAAATGAGTTTTGGCTAGCGCACTTTTTAAAATACGTTTTATGCAAAGTATGAGTTTGCAAATCAATGTGAGAACAATGTAATAAAATAGTAAATAACACAAGCTATTTTTAACGTTGGCTGATACGCAAGATCTTACGGGCCCACTGCCTGGCCCCCTCGAATGGTGGAGGTCTTGTTGATTAATCTAAGCAAGCCTCAACAAGGTATCTCTACTGGCTGGGACAGATCCTTCTAAGTTATAGTCCTTAGCGACTTTACAAATCAAAACCGAAGTTGGGGAAGGGAGGGGATTTTCCAACTATGAAGGAGTTCTTACAATAAGAACAAATACGGAAAGTGAACTCCTTCAAGATTCTAAGCCGCGGATATAACACTTGAACTTAGATAGAGAAGAGGGGTCCAAAGAAACTTTTGTGAGAGAAGAACTAAAAATTTTCAACTAGGTAAGTTCTTCGCTGATCTTCTGAAGCGCTGGAAGAATTTTGAATGCATGAGCGTGTAATCCCTTTTTGATATCCCGTGCGTTGAGCGTGGGAAAAGCTTCTCTATTTATAGTCGCGACCTGCATTTGTCCGTTGTAGAAGACGATGCCATGTTGTTGGGAGATGATTCAAAGAGGCAGCCCAAAAGGCACGTAGATTCAAGATCCCAAAACCCTACTTACTGATCGACGAACCATTCGTTGGTATCTTGTTTGTTCTGCCTCGAGAGTTTGCACTCGAGACACCCCTTCGACATTGTTCATGCATTCGCTGCCCGTCTCGTTGGTTCTTCGCCAGACTATCACCCCCCATTACTGAGAAGAAGACTCAGCAGGGATCGGGACTCAAGCAGAGCAAGATACTTAAAGGAGCCAAACCGAACCGAACTCTCAGGAGTCGCTTCATCGAACTCGCAGTTGATCTTCGCAGAGCCGAACTCGAACAGAGTATGCAACGAACATAGATCAAACTCAAAGAACGGCCGCATAGCCAACCGCATAAGAGATCTCATAAGTCAAAGTTAGCAAAGTCATACGAGGTATAGAGAAGTCGCCCTAAGATCTACCTTGAAGTCTATTTGCGCACCTACTTTCTTCAAACCGACCAACGAAAGCAACCACTGCCCACTTTTTGATTAAACCCCAGAGTCAACAACTTTCCCCGAAATGGAGGGAAAGGACTCTATCTCCATACTTTGAAAGAGCCGTTACCTACCCAAAAGAGAGAGAGACACACGGATCGTCAGTCTCCAACGGATCTATCCTTATCTCTGGTCTATAAACAGAGGGAAGATTTCAAATCAAAGCTCACGATACATACAAGAACAACCGGCATTCTCGAGCAACTTAGAATCAACTTAAGCTTTCGCAAGAACTTCGTAGAAGTTATTTCCAAAAAGTGAATGGAGACATAGTTGCTCAAAGGGAACCAAGTCAATCGTATCATAAGCCTCTAGTATCCAAGCGACTTAATACGAACCTGCAGTTTATACTTAACCGTTCGTCGCTTTAGAAGCCACTTTCTCGCTCCCTTCCCTCTAACCTAAGCTCACAGACCATATCTATAGCTTAGAACGAAGGAGTTCATCCTTGAACCGATCCTTATTGTAAAGGACTCCCTTCATAGTTGGACAAGATTGTCAAACACTTAAGTTTGATACCTTGTAACCGAGACTTTTCGCATAAATCTCAAGACCAATGTTTGTCCAAAGGCATAAACCAATTCCGAGACTAACTTAGTATAATAAAATAGCCTCCGATCTTTTCTAGACAGTGGACGAGGGATTGTTAAATCCGAACTACTTTAAAATTGCTTGTGTTCCCCGTGTGCTCGCTTTTACTATCAGATTGATTCTCGCTCATACCGAAAATATCTTTCAAAATCATTCAATCGTGTTTCAAGAAAAGCTTAAAAGATCGCACTAACTTATCGAAATAGTTTTCTTAAAAATGTTTTCTAACTCAACTGAATTCGGGCCTACACATTTTCGCACCCTACCGAACTTCAAACTCAATCCATACTCATCCCGACCTAAGTCACTAAAGCAGGATTCAATGAAGTCAATTACTCTACCACGCGATTCGAACAACTTATCCTGCCCAACGAACCTGTTCGCACTGACATCTTCCCCGAGAGGGACCTGCTCGCATTTTAAGTTGATAAAAGTTTTCAAGTGTATTCACCCCCTACACCCGAACGTTTATCTCGGGACCAACAATTGGTACGTAGTAGGAGTTCTCTAAGACTCTTATTTTTTGAAACTAATCTACCCGATCAGCATCCAAAACGTTTTCACTACATATCATTCTTCATTCATATCACAATTTTC
The DNA here is from genome assembly GCA_028984105.1 of Lavandula angustifolia. NCBI lineage: Eukaryota > Viridiplantae > Streptophyta > Magnoliopsida > Lamiales > Lamiaceae > Lavandula > Lavandula angustifolia. Next base: position 8,565,526 of record CM054822.1, read on the forward strand.
AATGTCCGATATGTCAGAATCGAGATGGTACCAATGTTCTCATTGAGATAATTACGGGTATGACGATTCGTAATGGAGGCACATCCGACTTCCCCTCTCCACGACAACGATTACGCAGGCATCGGAGGACCGACCTATCATCCCCAAGATTGATAGTGTCGAAACCCGTGATCCGGAAGACAAGCAAGCGGCATGGTGACCTAGAAGAAGATCCCCAAAGATAGAATCCTTTTCACCCCGAGGACAAGAAGCTTCACAACTTAGACCAAGTTTCCGACATGCCATACCGACCACCCTCAAGGGATTCCTATCTCAAGAGTTCAAGATCCGCAAGTCCGCGAAGGAACTTTGGGATGCTCTAGCGCTTACCGAGTCGGGGGACTCGAAGATCAAAGCAAACATTCACAAGCCGGAGACTGTCTCTTACGCCCAGGTGACACGATTGAAGATCTTAACGCCGATTTACGGATCGATGAACACCATCAACGGGCCGGGAAAGATATTCTCCAACCGAGAAATGAATCTCGTGATATTGAGAGCACCGCCGGATGGACATCGACTCCATTTGCTACTTTACCGAGACATTCCCGACCTAGATATTGTTTATCCCGATCATATCTTTCGCACTGGGAAAGTCGAGGAGTTCGAGTTCGGTCTACCCCAAAGGAAGGCAATCAGTTGAAGCGACACTCAAATCGACCATGCTTTCAAAGCATCAATCAGCACAACCGCTCCCGCATCTAGCAAGGCGTAACCTTCACTTAGGCGACCTACAAGAAGGAAACCTAGCCAAGAAATACGCACCTGGTGGCCGTGAAGTGATCGAAGGAGAAGGAGAGGCGCGAGAAACTCTCTAGAGTGGTTAGAGACTCCAAGGGTAAGTCTGAATATACACCCAAGCGCACTCTCGAATCGCATGCTTCGATGCGTGGAGACAGAAGACTCACCAATCAAAAGACAATGAGAGCAAAGAAGATGGAGTCACAACTCGCTACAACCGCAAAGAAGCCGGGACACTATCGGGCATGACTGCCTTAAGCTCAAGCACTACCGAGAGAGCAGACGCAAAGCTCGAAGGGAGAAGTTCATCAAGAAGCGCCAAGATATATTACCAAAGTGAACTCTCGGACGACTCGATCAAGTCGACTCTTCAGGGATTCATTAGACGATGAAGCGGCATTCATGGTCGTAGAGCTTGAAGAAGATATCCAAAAGTGTCTCATGGCGAGAGAGGATGAGGTAAACTCTCACTTCCATTTAACTCCTCTTCACACCGCACACACAACATTATTTCAGAAAAAGTGAATGAGAATATGGACGTCTCGGGACCGCTTATGAAGAATTGTTAGACTAATAGATTTAGATGAGCCCGGCAACGTAGTGAAAGACTCTTCGTGAGCCTGGATACACCGAAAGTGGAGAATCGTAGACTTTCTCAGAGAGTCAAGTTGCTACCGAGTCGAAGGACTCGTTGTTGAGACTCTGGAGGAGATGTTCCATGTCTCTTCTCTATAAATAGAGGGAAGATTTCAAATCAAAGCTCACGACACATACAAGAACACACGAGCATTCTCGAGCTAATAAGAATCGACTTAAGCTTTTCGCAAGAACTTCATAGAGTTATTTCCGAAAAAAAAGGCGACATACTTGGTCAAAGGGAACCGAGCTGGAATTAGATCATAAACCTCTTGTGATCCAAGCGACTTAATACGAACCGTACAGTTTATACTTAACCGTTCGTCGCTCTAGAAGCCACTTTCTCGTTCCCTTCCCCCTAACCTAAGCTCGCAGACCATATCTATATCTTAGAATGAAGGTGTTCATCTTTGAACCGATCTTTATCAGAAAGGACTCCTTCATTGTTGGAGAGTTTGTCAAACACTTAAGTTTGATACCTTGTAAACTCGAGACTCGCTTAGTATAAATCTCAAGACCGTGTTTGTCCAAGCGACAAACCAACCGAGACTAACTCAAGATAATAAAATAGCCTCATGATCTTTCGTGACAAAGCCGGACGTAGGATTGTTGAATCAACCACTTTAAAATTGCTTGTGTTTTGTGTGCTCGTTTTTACACGTTACATTGGATTACTCGTTCATACTTAAAATATCTTTCAAAATCATTCAACCGTGTTTCAAAGAAAGTTTAAAAGATTTCACTAACTTACCGAAAAAAGTTTTCTTAAAAACGCTTTCTAACTCAAATGAAGTTGGGCTTAACATTTCCGCACCCTACCGAACTTTAGTTGAACGGCATCAATCTCGACCTACGCGCCAGCGTGCCTCAAGGAAGTAATTCGCCCGCCACGAGATCTGTAACGGCTTTGTCTCGGTCTACTAAACCCGTTCGGCACGGGGCATCTTCCCCGAAAGGGACCTGCTCGCGTTTTAAGTTGAGAAAAGTTTTCAGTGTATTCACCCCCCTCCCCCCCCGTCTTACACTCCGAATATTTATCTCGGGAGTGGTAGGTGAGACTTGTCGACATCGGCCCTCATCTCGAGCCGACTCACTCATCCTCGTATGATCTTCTACCGACTTTCGAATGTTATTAAAAGTCGGGTCAAGTTTCTCCGTCGTGATACGTAGATCTGCACGATCATATCCGTCTTCTTCATCTGAGTCGGCACGATAACAGTCTTCTACCGAGTGCGCCCCGACGACTCGAAGGTACCGAGCTCTATATCGTGTTCTTACCGGAGGTCACCGATGAGAAATCTTCTACTCGAGAACAATCAACCGGAGACCCGAGAACACGAACTCTAACATACCGACGACTTCGGTCCTGAATTTAACTTCCTACCGAAGTTCGTACAAACAAATACCTCTTACAGACTTAGACAAAAATAGATAACGAAAATAAGGAAAAGTCTAGCATATTACATCATCTAGTCCGAAAGACAACACACTAAGTGGTACAAGACATGTTTTGGGATCTTCAATTCCATAGTAGTAAATTACTATGATTTCCCCATTACCGAAATAAGAAATAAGTCCTAATACAAGAACTACCGATAATCAGCTCAAAGTACCCTCTAAGTGATGATCTAATCAATCATCGACTCATAACCCAACAGAACTAACGGGCGCGTGTTGAAAGAAGTGGTTTCTTACCGAGCCCTCTTGTTGGGAAATTTAATTTCAACTTTCGATTCAATTTCTTATAATCTTTCACTCAGCTTCAAATCAAATATATTTCATTTAATCATCGATCCAATTCAAAGGTTCAACTTAATTTAATTTTATTGATTCAATCCCATAATCTATTTATTAATTTTATTACGCAATCAATTAACTTTATTAATTTTATCTATTTCATCTATTTCTTCTTTCAATCCCATAATCTATTTATAAGATTATGCAATCAATTACTAATCATTTTGAAATAATAGATATGCAATTAAATTAAATGTTCGTGGTTGATATGAGTCAAAGATGATACCTCACCGCCGCTCGGTTAAAAGAAAATGGGGGAAATCATAGTAGTACTATGGAATTGAAGATCCCAAAACCTAGCCGATATCGCAGATTAGCGTGTCGTTAGGGATTAGCCGATGTATAGGTTAGACTTATTGTAATCGTTTTATATTCTTGTCTAAGTCCCGACGGGGTAATTGTTCAACCGATCTTCTATCGAAGATACTTTTCGTAACCCCACGTCATCGTTGCAATCGCTATGCTCTTCACCTCATCACCGAGTAAACCTCGCAGAAGCCAACCCAAGAAACTGATACGCCATCGCCGGAAGAACTCATGCAAGCCCAAGCACCTTCGTAGCCGCCAACCGACCTACTCGCAGATGCCCCGTCGCCCGACTCACCAAAGAAGACAGAGACTTTTCGCCCATCGTATCCTACTAAAAGCGAACTCACCTATTCAAGTCTTTTTCGAGAAGTTCAAAAAGAAGACATACGAGGTTGTTGAACGGTCAACTCTCGACATTCTCACCAACTACAAACTTCGACCAATGAGAAGCCGACAACGCTTACCTACTCTACACAAGAAAGTTGCTCTCATGAACAAGCACATTAACTCGCCCCGCCGCAACAAGTTCGAACTATGGCCGTTTTCCTTGGAAGCTTAGGACACGTGGCATCGCCGTCTCCAACTGACATACGCCATAACTCACAACTATAAATAGAGAAGTTTTTGAAGCCCCGAGCTGACGGAATTTCGAAGGGACAAGCTCAAGTTCACAAACGCTAAGGACTATAACTTAGAGGGAACCGTCCAAACGCACGCATCCCCGCCGAGGCTTGCTTGGAATAATCAACAAGTTCTCCCCGTTTGTTCAAGACCGTGGACGTAGGATCTTGCGTATCCGAACCACGTTAAATTGCTTGTGTTCTTTTACCGTTTTATCGCATAGCATTCAACCGACTTGAAAATCATAAGCTTGCATAAAACGTATTTTTATAAAGCGCACACGTACCAAAGAGATTTAATTTGCTAAAAACGTGTTTTCAAAAGAGACGATTTCCGGCCCCACACTTTCCGCACAACACAGCTCTCCGATCGATTCTCAAAGTAACGACAACGATCGGCAGGAGAGAGCTCAAGAGGCCGACTCACTGGCCCCGCGATCGAAGGCTTATTTGGCACTCGTTCATCGCTTGCAATCAGCCACAACCTGACCTTCATTGAAAAAGAAACCGAGCTCGGTGTATTCACCCCCCCCTCTACACCCGACTCTATCGTCTCCGGACAACAGTCGGATCACAAGATTAAATTAAATTATGTTATTATCTCATTTAAAACATATGCTATATCAAATTGTATTTATAGAGTAAGCGTATGACGATTTCAATAAATAAATATTATAACAGCTTATAAATGAAAAATATGAAATGCATATGAAATGATATTAGACAACATACTATCTTAATTTGTGTAGATTTGGAAGCTTAACTATTTAGTTAGTTATAAATGTTGAGAAAAATATAATGGGTGATGCGCTTATTTCATAATTATATTTTAATATATAAATAATTGTATAAAATTAAATATACTAAATGTATAGTTACATATTCTACCACTTTAGAATATAAAAAAATATATTAGCGACAAAATAGCATCATCTATATCTCATCAACAAATTCTTGATTTGTGGAGAAGTAGCTCAAGCACTATAGTATATTTCTTATACTATCTAATGTAATTATTTGAATAGTGGATGATTTATTAAATATGATTTATCACTATCTAACATAATTAAATGTGGAGGGGTTGAAACGAAGTTTCGTTATACACTATGTTGATTCTAGAATCATTATTTTAGTGAATCCACACTCCAAAAAGGTATCACCAAATGTCGAGTTTGAGGATCCTATGGGCATCTACTTGCAAGATGTTGCAACTATGCATCAATGAAAATACAATTATTAATGATGGTTAATAATACAATTCTTTTCTCACGTATTATTTATTATTCTAATCAGTCATTTAAATTAAGTACATCAAGGTTTTAGCTATTAGATAATTTTAATTAAAAAATCAAAATGTATTTACTGGTAAATAGTTGAGCGCTATTGGATAAATATTTTAAATTTATTTTACGACCAATTTAATCAAAATTTGAATATTTGGCAAGATACTGAATATTAGAGTATCTTCAATCATGAATGAAAATGACACATTAAATAAAATTGGTGAGTTATAATTTGTCCTATGCCCTATAGATAAAGTTCATGATTTAATATTAAATAAATACACATAAAACATCTATATTATTTTTATGATTAACTTTTAGAATTAGATCACAAAATATTAATGGTTTTAGGAAATAAATACATATTGAAGAATACCTGGGAACATTTAGGCGTAATCAATCATGAATAAAAATTCAAAAAACCGATATTGTGAGGCTTTTATTTGTTCTATTAATTATCGGTTTTCTTAGAGTAGATAACAAGTACTCCCTCCGTCCCGTTATTTGTGGCTCAATTGTTTTTGACACGGGAATTAAGAGAGTAGATGATAAAGTATGAGAGAGAGAGAGTAGATGATAAAGTATGGAGAGAGAAGACGAGTAAGATAATGAGAGAGTATGAGAGAAAGATGATAAAGAGGAGAGATAATGTAATAAAGTAGGAGAGTAGAAGATGATAGAAGATGAGTAATTTTTTACCAAATTAGGAAAGTGGGCACAAATAATGGGACACCCTTTCGGAAAGTGAGCCACAAATAGCGGGACCGAGGGAGTATTGGATATCGGGCAATAAGAAGCAAGCAATGATGGAGAATCAATGCCGAATTTCCAAGACATATTATGCTAAAGTATTCTAGAGATCCAGCTTGTCGCTTATTGTTGAGTACATTTATTCAAAATAAGAAATATGAAATTAGCAATTCAGTAGAGTTTTTCCATATGACCAAACAAAAAAGAGCTATCTTGCCATTTACTCCGATGTAGTTGAATTTGTCAATAAGTATGTTATATCACTAATCAAGGGGAAGTCCTTACATAATTGAAGTTCAAATATCATGTGCAAATCATCCGAAAATAGTTCTCTATTTTAGGACACTCACACACTAGAGTTTTTGAAAAGTCTTAGATGTTCAAGAATATCGAACCATTAGCTATTTTTGAAATTAGGAGTTCCAAGCTTATGCAGCTCATAAATATAAATCATGGAAATGGTTTATCCAATGATACTCGATTGATTATTACCACACTTGGGGGGTCGTGGTATTAGATAAGGTACTAACTGGAAGAAATGCGAAAGAGGAAGTGTTAATTCTTGAAATGTCGATTTACACCGTTCAACTATCAAAGAAAACAGCTTCCAAGTATATTGTTCAAATTTTAAAGAAGACAATTTACAATCATTGTCTCTTATGCAATGACTATTAATAAAAGTCGACGATACTTAGTATGTCTGTGTGAGCTCGTTGTTGAAGAAACCCGTGTTTACTCATGGTTAGTTATATGTCGCGACCTCACGTGTCACAAATCTAAATGATCGAAGATTTTGGTGTGGGATGATGAAAACGTTGATTGTAGAACTACAAAAACGTTGTGTTTAAAGAAATCCTACGAAACCCTATGAACAAAGGCATCAATTACTATGAATAATTATAAAAACACATCTATATTTATCTCAAGTCGTCTGAGGTTGTACAAACTTTAAATTCAAATGTTAAAATATGGTATGGTTTATACTTTTTTACATATGACACAATACCTGCTTTTAAATTATACTCATCCTGTTTCATTAGTAAAGTCCTATTTCTTTTCATTAGTAAAGTCCTATTTCTTTTAGGCATGATTGCTAAGAAAATTGTGTTTTGTGGTATTTATGATTTGACCTTTTGAAGTAGTTGATTCTTATCCACACATTTTTTACCTATTTTAGAAATGCGACATTTGTAATAGGTAGCCATAATCGAAAAAATGACAAATAACTAATGGGACAAAGTGAGTATATGTATTTCACGTAGATATGTAGGAACTCAATTCAATTTACGAATTGAAATCGGACACTATAATTTAGGTTAACATTGTCTGTTTGTTTACACGTTTACAATAAATTCTCAAAAAAGCAGGCTATCTCATTACCCGGTACCCGCAAATTGGATTGACATAATTGTTTAACTCATTATGATACTAACGATATTACAAAGATATGATTTAAGCATTACAATTAGATCGAACTTTGGAGCAGTTAATAGTTGATTTCTAAATCTACATCAAATATATAATAAACAATATGAAACATAAAAAAATATATCGGTGCGGATGCACGAGTACTACACTAGTTCTAAAATAAGTTATGAGGCTGCAGAAACCCTTCCACCCTCCACCAATAAGATTGAAAATAATTGTGCAAGTCAAAATATATGGGTGAAAACAACAAACTAATTAAACCAAGTTTGATCGAAATCAAACATAAAGTAGTGAACCAAACTAACCAATCCAATCTCGTCCGTTCAGAGAATCAAGGGTGAGATACCACAACAAACCCAACCCTTCCACCAAGAAACCCACATTAAATCCAGGGACGGCTTGACCTAAGAAACTTTAAAGTAATCCAATTTGATTCCAAAAAACACCTGCTTCTCTTGAAGCAATAACCATTCATCAGTTGACACGTAATCCAGTTGAAACGCTATCGTTTTGACTTGTTCAAGGCGGCCGGCAGAAGCCCCACAGCTTTGAAGTTTACTTCCACCAGTCAAAATATTGCATTCCTAAACAAGCACATTCCAAATGAGAAAAATGCCACATGGGTCCCTACTACCCATTCTCATCATAAATGCATTTCAAATTGTTCAATTTCCACGCAAACGTAGATTTTCCAAAGGTGAAATCTTGATATTCAAATCTAACATTTTTTTAATCACTTAACTATATTCTGACATTTCACATGCAAGAAAGAAAATGATTTAAATAGAGAGAAAATTGAAATCAAGATTATTAGTCACTAAGTAAACTATGCACTATTGCTAAGAGAGAGTGTATAACAATGTGGAATAAATAGTAAATAGTGAGGAACCTTTATTTTTTAATGTAGAGTTAATATTGTTATTTTTAAAAAGGGAGATATTTGTAGTAGAACATCCTAAACGGAATATGGGCCGCTAATAATGAGATGTGTGGAGTATTATTTTCGGCCCAAACTTGTTGGTCATGAAGAAAATAAACAATATTACCAAATAAAGTATGAAAAATGTCTAATTTTTTTTTTTATCCTATTTATGCATATATATATATAAGAACTGATATAAGAAAACTCCTTAAAATAGAAAATAAAAAAGTATATACACTAGTTATCTTTTCATAATGAATTGAATACACTTTAAAATATTTCTTATACATATTTTTTATATATAACAAAAATATAAGTGTTACAAAATTTATGCATAAAATTATAAAAAAATTGCAATAAAAACACAAAGGTATAATATGCATAATTCTTATATAACTCTACCTCCTATATAAATTTTGAAAATAACTACTAATTTTTCTTATCATAAAAAAATTTAGAGTTTCAATTTCTTTTCTACAAAACCATATACAGTATATACATATATATATATATATATATATATATATATATATTTGTATGTATATACAGTACTACACAAGCACATTACTTAGGGAAGACTTCATAAACCGACTCATCAACCAAAAACAAAAAACGAAACTAGGTGATACATATATATGCATCTCTTTCAGTCTTTTCAAGATTGCCGTATTTTCCAATTCTACTTTTCTATTTCTTTTCCCATTGCCTATACTACTCTACTACTATACGCAAATCCAGCCTGCTGTTATGTACATTGTGGGCAGAAGGCTATTTCAGTAAATTCAACTTCTTCTCTCCCTCTCTTTCTAAATTATCCTATTAATTTTTTTTGAGAGTTTTACCATCGTATCCTCCTCCTACATCTCTGTTGGGAATCCACCCATTGGGGCTCTATGGGGAATTCCCTTTCTCCGCTTTGCATTTCGGTAATTGGCGGGCGTTGGCGGCGGCGTCGACGGAGTAAAGCTGGGGAGATTCCGGCTGCTGCTGTACGAGTCCTTTGAATCCCATGCCGCCGCGTTCGTCCTCTTCTTCGACGTCCCAACAATCTAATTAAAACAACAAATTGAAGATGAGCGAATAAAACTAATTAAATTAAGATGGCTTGATATTTGGTACCTTGCAGCCAAGAGAACAGAATTTGAATGAGTCAAGGAGGCTGCGGTCGCAGACGTTGCAAGTGTTTGTGACGCCTTTTCCCCGGGCGCGGCTGTGGCCGCTCGTTCAAGAAAACCACCTTGGCGCTGTTAATTATGTACGTTTGCACGGAGCTGATGTCCAGATACTTCTGTATTTCCGACACTCTGATAACATCGTGGTACGACGACCTCCTTATCTGAATATATTCTTTCTTCACTTTATTTTATCAATATCCAAACAACAAAATCGATATCAATTAAAGAAAAAGCAACCTGAATCGCGCGGTGGTCTTTGTGGAAGACCAAACAGAGAGAACAGAGGGGTCCATTCATACAATCCAAGCAGTACATATTGCACTCACTCTTGTGGGAATCCGCGTGGAATTTGCATTGGACGAAGAAATTCTCTTTCAACAACGGCTTCAACCACGGCGGCCATTTATTGCTCTCCTCCTCCGGTCCCTAAACCACACAAGTAATAAGAAAATGTGGAACCAAAGAATTGATGCAGAAAGTGAGTGAAAGTACCATGATTCTCCTGTTTTTTGGCTTGATTTCGCGGACGAGGGGTTCTTGATTATCGATCGCCAGCTTTGTGATTTGAAGAGAAGAGAGAGAGAGAAGTAGTGTGTGCAATGCGTGAGAGTGCTTATTGGTGTAAAGAAGTATGGTCACAAAGGTGAAGGAAAAGAAAGGTGGCTGTGGAAAGTTTTATGCAAGTGGAGACGGTAAGAGAAGAGAGAGGGTCGTTCTTTTCTTCTCAAAAGTCAATACATAAAAAATGTCCGAACCCACCTCCGAAGCTGAGCCTCAAGATACGTTGGGTGCAAGGAACCGACCTCCGTCTTTCCTTTTTCTTTATCTTAATTAATAATTTCTTTATTGCCTTTCATTTTCATATGTTACATATTCCTGCTGCGGTCTTATCACACCATTACTCAATTTTAATTAAACAATTATCAAACTAATGTTCCTTTCATTTTCACCTTTATCTGTCCTGAATAGTGAAAACTTATTATAATAGTACTTCCTCTTATATATAAAAAAATTTGATAAATTCATTTAAGCTACTTCGATCAATTGAAACGTATGCATTCAATATGGTTTATTTCAGACATTTTCGTAAATTAGGTACAAAGTTTATATTTAAGATACCAATTAGATAATTATTTATTCCTGAACTCGAATGGGAATTTAATAAATGAGTTGCACATTATTCTGATTTTATATTTAAGATACCAATTAGATAATTATTGGCTCAGCGTTGTGTTTCTTAGTTTAGAGAGGTAAGAACAATGTCCCTCCATTTTATAATACAGTACTAGTGTTTTTTTTCGTGGGTGTGTGTGTTTTGTTTCTTTGTGGGGGATGTTTGGAGGAAAGATGGGATTAATTTGCGTGTGAAAGAAGAACAGAAGACTTGGACGGAGAAAAAGCTGAAGTCAACCCAGACTTTACAACACAGACTTCCTTGTCTAGGAAAATCTAGGAACTTAAGGGGGCGTTTGGTATGGGCTTATTTGATAAAATTTTACGCCTATAAATCACCAACATATTTTAATTTATTATTAATAATAAATTATATAGGAAAAATTTATTTCTCTCTATAAGTTATTTTTGACTTATTTCATCAGTTAATATTTATAACTTATAAGTAACTTATAATTAAGAAACTTATGTAGAGATACACATCGAATCCTGAACCATACAAGTTTGTCACTAGCAGTTTTTTACTTTTTTTATATAAGTTATATCAATGTGAGAATCCAAACGTAATCCACTTATTACATTTAAAAACTTATTCATAAATTCTTATACAGTAGTGTTATTTTGCCAGAAATTCTTATTTAAGTTGTTTTTCCAATCGGAACTGTACTATTTCATACTCCCTTTGTCCCATTACTATATTCTTTATGAGGATATCCCATTGGAAGCATCTTATTTCTATAAATACAATGAATATGGTGACAAGAACTAATAGGCCAAAAATCAAACAATATATATCACACAAATCATTTTCATAATTTTCGTATGCAAAAGAAACGGGACACTACGAAGAAAAATACAATATTCCCTCCGTCTTATTATTGTTGACTTGTTTCTTTTCGACACGGAGATTAAAAAGTGTATAGAGGCGTATTAAAATGGTGGGTCCATTTATTTTATTTTATTGTGGTCGACAAAATTTTCTATTTTTGAAAACAGATCAACAATAATGAGACACATTGATAAGTAAAAAAGATTAAACATAATGGAACAGAGGGGTAAATTATAAAATACCTAAATCTATTATTCCATAAATTAAATTGCTTCCATCACAATAATATTATTAATGAAATTCGAATATGTGTTATTTGCATCATTGTTTTCTAATGTTTACTAGTATTCGTTACCTTGTTTTTCAAGAAACTACTACTTTTTATTAATTGGCGGACATAACATTTAGATAATTTTTAATTTTGTAATAACTAATGTTAAAAAAACACCTATTCCAAATTTCATGTCCTACTTATCAAGGAAAAAGGGGAGTAGATCCCCTGCCTCAGATTTCATGTCTCAATATTGTTCTATAATTATAAAGACTTAGGGGTTTATGGTCTACATAAAAAATCGTACCATTTATACCTACTGTTTATAATCAAATTTGTTGTGGGACAACGGATTTCCCCTAAAAGAAAGTAGACTGAACGATTATCTCAGAAAATGTTAATGTTGGAGACTGTATAATTCGTCAAATGAATTTTTTCGCGCTAAAATAGAAAAAACCCGCATATAAAATGTGAGTAAAGCATGTACAACAGACTTCAATATATTCAAGAGAGGATAATTTAACTAATCGAGAGGGGTGAAGTAGTACTACATGCCATAGATGACATCTCAGACGAGAAAACTGCATGTTAATGACGTGTCAATCTGTTAGTCATTAGACGAGGACTTTAGATGTATAGACCTGATACAATCACTTGATGTTCGTTTACTTAATGCGAGAGTTAGTCCAACATTGAAGATTACAGATTAAGCATGAAATAGCACATCATAGCGTGGACATACCTACACCATGAATAACTTGAGCATATGGACTACTTTGAGGGAAGAGGGCCAAAATAACAAAACACAACATATGATACTAGGACGGCACCACAAGCAGCGAACAATTCTTCGGAGTCAAAAAACAGAACATGTCTCCGTATACCTAAAAAACCTTTTTGGATTCACTTGTTATAATATACACCCTTTATAACAATAACACCTCATAGTACGATATATTGGTAGAAAGATGCTAAATACAACAAAAATGATAAGTTGGAAAACAAAACTAGAACAGAACAAGAGGTCGAAACCGAGTGCAAAAACTATAGCCAAGTCAAGGATAGCCTCTATCCACAAAACAAATATGCCCCGATAATGCTCGTTGGTTTGTGTAGCGTCTCCAAAGATAAAACGGCTTCATTTCGCTGGTGGCACCTCCGCGTGTTAGGTCTGCATGCTGAAAGCAGTTTATGAGTTTACTTGTATACAATGCCTCCTAGTTACCACTGTTACTATTCTCCTATCTAGTTATTATAGTTGCATATGTTAGTCCATTATCTCACAAGAGTTAGATGATGCAGTGTATATTAGATCACAAAAGACTGTAGTATGATTGGTTGAACTAGTGAGATATAAACAGTTACACAACTGGGACAACTTTAAGACAAGTTCTTAGTCTAAGTTGCAATATCAATAAGAAGTGACTTATCTTCGTTACTTGTCTATATTGATACATCTAATGTGTTAATGGATCACTTTGTGTGAAGAAACAAGGTCTCTGTGACTTAGCTATTCTGAAGCTTGATATGATTTCTCGTTGGTCCCAAGAGCACGTTCGTGTGTAGAGGGGAGGGGGGTGAATACATCTCGAAACCGATTTTTCTCAACTTAAACACGAACGAGTCCTTTTCGTAATAGTGTCGCATCGAAAGAATTCAAGAGACCGGATAGTCGTTTCGAATCATGTTGCAGAGTGACCGACTCTACCGAGATCTCGCTAGCCGACCGAGCGTCGAATTCAATATAGAGTTCGACGATGCGGAATAGTGTAGGCCCAATTCGATTGAGTTGAAAACGTTTTAATAAAACAGCTTCAAGAGATTAATGCGATCGCTAAGTTTGCTTGAAACTCGCCGAATGATTTTAAAGGATAGTTTTCAAGCATGAACTGCTTAAAATCAACGCAACAAGAAAAGAGAACACAAATAAGAGACACATAGATTTTTAAAGTGGTTCGGACACAAAAATCCTACGTCCACTATCCCGAAAGATCGAGAGGCTATGTATTATACCGAGTTAGTCTCGGCCGGCCTTGTACACTCGGACAAAGCCGTGTCTTGGAATTTACACCGAGCAAGTCTCGCTTACACGTTATCAAACTAAAGTGTTTCGACAAACTCTCCAACTATGAAGGAGTCCTTTTGCAATAAGGATTAAGTTCAAATATGAACTCCTTCGTCTAAGCTATGGATATGTTCTATCGAGCTTAGGTTAGAGGGATAGAGAACAAGAAGGTAGCTTCTAGAACGACGAACAACCGAGTTTAGCTACGGGTTCGTGTAATGTCGTTTCGATACTAGAGGCTTGTATGTAACGGTTTAAGCTTGGTTCCCTAAGAGCTAGAATGTAGTCTTTCGCCGGAGATATATTCTTCGAACTTCTTGCGGAAGACTTGGGCTTTTCGGATTAGCTCGCTTGAATGCTCCGTGTGTCGTTCGTTTTCTCGTTAGTCTCGTATTCTTCTCGTGAGCTTCAAATTTCGATTTATCCCTCTATTTATAAAGAAGAGATTAGGAAAGATCCGTTGGAGAGGATAATCCCTTTATCTCTCTCTTTTGGTAGCTAACGGCTCTTTTGAAGTAGAGTGACAAAGTTGTCCTTTCCCTCCTTTTCCGGAAAGTTGTTGAAGGCATTGCCTTTTAGTAGGTGTAGGATGTGTGTCCGCTTGTCATTGCCGAGGTTTGGAAAGTGGTTGAGACGCAACGTACTTCGAGGAGATCCAAGCCGACTTCTCTTATCCACGTATTTGACTATACCGATTGACTTTCAAAAGATCCGACAGCTCGTAAGATCGTCCGGCCGTTGCTGATTCCCGATGCCGATTCAAGAGTGAACATGCCGAGTCCGGCTCTACTAAAGATCGGCTCGAGCTAGCGCTGAACCGCTCCGCCGAGTTCGGGCTTCCACCGACTCCTTCGCATACTGCTCCCGCCGAGTCCAAAGATTGCTCGAGTCTTCTACTCGGTGCCGAGGCCGATAAGCCACCGAGCGCCCGAACCGAGAGCAGGAGTGCCACCGAGTCCGAAACCTCGAACACAAAAACAAATACAAAGTAATGGTTCACCGATCAAGACGGGGTTTTGGGATCTTCAAATCTTCATGGACTCGCTCGTAGCACAAGGCTACCGAGTATATGTCAAGACGGAAGACATAATCATTTCCCACTATATGCAACAAAGGCCGAGGATAGAATCATCACCCAACAATTTCCCCTATTTGATGATGCCAAAACCTAACAACATCTATGCAAACTAACACTAAACTTGTCGAAACAGAGCTCCTTACAATATTACAAGTAGGATCGATGGAGTTGTTCTTCAAGTTCTAGACTACCGAAGGGAGCAAAAGGCGGAGAGTCGAATATGGAGACTAAGCATTTCTCCCCTGTCTTAACAATTTCCCCTTCAAGGAAACAACTAGTCTATCGTAAACAAAGCGGCTACCGACAAAGAATCGTTGAGTGTGTGAGTCAAGAATCACTTTAGTGATTCGAGTATTAAGCATAAGACAAACACGGCTTATTTAGATAATAAGATATTGTCAAAGCCAAACAGAGATATCATATATAAATAAGGAGATCAAGACATATACATCTCTCGCTAGACTAAAACATACAGAAATAAAGAAGCCGAACATCACTTGAAGTGACTAATCCTCGTCCTTGAATTCCTGAGATGAATCTTCGGGAAGGGGCACTCCATACATCCGATAAGTGTTCTTCCGCAGCCTTCATTATCTCAAAGAAAGTCCGCCGGCTCATCTTCATCAAGGAATTTTGCTTCAAAGAAGATACATCACTTCTTTCTCAATTACGCCGAAATGAATAGATCCATCCAGCCTTCGTGGGGGTGGCGTAATTCTAGATCTCGGGACTCGACTTCGACATTTTCTTTTACAAACTTTTCGCAATCTAGCGTACATGTCTAAGTCGCCGACATATATGCTTCGCCTTTGCGCTTATCTCGACCGTAAACCCGTAAGTAGTTTCTTTTGATGAATTCAATCTTGACGCTTCCCATCTTTGCGTGAATTCTACCGGGCATCCATTCGTCTCGTTCTCGGCCATCTCGTAGGTCTTCGATCCGAAGGCTTTCTCGAACTTCCCGTATCCGTAGGGAATGTCAGCCCTTAGACGGGATCCTCTAACTTGCTTCTTTCTCTCGTTCTCGCCTTTAGGGGCTTCAAGATCTCGCCATATGAATCCTTTCTCCGGCAGCCTTCAATCTGCCTAGCCTCTTCGCCTCTATATAAATATCCGTCCAAATTGAGCCCGCATTTCTTCCATCTCTCTATCTTGAGCTTCGAAGAAGTGTAAGAAGGCTTGTGTGATTGTTCTTGTTCCGAGTCGCAGGCGTAGTAGATTTTTCTATTGATTCGCCTTGTCGCTCAGCCGACTTCGCCGTCGCTTCTCCTTTTCTCTATCTTCATCATCTCCAATTTTCAGCTTCTTAGAGGCAACATAGCAAGCTTGTTGTTTTCTTTCCGCCACGTGCCGGAGCCTTTGTTTTTCCTTTAACAGCCTTTGCTTTTGGCTTGTTGGTCGCTTTCCGCTTCGGCTATCTCCCTAGCCGCCTTCTCATCGCCGGCTATCCGAGCCTCCTCCTCCTTAGTGATATATCTCTTAGATTTCTTGGAGGGAGGGGCCGGGAGCTTCAGGATCTTCTTCCCTTTGCGTTTACCGGAGGGTGGGAGAGGTGCATCTTCCTCTTCCGAGTCCTCCAAGTCAGCATACTCAAGCAACCTCTTTGATTATATCCAAAGGGAGTTTGGGTCGCCCGAGTTGCTACATCTACGGGTCCCGAGCCGCTGGGGCCGGTCTCGCTGATGATCTGCAGCCGCACTGCGTGAGACACCCCGGGCCTCGCCGGGCTTGTAATGGGTCTAGTAGGAGCAGATGTTTGAGCCGAGCTTGCTCCTACATCGACCTTGTCTTCTTGGGAGACTTCAAGCACTCGCTCCTTGGTGGCGGCTTCCCCCTTAGTTGATTTCTCGCTTTAGCAGGGGTCTACTTAGCCATCCTTTCCACCTTTATATCCTTTTCCCTTCGGGGCCTCCTTTTCCCCCTTTTTGGCATCAACAATTATAATAGGGGTAGGAGCGGATACCTTGTTGTTCAGCCGGTGTACGAGGCCGACAATTCATCGAGCTTGTTATGTATCTTGGTCGCGCTCGTGCGCATCGTTCTTCTCACCGATCATTTCTTCTATGTAGCGCTTGTAAGAATGATCGGCTGTCGCTTGAACTTTTCACAGTGCATCAACCATATTTTCCATGGCCCCGCCGGATAGAAGTGATTCTCGAGCTCATTGGCCTCGGATATGGCTGTGACCTGAGTCGGTGGGAGGACTGAGAGGCTTTAAAATTTTCAAGTAGCTTGGCTCTGTCCTTCCCGAAACAATCTTAGCCGAAGCTTCAAAGTCGCCTTCGCTTGCCGCGCTTCGCATACGATGATGGAGACATCGGGGGCGACCGATTCTCGACAATGTAGTTCTCGGCCCCCGAATCTCCGCGCCCGCGGCTTGAGCACCGGCCGCTTCCACACTTTGTGGATTCGTGGCAAGTGCACGGTTCGAGTGCTCGGCTTTTAAGAGCCTTTGCCACCGACTTCGATTGTCGGCTTGGGGGGCCGGGGCGCTACTTCAAATGCCGACTCAAGTAAGAGCCGAGCAGGCTCCCGCATATGTTGAAGTACCAGCCGCCGACTTCTCGAGAGCAAGGATACCGAGAGGTAATTCCGCAGGAGTGGGAGTATCCTTGTCCCGTTGAGTTCCCTCATTAGGCTTCTCGTGGCCCGAATCACGAGGTGGGTCCCGACCATCTGGGTCGACCCCTCCAGGTGGAGCTAAGCCTAAGCCTCGCCGGTCGATCATGCAGCAAGGCCGCATGGCCGCCCTCAAATATTCAAGGGTTCCGAGGTCGCAGTGCTCGGAGTAGCCTATCTGCCGCCCGATCCTCGCCCTCTTCGTGTAATTGTTCGCAGGAGTGATGGATTATAAGGCGTTGAAGGTCGTGCCACTCCCGGAACCTCGCAAGCATATGGAATCTCGGCCCGCTTGGCAATGAGCACTAGATCCGGGGTGGCCGCAATCTCGGGATATGCTCTTTGATCTCTCGGATGCTCGAGATTGGATAGCCGAGACTTCTATCCCTACGGCATTCTTCTTCGACGCCGTCTCCGAATCTTCTATGTCTATCGCCGACATTTGTTTCTTAGTAGATGGAAGACTCGCCGGAGCGGGGGGACATCAAAGGGACTCGCCCAGTGGCTTAAAGGTCTCCCGCCCCGGACTTCTTCAATTTGAACCCTTGGTCCACTTCTTTTGCTTGTTCAAAGTGAAGACGACTTTCTCCATCGATCGAGTCTTTTCGTAAGCACTCGATTCATCTCTCAACCGGCTGCGTCCGCTCGCCTATTCAAGCAGCTTGCCTTGGGTTCTCGCCTCTACTTCGCAGGCACGACGGGAATAGTCTTTTCGGCCGCTTTGCCGGTGCCTTAGGCGTTTTAGCTTGAGTAGACCGCTTCGATGGCGTAGTCTTCTCGAGGCGTAGTTTGCCGAGCCGAGGGACCTAACCCGATTTGGTCAAGGTGGCCGCCGCCTTGTAGAAATCTCTCTTCTTCACGTTAAAGTATTGCTTGTCGTTGTACGTGATCCGGTCGAGGCGCGTAAGTCCCGAATCATCACGGATAGCTTCAATCCGTAAAGGAGCTTTCCTTTTTGCGCTCGCCTATATGATGCTTTGTCGAATCCTGCTACTTGAACCATGAATTCGCTGAGAAAAAACTTCGTCCGGGGCTAATTTTGGCTCTATCATAGATAGCCATCATCGCTTGCATTGGGCTCGGATACTTGATCGAAAGATCCTGGCTTGACTCATCGCCAGCCAGCGTTACTATATACGCCTGTAGCCCGATATTGCGTAGCATCGTGTTCTTCGGAATGCGGCTTTGAAGACTAGTGCTTCCGCGTAAGATGCAGAGGTAGTCATACATCATGTCATCGTTACATCCCACGCTGCCGACTCCCTCGGAGGGTAGATCGAAGCTTCTTTGAAGAGCTTCCTTGATTGACATTTCCTTCACCTCCATAGCAAAGATCGCCGATGTTGTGTACAACGAATCTTCCATGAATATCGCCATTCATCGAGTCCGAGTTGAGGTAGACTTCAAAGCAACCCGCCTCGGGAGAAAGAAGGGTGGGCTAGCTTCGAAGATCTCATCCATTAACCGGGCAGATCGCAGGCGCCAAACTCCATGACGGCTCGCACTGCATATGGTCTTTCTCAAGTGATTCTCCGCATATTCTCTCGGAGCTGTTATCGTAAGGCTTGCCATTATATCTCGTAACAAGCAAGTAGAATTATCAATATCGAAGTTTGATGTTATAATCGCGATAGTGATGTCGAATAATGAAACAAGTTAAAGACAATCTAATACCATACCACCGAAAACTCGAGAGTTTTAAGAAGATTAGATGAAGTTTGCAAGTAAGGTTTGCAGCGGAAGTGGATCTCGAATTTTCTGAGTAAAAAGATTTGAAAGATTGCTAATGGCGCTTTTGAAGATATGATCGCATATATATATCTAAGTGAAGATGAACGGTTAACGATCAACGGCTAAGTTTAAATATGCTTTATGAGATGGACGGCCAAGATTAAGTGATATATTATAGGTAATGATCATGTTGCCGCCTAAGTTAAAAGCCGGCTGTAACTTGCCTAAGTAGTAACTGTGATACGACGTGCATTAAGTGTGTGGCAGAGTTCAGCATACTTATGCATAGAATGTCGTGCATTAAATGTAAACCGTTAATATTAAATGATATTTTATAAGGCATTAAATACGATGCTGAAACTGAAGTGAATCTGAGTCGTAGACGCATAGTACTGTTCCATCTGGCTACTACGAGTAGAGATATGCAAACCTCGTCACCGAACATTGTAGTCACCGATACCTCATGTAGATGGTTGCAAAGTCTCTTCGGATCGATTTTACTCGCATCGAGAGTGAACATTCCCCCTTACCGAATGCTCCTCTCCCGAATCCTCTTATCGACTTGAGTCGGCCGGATCCAAAGCAGACCCTAGCTCTACCGAAAGTTCTCTTAATCTTGCTTCGACTAGAGGCTTGGTCAGGATATCAGCCCTTTGATGGTCGGGCGATGGATCTTTTCCATCCTCGATATCCTTCTTTCGACATGGTCACGAATGAAGTGATGTCTCGATGTCCACATGCTTGCATCTTGTGTGAAGTACGATGTTCTCGAGTGATTGCAATGGCACCGGCACCGTCACGTAAGATTAGCACTTCATTCTTAATGACGCCATAGTCACAGAAGCTCTCGCGTCTCAACCAAAGGATTTGGGTGCAAAGAACTTCCGGCAGCCATGTATTCGCCTTCGGTAGTTGATGTGGCTAATGAGTGCCGCTTCTTTGAGAACCATGAGATTAGCTTATCGCCTAGGAACCGACACGTTCCCGAAGTCGACTTTTGGTCAATTCTACACCTCGCATAGTCAGCGATCAAAATGAACCTCGTTAGTTCTATATTATCATCACCGGATACCACAAACCCATGTCGTGTTCCTTTGAGATAGCGGAGAATCTTCTTTGCCGAGTCCATGTGGCTCGCTTTGGATTCGCCTCGAAATCAGCTACGCTCACCTACAACATAAGTTATGTCGAGACGAGAAGTCATTAAGTATAATAAAGAACCAATTATAGCACGAAATTCGGCTTGGTCTACCGATACTCCTCTTTATCAAGATCAATCTTCATGTTCGTGTTCATCGAGATCTTGATAGGTTTGTCCGATGTGCAACCGAATCTTTTGATAAGGTCTCGAGTGTATTTGCTTTGATTAATGAACGTTCCCTTCTCGATTGTTTGACTTGAAAACCGAGGAAATAGTTCATTTCTCCCATTATTCGACATCTTGAATTTATCCTTCATCATTCTCTCGAATTGTTGACACATGATGACATTCTTTGAGCCGAAGATGATGTCATCTACGTAGATCCGCATGAGTAATAGGTCGTCTTCCGCCGAATGCCGAAAAGAGTGCATTTCATCGTGCGTCCTTTCGAAGAAGAAACTCGGATAGGGTATCATACCAAGCCCCGGGTGCTTGTTATAACCCATACAGAGCCTTTCCGAGTCCTCAGAACTTGATGTCCCCAGCCGAAAGCCAGGGCGGTTGTTCTACATAGACTTCTTCTTTCAAGACGCCATTCAGAAAGCAGACTTCACATCCATTTGATAAACTCGAATCTTTGATGTGTTGCGTAGGCCGTGAATAATCTTATTGCCTCCAATTTGCAACAGGGTGAATGTTTCCTCAAAATCTATTCCTTCAGCCTTGAAAATAGCCTTTTGCCACGAGTCTTGCTTTATTCCTTACTATGACGTTGTTTTCGTCTCGCTTGTTCTTGAAGACCCATTTTGTTCTAATCACATAGTTGATACCGGGTCTCGCCAACAAGCTCCCAAACTTCGCTTTCGTGAACCGATTCAGCTCCTCCCGCATGGCTATGATCCGGTCTGTAATCTTTCTGCAGGCCCTCAATTGTCCGGGGTTCGTCGCCAGACAAGAAGCTGAATATAAGGCGCTTTCTCCCCGATGCCACTGGATCTTGTCTTTACTCTTTGTCGAAGGATCTCCGATAATCGATCGAAGTGTGAGCATCCAGCCACGATCTACGATGTTTTAGCTCTTCATCCGAAATTTGTTCAACATAGTTAGTAGGCGAGTTAGGCATTTCAGTTGTACTATTCCGAGTTTGAAGCATTTCAAGCAATGAGAGTGTGATCTACTCGAGTCACCGTGTTCGGCCGGCATTCAGCTCAGAACATTAATAGTTGTTCCCCCGAGCTGTTATTCTCAAGCAGTGGTCTCGCCATTACTCTGGGGTTTCTTCATCGACCTGAGTTACCTAGGATCGACTCTCTTTAGGAGAGTCAATCGCCTACCAAACTCCGCCGCCGGTTGAGATTCGCAGTAGATTTGTCTTCGCTTTCCGATCCGAATCATCATCCCAACATAGCCGGATCTTTTCGACTTTGTCTTTTAAGCTTAGATCTTGGAGCCGCATCGATGTCCTCGATTCGTAGTTAGAGTTATTGCTCCTGTCTTCAGTAGCAAACTCACTAAAAACAACATGAGGGTTTTCCTCCATGCAAAAGGTTCGATAGTTGAATACTCTGAAGGCTTTGCTGACCCTAGAGTATCCTAAGAACACTCCCTGATCTGACTTGCTATCAAAATTTTTCAGCCGATCTTTCCCATTATTGTAGATAAAGCACGAGCACCCAAAAATATGGAAAAAAGATGAGAGAAGGTTTCCCCGCCGTTCCATAGTTCATAGTGGTGTCTTCTTCCGTTGCTTTGCCAAAGAAAGATCGGCCTGAGTGTAACAAGCAAGATTCGTAGCTTCTCGCCTGCAATTTGGTTGGGAGTTCTGAGTCTGCGAGTAGAGTTCTTGCTGCCTCTTTGAGAGTTCTGTTCTTTCGTTCAGCAACTCCATTCTGCTGTGGTGTGAGAGCAGCAGATTTCTCGTGCTCTACCGCCTTACAAAACTCCTCTACCATGAAATTAAGGGAACTCGGTTCCTTCGCTCCGAACGTATTTTGACAATCTTGGTTTTCTTTCGACACCGAGCCTTTCGAAGCCTTGGTAACTCTGTTTTGACGTCGACTTGTTGGCAATGAATATGACCCAAGTATAGCCCGAGTAGTCATTCACGACCACTAAAGCATATTTCTGCCTCCGATCGTCACCGGAGAGATTGGACCGAACAAATCCATATGTAGCTTAAGGATTCCATCAGTGGAAGGAGATGGAACAGTGGATTTTGATTCCTTGTTTGCTTTCCCTTGTATACATGCTTCACACCGAGTGTCTTTGCCGAATACTTCATTCGGCAAGCTCTCTTGCTAGAGTGTTTCTTGCTAATTTGTTGAGCGTTTTGAAGTTGAGGATGGCCGAGTCTTCTCGTGCCATAGCCACCCCGTTCGGTTGTCATTCTTCGCCAACGCACAAGCTTCAAGTTCACCGAGTTCCGGCCACCACATATATATTTTTATTGCGCGAACCTCGATAACACTCAAGTTTTCCCCGTGGATTTATCAATAACATCACGTAAAACCTTGTCAAATATCACTCTATTCGAGTTATCACGTAATTGACTAACAGAGAGAAGGTTATGCTTCCAAGTCCTTCAACATATGATACTCTTGGAACTTTGGCGCTCCAATGCTTCGAGTGTTCCATATCCTCCGGTGTAGCTTGAAGCATTGTCTCCAAACTCGATTCGGGGTCCTTCTTCGGGGATATAATTCTTCGCAGACTTTTTTAGTATGTCACATGTCGTGAGCATCCGCTATCCACATACCACGGGTCTTTGTGCACCCGCAAGACATAAATATATTCAAAGTACCCTTTATTTTGGATTTTGGGTCCTTAGATGTTAGTTTAGGTAACTCCATATCTCGTCTAACGACCCCGGTGGTCTCGCATGATTTCTTTCCACTGGAGTTAACATATTTGACCACTAGACTTGTCACCGCGACTCGAGGCTTTTCAGTTCGTGGAGTCCGAATCTTCTCGAGCCGGCGGGACCGCCGACCTTCGCTCTCGCACGGCTTTCTTCTTTTTCGACTCTTGGGTCCTCTTCCCGACTATGGGGATCATAATAATATGAACCATAATGAAGCCGGGTGTGTCACCGAGGAGGTCCATATTGATCGACCCACTTGGATTTGCCGGTTCCCCCTCGATCGAACCGGGGTGTTTTGGTGCTGATCTTCTTGTCAAGTATGCTGATATGTAGGATGAGGTGCCTTCATCTTTTGTTTGTTCTTTGCTAGGGGGTTCGTAATATCTTGCATTAATTGTCTCCCCTCGAACAAACCTATCGCAAGCCGGTCTTCCGAGTGCATTGGCGATGAGGAGGTACCTGGCCGAAACCAAGTCCTTCCTTACAATGCTGGGCTTGTTGCTTGCTAGCATAGCATCTAGCTTCTTTTCAAGCGCCCATGTAACCGCTCACTCATCGTTTCTCAAGACATCATCACTTTTCTTCATGCGTATCATGCTCTGGCCTCGAAGTCCCGACGCTCTTGCTTAAGCAGACTCACTCCAAGATCTTTCCGAGTAAAGTCATTGGTCAAAATTGAGATCTCGATCTTCTTGATGCCGAGACTTGGCCATCGGGAGAGTTTATCTCCCTCCCCCGAGTCTCAACACAAGTCCTTCGACTCGCAGTAACCCGACTTTTCGAGAAAGTCTCTGATTCTCCATTTTCAGGTATCCAACTCCCGAAGAGTCCTGGCCGAGCCGTAGCACTTCATCCGAATCCGTTCGTCTAAGAGTTCTTCATATGCGTAAGCGACGCCCGCATTCTCGTCTACTCCCCGAAAGAGTATCGTGTGTGCAAGGTGTGAAGCGGAGTTAAATAGTTCATGGAGTTTACCTCATCCTCTTCTCCCGTCATTAGACAATTTTCAAACAGCTTTCTTCAAATTCTTTAAAGCTCTAGTGGCACATGAAAGTCGCTTCATCATCGGATGAATCCATGAAGGAGTCGACTTCTTCCGAGAGTTCACCAACAATGTACGCTTGTCTCTTCTTGGCGAATTTCTCTCTCCTTGCTTAAGGCGTGCCGCTGCTCTCAAGACTACCGAGCTCGTGACAGCCATATTGATAATGTCCCGGCTTTTTGCAATAGAGCGAGCGATGACTCTTTCTTCTTTGCTTTCGCTTTCTTTTGATGGTGCCGAGTCATCCCTTTTTCTACATTCAGCATGCGAGTCGAGTGCGTGGGCGTGTATTCGACTTACCTTTCGATTCTCGGTAGGCTTTAGTCCGCTTTTCTGCGCCGCTCCTTCTCCTTCTCGATACTTCACGGCAAGCGTGTGTACTTTTGAGCTAGACTTCCTTCTTATATGTCGTTGAGTGAAGGTTTAGTCTTACTCGATGCAGGAGATGCCGTGGCCGACCGACGATTGAAGGCATGGTCAATTTTAGTGTCGCCTTTAGCTCGCGCTTCGTTGAGGTATGTCAAACTCGATTCCTCGGTTGAAGTTCGACAATATATGGTCATGAGTAACAATATCTAAATCGTAATGACGTAATAAGGTAGCAAAAAGGAGTCCAATGACCGTCGGCGCTGCTCCTCAATATTTTGAGATTCATTTCTGGCTGGAGAATGTCCGTCCCGACTCGTTGATGGAGTTCATCGATTCGTGAATCCGACGCCGAGATCTTCAATGGTGTCTCGGGCATGAGAGACAATCTCTCCAGCTTTTGGAGTTCCAACAAGCAAGTTTATTTGCTTTGATTTTTCGAGTCTCCCGAGTTAGTAGCCCTAGAGCATCCGCAGTTCTTTTGTAGTCTTGCATTCCCGAACCCTGCCGAGATAAGAACCGCTTAAGGAGGTTAGTATGGCATTCCTGGCGATTCGGTCTAAGTTGTGAAGTTTCTTCTCCTCAGGGGTGAAGAGACTTCTGTCCTTGGGAATCTTCTTCCCGGTCACCATTCCTCCTCCATCTCGTTGGATCCCGAAGTTACAACGCTATCTATCATCTGGGACAATAGGTCCATCCTCAAGAACCTCTCGTCATGCCGTCGTGGAGAGATGTCGATGAGCTTCCATTCTGACTCACCATACGCCGTAGTTCTCTACTGAGAACATGGGTACCATCCTTATACCGATATATCGTACATATTTAATAAAGATATGAATGAAGAATGATATGCGGTGAAAACATTTTTCGGGATCCGCTCAAGTAGACCGGCTTCAAGATAACAAGAGTCTTATAGAACTCCTCGCTCTTATACCAATTGTTGGTCCCGAGAGCACGCTCGTGTGTAGAGGAGGGGGGGGGTAAATAGACCTGAAACCAATTTTCTCAACTTAAACACGAACAGTCCTTTTCGAGATAGTGTTGCATCGAAGAATTCAAGCCAGCACCGATAGCCGTTCCGAATCGTGTTGGTAGAGTGACCGACTCTACCGAGATCTCGCTAGCCGACCGAGCGCGACCACTCGGAGACGCAGATAGAGTTCAAAAAGGTGCGGAATAGTGTAGGCCCAATTCGCCTGAGTTGAAAAATGTTTTTAATAAAACAATTCAAGAGATTAGTGCGATCGCTAAGTTTGTTGAAACTCGCTGAATGGGATTTTAAAGGATAGTTTTCAGGATGAACAAGCTTAAAATCAATGCAACAAGAAAGAGAACAAAAATAAGAGACACAGAGATTTTTAAAGTGGTTCGGACACAAAAATCCTACGTCCACTCGTCCCGAAAGATCAGGAGGCTATGTATTATACCGAAGTTAGTCTCAGTCGCCTTGTACAATCGGACAAAGCTGCGTCTTGGAATTTATATTGAGCAAGTCTCGCTTACACGGTTATCAAACCGAAGTGTTTGACAAACTCTCAAACTATGAAGGAGTCCTTTTGCAATAATGATTAAGTTCAAATATGAACTCCTTCGTCTAAGCTATGGATATGTTCTATTGAGCTTAGGTTAGAGGGATAGGGAACAAGAAGGTAGCTTCTTAATGACGAACACCGAGTTTAGCTACGGGTTCGGTAACGTCGTTTGGATACTAGAGGCTTGTATGTAATCGGTTTAAGCTTGGTTCCCTAAGAGATAGAATGTAGTCTTTCACTGGAGATATATTCTTCGAACTTCTTGCGGTAAGACTTGGGCTTTTCGGATTAGCTCGCTTCAATGGTCCGTATGTGTGTCGTTCGCTTTTCTCGTTAGTCTCATGTTCTTCTCGTGATCTTCAAATTTTGATTTATCCCTCTCTTTATAGAGAAGAGATTAGGAAAGATCCGTTGGAGACGATGATCCCTTTATCTCTCTCTTTTTGGTAGCTAACGACTCTTTTTGAAGTAGAGTGACAGTGTCCTTTCCCTCCTTTTCCGGAAAATTGTTGACTTGCAGCCTTTAGTAGGCGTAGGACGTGTGTCTCGCTTGTCATTTGCCGAGGTTTGGAAAGTGGTTGAGACGGAACAGGTGACTTCGAGGAGATCTCGAAGCCGACTTCTCTTATCTTCGTATTTGACTATACCGGATTGACTTTCAAAAGATCTCGACGCCCGTAACACCGTCCGGTCGTTGCCGAGCCCGATCACCGATTGGTAGTGAACATGCTCGAGTCGGCTCTACCGAAGATCGGCTCCGAGTACAAAGTGAACTACTCCTCGCTAAGTTCGGGCCCACCGACTCCTTTCAGCATACCGCTCCCCGTTGAGTCCAAGGATTGCCGAAGTCTTCTACTCGTGCCGAGGCCGATAAGCCACCGAGCGCCCTAAACGCAGAAGCAGTGTCTAGCGAGTCCGAAACCTCGAGACAAAAACAAATACAAAGTAATGGTTCACCGATCAAGATAGGGTTTTGGGATCTTCAAATCTTCATGGACTCGCTCGAAGCGTAAGGCTACTGAGTATATGTGAGTACGGAAGACATAATCATTTCCCACTTTATGCAACAGTGCTGAGGATAGAATCATCACCCAACACAATGTCTACTATCTTCTCGGGGCCCGTACACGGAGCGCTCGCATGTAGTTGATGCAAGTGATGTCGTTGACGTTGTCATCTTGCTGATGTTCATGAAGAACTCGGTGACTTGCCTCAAAAAAGCAAGGAGAGGAGGACCTGAGGACACGAACATAAGACCGGGAGTGCCTCCAGCCGCATCAAAATTGTTGTCCATATAGTCGACGCCGTGCAGATCCGAAGGAGCGTATAGGCTCGAACCAAACCCTCTTGGAGTCAAGAATCTCCTGCATGTCGAAGGGGATGAGGACTTCATTGTTCGGGGACATCGCCATAGTAGATGATAAAACTGAATCTACAAAAACACTGTTAGCCCTCGAACATAGAGTGAGTCAGTAAATATCAGAAGTAGTTTTAGAAAATTTAACGAAAGATATGTGCTTCGAATGTTGAGATGATTCAAGTAGTAGATTGTGTAGATGATTTGGCCGATCCCAAAACCCTAATTTGATAGGTGAACCATCTTGTTGTAATAGTAACGCCTTAGTCACCAAGAGTTTCGCACTCGGTAGACTTTCCTTAAGCATCGTCCAAAGCTCGGAGTTCCGTCTCTTTATCGATCCCTCGCAGACTATCCGCCTCGGCACCATGCAAAGGAAGAGTGAGTAGTGCCGGACTCCAGCAGAGCAACATACCGGAGAGGTGTTCAAATTCCAGAAGGCCGGGACTCAGCAGAGCAACATATCGAAAGGAGTCGCAGAACTCGACTCAGCAGAGCAGCTTCACCGAACTCGGTAGTCGACCTTCAAGAGTTGGGACTCACCAGAGTATACTATTGAACCCCACGTCAAACTCGAAGAACGGCTCGACAAATCTCCTTGATTGTCGTGATGATCTTCTATATTAAATCCGCAGAGTCGTCCGAGGTTGTTCACATCGAGAAGCCGCTCCAAAAGCATTCGCCTTGAAGTCTCGTGATCTCAACTACTTTCTACGCCTCGACCAATGACAAGTAGCCACCGTCAAAGTTCCGTAAAATCGCAAGTCAACAACTTTCCGTAAATGGAGAAAAAGACTATGCGTGATTCATTAAAAGAGCCGTTAGCTACCCAAAGAGAGCGACACATGGACAATTCGTCTCCAACGGATCTATCCATAGCTCACCTCTATAAATAGAGGGAAAATCAAATCGAAGAATATACAAGAGAGTGATTACAAGTATTGAACGAATAAGAACACAAGCTTTCCGCAAGAACTTCAAATGAAATACACAACGCGAAAGGCGACTACTTTGCTCCTAGGGAACCAAGTCGTGGAATAATCAAAGCCTCTAAGCATCCAAGTGATAGTAACACGAACCTGCAGAGATTATTCCTCATTGTTCATCACTCTAGAAGCCACTTCTTGTTCCCTTCCCTCTAACCTAAGCTCCACCGAAATATCCATAGCTTAGATCCGAAGGAGTTCATATCTTGAATTGTTCTTATTGTTAAGAACTCTTCATCGTTGGAGAGCTTGTCAAACGCTATAGTTTGATTCTTGTAAACCGGGACTTGCTCACTATAATCTTCTAATGTCGTGTTTGTCTAGTGCACAAACCAACTAAGACTAACTCAAGCATAATAAAATAGCCTCCCGATCTTTCTGGACAAAGGGACGTAGGATTGCTCGTCATCCGAACCACTTTAAAATCGATGTTGTTCATTTGTTGTTGCATTGATGTACTATTCATACTCGAAAACCTTTACAAAATCATACAATGTAGTTTCAAAGAAAGCTTAAACTCGAGTGCACTAACCTACATCAAAATGCTTTTAATAAAAACGTTTTACTCAACTAAATCGGGCCTACACTATTCCACACGCTAGCGAACTCTAGTGAACCAATGGACACTGATGTTACGCAGCCTAGCAGTGCCTATGTATAGTCACCACTGGGCCCATGCGATCCGTAATAGCTTGCCTCGCTTCATCGAATTTATTCAAAGAAGATACTCTCCCGAATTGGGGATCGTCTCGTTTTTGAAGATGAGAAAGTTTTCGTATTTACCCCCCCCTCTACACCGAACATTTATCTCTGGAGTTCTTTAAGTTGAGAAAGTTTTCGAGCCGGAGTTCTTTAAGACTATTGTTATCTCGAAACGGGTCTACTTGAACGGATCCCCAAAACGCTTTCACCGCATATCATTCTTCATTCATACTATTACCTAACAAGTCCGATATGTCAGAATCGGGATGGTACCCATGTTCTCGCAGAGAACTACTGGGTATGGCGAGTCGAAAGGGATGCTCATCTCGACTTCCTCCACGACAAAGCACGATAGAGGTCATGGAAGATGGACCTATCGCACCCATGATCGATAAGGTGTTGATCTCCGTGATCTAACACAAGGGAGGAGGAATGGTAACCGGGAAGAAGGTTCCAAAGGACATGCCTCCTTCACACCTGTAAGAGAAGAAATCTTCATAATCTTGACCGAAGTTTCCGTGAATGCCATATTGACCACCTGAGCGACTCATATCTCTAAGAGTTAAGGACTGTAAGTCCGCTGCAGAACTCGGGACACTCTAGCGCTATCGAGTAGGGGACTCGAAGATCAAAGCAACAAGTTAGCGCCGGAACTGTAGGGCCGGAGAGACCGCCTTCTCACGCCCAGCGACACAATTCGGGAAGATCTTAATGTCGATTTACGGATTTGATGAATGTTATAAACGGGCTGGGAAAGACGCTCTCTAACCGAGAAATGAACTCAAAATTCGAGGAGCGCACCGGCCGACACGGACATCGACTCCCTTTCGCTACTTTGCTTATGACATTCCGATCTTGATATCGTGTCTCCCGATTATATATTTTCATAATTAAAAGCCGAGGAGTTCGAGTTTGGTCTACCACATGAGGAAGCAATGGAAATGAAGCCGACACTCGGATTGACCATGTTTAAGGCATCACAAGACAACAAATTCCAAAGATCTAGCAAAGCCGAGCCTTCAACCAAATGAACTTACAAGAAGGAAGCTTAGCTAAGCGACATGCACCGCTTGCTATCAAATATCGTAGGAAAAGGAGCGCCGCAGTAAAACTTTCGAGTCGTCGGAGACTTAAAGAGTAAGTCCGAATACTCACCCTAAGCGCACTCATTAACCACATACTTCGAACGCAGAAATAGTAGGATTCTGCGCAACCGAAAGACAAGTGAGAACAGAGAAAGCATAGTCATCTCCTCGCTACAACTGCAAAAACCAGGACATTCTAAGTATGACTGTCCTGAGCCAGTACTGCTGAAAGAGCTACACGAAAAGCTCAAAGGGAGAAGTTCTTCAATAAGCGTCAAGCCTACATTGCTGGTAAACTCTCGCACGACTCGATGAAGTCGATTCCTTCATGGATTCATCGACGATGAAGCTACCTTTTATGGCCTAAGAGCTTGAAGAAGATATCGAAAAGTGTCTTATGCCGAAATCCTCGAGAAAGACCGCGTGCGGTGTGAACCACCATGGAATTCGTCGCGTGTGAACTAGGATTTCATGGAGGAAATATTCGACGCGGCCGAGGGCTTCACTGCCTGAAGCCTTCCTCTCAAGGAAGCCATCGCACTTCCTTCCGCGACGTATATTAGAACTCTATCTCGAATCCCGTAGTCCTGACGACGATATCCAAGGCTAGTTCATCATTCACCACATTGTCGACTCCCGCTCGCGCCGTATCAAAGATAAAGCACATGTCTATTAAAGAAGCTTTTCAAAGGGAGCTTTCCCTTCCCGAGCACCGGGATTAAGCACGACGAATATAAAGGACGATATCATGGACGAATATCTAGAGATTTTCCGCAGAAGCCTACAACGCTCGTGGCCGCCTTCCCAAGAACTCCATGCTACTCATTACGGGGCATTAGCCTACATAGTCACGTTGCATTTTGACTAGTCGTCAGTCATTCGGACCAAGGTCCCAGCCTAAGATTCGGGATGATGATGACCATCTATGACCATGCAAAGATTAATCGGACCGAATTCTTCCTTAAGGAGTTCACTGACCGGCAGCCCGAAACTCGACAAGACTTCTAACCGTCTAGGCCGCCAAAGGAAAGCTCCTATACCGAACGAAGCTTATCTGGCCATGATAGAAGACTCTGTGGCCGATCACGCCATATATGCCGACAAAGGTTTTTTCAACCCGAAAAGGTGAGGTTCCAGAAGCAGGCGCAGCCCTTCGCCAGATCGTCTCGAGGCCTACCGAGCCCAAGAAAGACTCTCGAAGACCTCCACTCCTTCCAAGAAGAGGTCACCTCCCAAAAGCACTCTCATAAATGCCGACCAAGAAGCGTAAGACATACGCCGCCAAGCTTGCTATACCTCCCCCGCAACTTAGAGGCGAAGGCAGTCTTCTCAAAAGATCGCCTGAAAGGGAGAAGGCCATCTCCACTAAACTAAGGAGAGGAAGGGACTGGCAAGGGGCGGAGCCGAACCAGCCACTCCTACCGCTCAACCCCCCCGACATCCCCACCTCTCAAGAACATTCCGTCTGGCCGAGAAAGAGCCATCTCCGATAGAGATCAAAAACTCTGGAGACAAGATCAAAATCGAGACCATCGGATGGAGGCCTAAAGCCTCTTCAATCCGTGAGCCTCCCGAGAAGTCTCGTAAGCCATCCTGAGATAGCCACCCACTCCGACTTAGTCACTTTGCAAGACAACTAAATAGAATCATCCAACACCACTCCCGCGAACAACCCACACGAGGAAGAGCTACCGATCCGCGAGAAGATAAGCTACTCGAGCTCGCGGATCGCCGCTCTGGATTATCTAAGAGCGGCATGCTAGCCCTACTCGAACGAAGCACCTCCAACTTCGCCAGCCCGCTCCTCCGATGGTCCGATCCCGATGATCAAGACCCGCCCCGATTCGTGCCCTAAGAAGCTTGCTTGAGGGATCTCAACCGGAGGAGGACGCCAAACCCAACGACAACCACCGAAATCCCACTCAGCATCCTCCCACCAGTCGGGCCTACGGATGGTACCTCACTGACCACTGACCAAAGAGTCATGCTTGTGGGTCCACAGGTAGCGCCCAGCCCGAGAAGCCGACATTCTAAGACTTGGGCAAGGGCCCTCGAAGTCATGGTGCTGAAAACCGACTGCCCCGCCCGAGCCATCCACAAAAACGGGGAAGCAAAGCCTACTGTGCTCGTAGTGAGGAGACGAAGGAGCTCGAACATCTATTCGTACAACTCCAACTCCGGACTTCTCTACAATACCGACCGATGCCTTAGCCACTCGTAGAGCCGTAGTTCAAAGGCAACAAAAGTCAATGGAAGCCGCACAGCCAAACTTCTTCAAGATTATAAGGGGCAACCCGGGCCACCACTGAATCCATATCTTCCCCGACTCAGCCTCGTGAGCTCGTATCTGCATCATCCCGTAGGCCTGAAGACAAGATGGATCCGTCCCAAACGATTCGGATCGGAGCGGAGAATTTCCATAAGAAATACTGTGAAGATCTTATCGATGAGAGGAATGAACTCCACGAAAGACTTGTAAAACCGTAGGGACGCCTGGATAAGCCGGCCTCATCATACACCAAGCCCAATCGAAGGTGCGTTCCTACCCCTACCATTTGCCGATGCCAAAAACGGGGAAAGGGAAAGGATACCTGGAGGTACCAAGGGGGAATCGGGATGACGCTTAAGTGAGCCACTGCACTCAACAATCCGCTCCCACCGATCCCGCAATATCAAGTGCCAGTCGCCGGTGGTATCTTGGGCAAGAAGAAGAGCCAAGCACTGTCGCTGGGTATCCGGCCCAAGTGGCTCAGATCCAAAGATTCAAGAACCCGTACTCCCAATGAATTTATTAAGGAGGCTGGCCGAATATGGCCGAGGAGGATTTTGATAAGGAGGACACCCTCCGCTCCTCCAAGCACGGGGAAAGGGAACAAAATTTCAAACTCCCTACTCCACCTAAGAAAGGAACCGTATGTTTATATCTCCCGAGGAAAGAGCCCAAATTGAAGCCGATGAAAAGCTTACAAGGGAGATAGTCGAGGCAGAGGCCGCCAACAACCAAAGAAACAAACTACAAAAGCCAAAAACCAAGGTTCAGGGGGAAGGAAGCCCGGGACAAGGTAACCTCTAGGAAACTCAAGATCGCCGACGAACCCGATAAGGAGAAGGAAAAAGAGCAAGAAGAAAGATCGGGCCTGGGCCGCCAGGTGGATCAAAATCAAAATCTCGATAAGCGGGCCGATTCCGAAGAAGAGCAAGAGCATATTCCATCCTATGCCTCTTCCAAAGCCTCAAGAGAAAAGAAATGAAAGAGATACGGGACTGGACGGAAAGATATACGGATAGAGTGAGCCAAGCCGCATGTATAAGTGAGCAAGAGAAAGGCTCGACTGCCGACCTAGAAGCCCGGTGCTCAAAGCCGAGAAAGAGGCAAGAGAAAGTGGTTCCCCGAGAAGGCAAAGATTCCCCTAAGGGGATGTAAGACTCGGGCCCACTACAACGACCTCGAGAAGCCCACCGATCTAAAATTCACCGACGGCCTGTAATCGATACTGGACGCCATGGGAGCGAACTCGTAGGGGGGGAGACACTTAAATCGAATTTATCAAGAGGTTCTACATTTGGAGATACCGGGCCCGACATGCACAAGGCGACAACTTTTGCTTAGCGGCTTTCGAAAAGCGATCCAGAGATATATACCAGGTTCGGGGCCCTGGGCTGGAGAAGATAGGATGCCGAGTCCCAGCCTCCTAGACCTCGCCCTCCACCGAAGCTCGATGGTTCTTTATATATTCGCGTTATAAAGGAGAGGCCGAGGCGCAGCTCAAGCCAACGATCTTGATGAGACTCATCCCGCCGACATGGTGCGGATGACGTAAGCTCGAAGAAACACATTCGTAACGTACGGCCGCCCTCGAAGAAAAGTCCAGATATTTTAAAGCGGGATCCAAATAGCTTCCAGAAATAGATGATAGCTTCTCGTATCTTGTTTTCTTTTTCTAGAATAGCAAGTCGATGTACCGTACTTAAACTTTCTCGATATATATAAAACATCACAGTCGCCCGGCCCGGACAATACCTTATTGGCCTTCACAGGGCCTTGTTACTTATGCTAACACTCGTAATCACCTAATTAATTACCGACTTACACACTTACTAAATTTATATCTCAGATCCGTCCTGTTTTTACTTAGTTCGATATATTGTTTTATAGATTGATTGAGTGGGGAGATTGTTGTTGGATAAGGGGGAAATTATTGTTGGGACTTCCGTATAAATTCCGATATTTCTTCCCCGTACTCCCTCTATAGTCTAGAACTCGATATTTCTTCCCCGTACTCCCTCTATAGTCTAGAACTTGAAGAACACCTCTACCGATTCTACTTGTTATTTGTAAGGAGATTGTTTCCGATGCTTGTAGTGCTAGGTTTTGGCATCATCAAATAGGGGAAATTGTCGAGATGATTCAGAGCCTATGCTAAGTAGATTTGAAGATCCCAAAACCCTACTCTGGACCCATAACCATTCAATCAGTATTTGCTTGCTCTGCCTCTCGGGAGTTTCTGCATCAGGCGACACCCCTTCGACACGGTTCAGCGCTCGCTCCCGCCCGGCCGATTCTTCAAGAAACTCTGGTCCCCGCACTCATGAGAAGAAGATCAGAAGATCGGACTCACAGAGCAAAGATACCAATGTGAGTCAAGGAATCCAAACTCAACCAGAGTAGTTCACGTAACTCGTAGTTGATCTTCGCAGATGCTACCGGAACATAGATCGACTCAAGAACGGCCAAACGACTTTCCGACCGTTAGGAGATCTCTTAAGTCAAATCGCCAGAAGTCATACGAGGTATGGAGAAGTCGCCTTAGATCTACTAAAGTCTCGCTTGTCTCACCTACTTTCTTCACCTCGACCAACGACAAGCCGGTCACCGTCTACCTTCCGATTAAAGCCGCAAGTCAACAATTTTCCAGAATGGAGGGAAAGGACTCGTCACCATACTTTAAAATACAAAACCGTTAGCTACCCAAAAGAGAGAGACACGCGGATCAAGCCATGTCCAACGTATCTATCCATGTCTCTACTCTATAAATAGAGGGAAGATTTCAAATTGAAGCTTAATGACTACACATAGAAGAACACACGAGCATTCACGAGCAACTCGTAATCGATTTAAGCTTTCCGCAAGAACTTCATGGAGTTATTTCCCAAAATGAAAGGCGACACACTTGCTCAAAGGGAACCGAGCCCAATCGGATCATAAGTCTCTAGTATCCAAGCGAATCGAATACGAACCTGCAGTTTATACTTAACCTTTCGTCGCTCTAAAAGCAACTTTCTCGCTCCCTTCCCTCTAACCTAAACTGAATACGAACCCATATCTATAGCTCAATGAAAGAGTTCATCTTTGAACTGATCCTTATCCGTAAAAGACCTTCTTCATAGTTGGAGAGTTTGTCAAACACTTAAGTTTTGATACCTTGTAACCGAGACTTGCTCGCATAAATCTCAAGACCAGTTGTTTGTCCAAAGACGCGACAAACCGATTGAGACTAACTCAAGATAATAAAATAGCCTCCCCGATCTTTCTGGACAATTGGGACGTAGGATTGGTTGGATCCAAACCACTTTAAAATCGCCGTGCTTGTGCGTGCCTCTATTTTTACCGCCCTGCATTGATTACCGCTCGTACTTAAAATATCTTTCAAAATCACTCAACCGTGCTTTAGGAAAGTCTTAAAAGATCGCACTAATATACTAAAACAATTTTCTTTAAAAACTTTTTTCTAACTCAATCAATTTCCCCACCCACACATTTCCGCACCCTATCAACTTCAACGAATCCCGCATCGAATTTCCGACCCCAGCCAACTAGCAGCCTCAGAGAAGTCGACCACTCGCCACGCCATTCGTAACATCACCATCCGGCCCATCGAACTCGCTCTCGCTTTTTATATCTTCTGAAAGGGACTATTCGCTGCTTTAAGCCGGTGAAAAGTTTTCCGCGCATTTAGCCCCCCCCCCACACCGAACGTTTATCTCGGGACCAATTTGACCAGCTTAAAGGTCTTTGATAGCAAGTCGACTCAAGGGACTATTCTTAGGATAATAAAGGGTCAACAAAGTTTTCGTGAGCCTTTAACTATCGAATTTTCTGCTGGAGGAAAACCCCTACGTTTGCATTTGATGAATTTACTTCCGAGGACAAAGAAGTCAAACTCTCAAAGAAGATGCCTAAGAGGTCGAAGCAAGCCGGCCAGAACTAAGCCTAAAAGATAGCATAGTAAAGATCCAAAGATTATTGGGATGACGATTCATACGATGAAATTCAAAATCAACAAATACGCAATGTAAGCCGAAAAGATTTATTCTACTAAACAAAAATCAATCCCAAGTAACTTAGGTGATGAGGAAGCCCCTGGGTAATTTAGGTCGACAAGGACACCTCGTGGTAATCGAAATTCTACCGAGAATAATAACTCACGGGAACTATCAACGTTCCTAAGCCGAACGCCCCCGAACCCAACGACTCAGCAGCTCCACTTTGATCACCACCTAACTGCTTCAATTGCGGGAATAGTACAACCAAAATTCCTCACGCTCCTACTATTTGTATAGAATCAATCCCCAAGATGAAGTAACAGGATGCCGTCGCTCGCTGTTAGACACTCATAGTTCGATCTTATAATTGGAGATCCTTTAACAATCGCTAAGACAAGATCCAGATTCTAACGAGGAGAAAGCGCCTATATTTCCCGCTCTCGTCTCCCCAAGAACCTCAGTCGACCAGGATGCGCCGAATGATGCCGACCGGGATCATTGCTATGCAAGAGGAGCTCAACGGCCTTACAAAAACAAGGGATGGGAGCACGTGCATGCGACCTATACATCGCACGCCGATAAGAACGGGGGGGTCTTCAAAAACAAGTGAGATGAAAACAATGTCATAGACAGAACAAAGCTCAACTTGTTGCTAAAGGATATTGTCAAGAAGAAGGAATAGACTTCGCCGAGACATTCACCCAAGCTCGCAAGATTGGAAGCTATTCGCCTATTTCTTAAGTATATGCAATAAATCGCCAGCTCATAGCCTATCGATGGATGTAAAGCCGGCCTTCTTCCCTCCACGACGCATCCAGGAGGAATTCTACATTGAACAACCTTTCCGACTCCTTCGTGCAGTGACACCAATTTACGTACTCTCAGACGCGGGTTAAAACAAGCACTCGCAGCTTGGGTACGATACCCTATCATATTTTCTACTTGAGAAAAGCTTTTCGTAAGGGGACAATAGATCGCACCCTATCCAGGCATCAAGCCGAAGATGACATACCACCGGTGCATCTACGAGTATGACAATCCTCGATCTAGGAATCTAACCATGTGTCGAAATTTCCACAGTAGATGACTTAAAGAAAAGTTTGAAATGTTGAAGACGGGAGAAATGAATTATTTGCTCGACTTCAAGTAAAACAATCAAAGAAGGGAATATTCATTAATCAAGTTGGTACACAAGAGATCTCATCAAGAAGCTCTTGCGGAATCCAATAAATCACCTGAAGATACCCACGTATACCAATTCAAGAATGATCTTGATAAAGAGGGAGTATCTCGTTAACTCAACCGATTATCGTGCTATTATTGGTTCCTTACTATACCTAACCGCATGCGGACTGGGATGTGACCTATGTTGTAGAAAGTGCACGCGCAAGATTTCAAGCGAATCTCAAGCGGAGTCAGTGTAAACTCAGATAAGAAGATTCTTCATTACCCGAAAGGAACACTCGATGTTGGGCTACGGTATCCCGCCGATGATAATTTTGAACTAACTCAAGTTATTCGGGTAGCGCCGATTATGCAGATGTTGAATCGAAGAAAGTCAATCTCAAGAACACGTCGCCCCAGCAGCAACTAATATCGTCGTTCTCAAAGAAACAACATTCAGTAGCTACGACCACCACCAAGCCGAATACATGGCCGCCGAAGCCGGCGGCGCCCCGGATACCGCCATATATCCAAAAGAAGCGCCGATTATCGCACAATACCAAGGCAACCGCCATCACACAAAATCCACTTCTACATACACGACGCTAAAGACGTAGCACATAAGACATCACTTCATCGAGATCATGTCGAGAAGAAAGACACGGGATGGAGAAAATCCACATTGATAAACAAAGAGATTATATAACGAACCAAACCTCTAGCCAAGACCGCATTCAACGAACTCTCGCAGAACTAGCCCCCTCGATCCTACCGACTCACCCGGCAAGAAGAGGGTACCAAGTGGTGGGGAACTTACTCTCGCACCGACAAATACTTAGCGTCTTTACATCGGGTATCCGCCGACTACTATGTTCACCGGGTGTTATCGGGTACTTGTTCAACATTTGGTGTTCAACATGTCATAGCATTTATTTCCCGCCATTAATGTTCATAGTATGTCATTAAGAATATCGTATTCATTAAACGCACGATATTCCATAATACTAACTAGGGCGTATTAAATGCATGTCATTACACCTTACCTTTTAGATGATAGAGATAAGTAGGTCAGAGATTATAGGTGGCAAGTAATCATAACCCCTTATAATATTCGGGCCAGCCGTCCACATTCCAAAATCAGTTTCATCTCAACCGTATGCTTCATAAAACCGCTTCATATTCAAACCGTATCTCTCATCTAAATACATTTTCGCCTTTTTGAACGATCAAGTGCCTCGACCACATCTTTCGCTTAAGAAATCTATCAAGTTCTTACACTAATCTTTTTGGTAAATCACATCAACCGCTCCGCAAAATCAACGACTTACTCTATTTTTAAGTGCTAACATTCTTTTTGCAAATTCGGCCTTTCTTCAACAATGGCAACTCCCCAAGAATGGGGTTCTTCCGATCCGAGATGCAGAGATCAGTGGACGTAAGGAGAGCCCGGCCTCGACCCAGTACTCGCCTTCGCATCATACTGGGGGAATACTGGACCATGCTGGTCCCGAGAGTACGTTCAGTGGAGAGGGGAGGGGGTGAATACACCCGAATCCGATTTTCTCAACTTTGAACACGAATGGGCCCCTGCTCAGAAAGTGCCGTACTAAAAGAATTCAAGCAGACAAAATAGTTGTTCCAATCGTGTTTGGCAAAGAGTCTCGACTTACCGAGATCTCGCTAGCCGACCGAGTCGACTCCAAAGAGCAGCGTATAGAGTTCAGGGCAAGCGGAAATATGTAGGCCCAAATCGCCGAGTGGAAAACGTTTATCAAGTTACAGCCTCAATTCAACAAAAAATAGTTCAATATGCCGAGACTTCGTTGTATGATTTTAAAGGATAATTTTCAAGGATGAATAGTTAAAATCAATGCAACAAGGAATAAGAGAACAGTAAGAGACACAGACTTTTTAAAGTGGTTCGGATATCAAGCTATCCTACGTCCACCGGCCCCGAAAGGTCAGAGGTTATTTATTATACCGGGAAGTTAGCCTCAAGCCGCAGCTTGATACACGTGACAAAGCCGCGTCTTGGAATTTATACCGAGCAAGTCTTAGCTTACAACGGCTATCAAACTAAAGTGTTTCGACAAACTCTCCAACAAAGTGAAGGAGTCCTTTACAACAAGGATTAAGTTCAAATATGAACTCCTTCGCCTAAGCTACGGATATGATCGGCCGAGCTTAGTGGTTAGAGGGATAGGGAATGAGAATGTGTGCTTCTAGAACGACGAACCTAACCGAGTTATAGCTATGGGTTCGTGTTGCGTCCCGTTGGATACTAGAGGCTTGTATTCGGCTCAGCCTGGTTCCCTTACGAGCTAGGATGTAGTCTTTCAACGAGATAGTTCTTCGAGTTCTACGCGGAAGACTTAATCTTTCTGATTTCTCGTTTCAATGCTCTCTTCTTGTTTTAGTTCTCTTTCCTTATTTGCTCGTGAAGTAGAAGTCGTAGGTAGTCTTTTTTAAAAACTTGAATCATCCCTCTATTTATAGAGAAGAGATTGGGATTGGGAAAGATCCGTTGGAGACGACGATCCCTTTCTCACTTTTTTGGTAGCTAACGGCTCTTTGAAAAAGGTGACAAAGGTCACTTCCCTCCTTTTCGGAAATATGTTGACTCTGCAACCTTTAGTAGGTGAAAAGGCACGTGTCTCGCTTGTCATTCGTTGAGGTTTTGCAGAGTAGTCGAGAATGAACGTACTTCGAGGCATAATGAAGCCGACTTCTCTCTTCCCTCGTATTCGACTATGCTAATTGTCGCTCAAAAGATCCGACGCCCGTAAGACGCGTCTCGCCGTTACCGAGTCCGATTCTCGTAGAGAGTACCGAATTTACTCTAATGAAGGTCATCTCTAGTTCGGTTGAACTACTCCTCGCCGGAGTTCGCGCTCCACCGACTCCTTCGCATACCGCTCCTACCGAGTCCAAGATCTACCGAGTCTTCTACACCGTGCCGAGGCCAATAATCTACCGAACGCCAAACCAGCAGCAGAGTGTCTTCTCGAGTCCGAACTCTCGAGACAAAAACAATTACAACGGAACGGTTCACCAATCGTAAGATAGAATCATTTCCCACTAAGTACGACCGTGCCGGGGATAGGAATCATCACCCAACAATTTCCCCCGCTCATGATGCCAAAACCTAACAACATCTATGCTAACACT
The DNA here is from genome assembly GCA_028984105.1 of Lavandula angustifolia. Taxonomy (NCBI): domain Eukaryota; kingdom Viridiplantae; phylum Streptophyta; class Magnoliopsida; order Lamiales; family Lamiaceae; genus Lavandula; species Lavandula angustifolia. Next base: position 8,606,659 of record CM054822.1, read on the forward strand.
AAACTTCTCGTAAAACAGAGCTCCCTACAATATTACAAGTAAGATCAAGGGAGTTGTTCTTTAAGTTCTAATCTATCGAGGGGACAAAGAAGGTAAACAATTCTCTCCCTAAACAACAATTTCCCCTGGAACTGCCTAGCCCAACGTAATCTATCAAAGCAATCGATCGACAAGTAAATAAACGTGAGCGTTTGAGTCAAGAATCACTTCAGTGACTCCCGAGTGTTAAGCATAAGACAAACATGGCTATTTAGACAATAAGATATTGTCGTAGCCAAAAGATGTATATATGAATATGAAAGTTCAAGAACAAGACATCTCTCGCTAAGCTAGGAAGATAAAGAAACTAAGACTAAGAACGCTTGTACCGCTTGATCCCCGTCCATAAAGTCCCCGCGATCAGGTTCGGGAAGGAGCAAACATACATCCCGTAAGTATACTTCCTCGCCTCCGATATTCCAAGAAAGTCACCGGCTCATCTTCTTCAAGACCTCTGCAAAGGCAAAGATCCTTCACTTCTCTTCTATTACTCCATAATGAATAGAATCATCAAGTCTTCCGGGTGGTGGCATCATTTTGGGCCCGTGCGGACTTGGACAATGATATTCTCTTTCACAAACTTGTACCGTAGGCATATGAGTCCTGGCCCCGCATTCCTCATCCATTCAACGTAGATCCGCTTTTTCAAGCTTCGACGTAACTCCGTAATAGTTCCTCTTGATGAATTCTATCTTGGCGATTCCCATCTCTATGTAAACCCCCAGCAGAATCCATTCCTCCGTCCTAGGCCATCTTTCGATTTTCGATTCGTTGGCTTTTGAACCTTCTCGAAGTATATGGAATGTCACCTTTTGAAGGTACTCTCAACCTCGGCTCTTGTTCAAGAACCGATTCTCAGCCGCTTCAAGGTCCCGCTATATGGATTCTCCGCTCGCGCCCCCGAATCAGCCTTGCCTTCTTTCCTGTATAGATACCTATCCATCTCGAGCAAATATAGCTTCAATCTCGGCATCTTGTTCCTTAGTTCTCGTGTAGGAGGGTTTATCAGGAGAGTCTTCTCGGGGAGTTAAGGTGGGTACTTGATTTTTCTTCTGACGTACCTCCTTCTCGCATCCTCGCTATTGTTGCCGCTCCCTATCATCATCATCCCGAATTATCGCCTTCCCGGGAGGCAACCTAGTCGTTGCTGACTTCTTTCTCGCCGCGAGCCTGGGCCTTGTCTTTCCTTTGGGAAGGCTTTCGCTTGAAGAGCTTGCCTGTCGCTTCGGGCCTCGGCTAATTCCCTGGCTAGCTTCTCGTCGCCGGCTATCTCGAGCCTCCTCTCGTAGCTAGCAGAACATATCTCTTTGATTTATTTTGAGCCGGAGGGGTCGGAGTTTCAATACTTTCTTACCCTCGCTCTCGAACAGAGGCGGGAGAGGCGCCTCTTCCTCCTCCCGAGTCATCCCGCTTTCAAGATACCTCAAAGAACCTCCTTAATTATGTCAGAAGCAGGAGTCCGGGCCGCACGAGTAGCTTCTCTTCCGGTCCTAGAGCCACTGGGGCCTGCTCTCGCCGTGCTCGCATTCGAGACACCCCGGGCCTCACCCAAGCTGGTCTAGTAGCGCCATTGCTCCGAGCTCTACTTGCTTGCGGGGCCACGACCGTGTTTTCTTTCCCGACTTCGCAGGGCTTCCCTTAGTTGATGTTGCAAATGGGTTTTAGTCGTGGTCGCCTTAGGGGCTTGACTTATCCCCCTTTTTCACATTTATCCCCCTTTTCCCCCTTTTGGGCATCATCAATTACAACTGGGTAGGAGAGGATACTTGGAGATCGAGGCTTTTGTAGAAGGGCCGACAACTCTTCGAGTTTGTAGTTGATCTTTGTCGTGGCCTCATGCAACTCATTCCTCTCAAAAGCGAGTTCTTCTTTGTAGAATTCGTGAGAGAGGTCGGCAGCCAACCTTAAAGTCATTCAACCTTCTCGTAAACCTTTCCTTCAAGTGGCATGTTCAATATTGTCGAGTCTCGAGCTCGCTTGCCTTGGATTGGTTTGAGATTGATTCAAGATGGGAGGATTGAGCTGCCTTGAATTCTTCGAGCGCTTGGCCTCGTCCTTCCCGAATTATTCTCGAGCCGATTATCAAAGTCCTTTTTCTCGTCGTGCCCGCGCTAGAGACAACGGAGGAGACATCGTGGGCAAACTGATCAGAAATGGAAGATCTATGCCCCGAAGCTCGCTTTGGCGGCTTGGAGCGCTTGCTTCCATGTTTTGTGGACGGGTTTGCGAGAGCCCTCGTCTCGAAGTTCCTTGGCTTTTTAGCGCCTTAGCCATTGGCTTTGAGCGAGGCCTTGGGGCCGGGCGCCACTCAAACGTTGATTCTCAAAGAAGAGCCGAGCTGTGCTCGCGGAAGTTGAGGCACGGGGCCCGCCGACTTCACAGTCCAAGGATACCGAGTGGTAGTTCGCAGGGGAGGGGTGTATCTTGTCCTACGGGGTTGCTCCTCATCGGCTTCCAAAAATGGGCTCGAACCGCGGGGCGGGTCCTCGACCGCCGCGGTCCGACCCGCCTGGGCGGGGGCCCGAGCCCCGAAGCCCGGCCGCCTATCATGCAAAGAAAGCGCATTGCGGCTCTTAGGTCCTCCGTTAGTGCCGATGGTCGCTGTACCGTGGAGTAACCTATTCAAGCCGCCTGGCACCCGCCTCCCTGCAAGCAGCTAGCAGAGTGTAGCGAAGAATGGGGCGAAGACCGACTGGGCCACTCTCGGAACCTTAAAAGCATACGGAGTCCCCGGCCCGCTTGGCAATAGTCACCTGATCGAGTGGCCATAAATCTCCGGTATATGCCCACAATTCTCTCAGGAAGGCTTGAGATAGAATGGCCGGGCTTCCATTCCGGCGCATTCCTCTCGGACGCTATCTCCGAGTCTTCAACATCTATTGGACACAAATTGTTTCTCGGCCAGACGGCATGACGCCGAGTGGTTGAGCGCCAGTGGACCGGCCCGCGGTTTCTAAATCGCCGTCTCCGGGGCCTCTTCGCCCGAACCCCTTGGTCCACTCGGCAGGCTTGCTCCCGGGAGACGGCCTTCCCACCGACCGAGTCTTCCGAGGACTCGACTCATCAATCAGCCGCACGACCGCCCAGACCGCTCAACCAGCAGCCTACGGTACGCTCGGACCCGCAGGGGCAGCCAGTAGAATGCTTTTCTGGGGGGGGGGGGGGGGGGGGGGGGGGGGGGGGGGGGGGGGGGGGGGGGGGGGGGGGGGGGGGGGGGGGGGGGGGGGGGGGGGGGGGGGGGGGGGGGGGGGGGGGGGGGGGGGGGGGGGGGGGGGGGGGGGGGGGGGGGGGGGGGGGGGGGGGGGGGGGGGGGGGGGGGGGGGGGGGGGGGGGGGGGGGGGGGGGGGGGGGGGGGGGGGGGGGGGGGGGGGGGGGGGGGGGGGGGGGGGGGGGGGGGGGGGGGGGGGGGGGGGGGGGGGGGGGGGGGGGGGGGGGGGGGGGGGGGGGGGGGGGGGGGGGGGGGGGGGGGGGGGGGGGGGGGGGGGGGGGGGGGGGGGGGGGGGGGGGGGGGGGGGGGGGGGGGGGGGGGGGGGGGGGGGGGGGGGGGGGGGGGGGGGGGGGGGGGGGGGGGGGGGGGGGGGGGGGGGGGGGGGGGGGGGGGGGGGGGGGGGGGGGGGGGGGGGGGGGGGGGGGGGGGGGGGGGGGGGGGGGGGGGGGGGGGGGGGGGGGGGGGGGGGGGGGGGGGGGGGGGGGGGGGGGGGGGGGGGGGGGGGGGGGGGGGGGGGGGGGGGGGGGGGGGGGGGGGGGGGGGGGGGGGGGGGGGGGGGGGGGGGGGGGGGGGGGGGGGGGGGGGGGGGGGGGGGGGGGGGGGGGGGGGGGGGGGGGGGGGGGGGGGGGGGGGGGGGGGGGGGGGGGGGGGGGGGGGGGGGGGGGGGGGGGGGGGGGGGGGGGGGGGGGGGGGGGGGGGGGGGGGGGGGGGGGGGGGGGGGGGGGGGGGGGGGGGGGGGGGGGGGGGGGGGGGGGGGGGGGGGGGGGGGGGGGGGGGGGGGGGGGGGGGGGGGGGGGGGGGGGGGGGGGGGGGGGGGGGGGGGGGGGGGGGGGGGGGGGGGGGGGGGGGGGGGGGGGGGGGGGGGGGGGGGGGGGGGGGGGGGGGGGGGGGGGGGGGGGGGGGGGGGGGGGGGGGGGGGGGGGGGGGGGGGGGGGGGGGGGGGGGGGGGGGGGGGGGGGGGGGGGGGGGGGGGGGGGGGGGGGGGGGGGGGGGGGGGGGGGGGGGGGGGGGGGGGGGGAGAGAGAGAGAAAAAAATTCAGCGCTTGCCGCGCCTTAGGCGTTTTTGCTTCGAGGAGACCGTTTCTTTGTCTGGCGTGGTCTTTGAGGCGTCACCCGCGGAGCCGAGGGTCTCGTCCCTATCCGCCGAAGAGCAAGCAGCTTCTGTTGTGGAATCTCGACCTTCTTCACATTAAAATATAGCTTGTCATCGAATGTGATTTGGTCATCTCCGCGTAAGTCTTGAATCATGACCAATAGCTTCACCATATAGAAGCTTACCTTTTGCACTCGGCTTGCATGTTGCTTTGTCAAATTTGGTAGCTTGAGTCATGAACTCTCGGAGAAAGAACTCCGTCCACTTAATCTTCGCTCCGTCATAGATCGCCATCATAAGTCTGTATCTTGGGTCTCGATACTTTGATCGAATGAACCCGGCTTGGCTTGTCAATAGCCGCGTCACAATGTACGCCATGGCTCTGCATCGAGGCAAAGATACTATTCTTCGGGAAAGCGGCTCGAGCGCCGTGGGCTTTCCGTAAGATTGATAGGTAGTCGTCTATCATATCGTCGTTATATCCGACAGTGCTGACTCCTTCAGCAGGTAGATCGAAGCTCCTCTTCAGTGCCTCCTTGATAGATGTCGCCAGACACCGAGTCTGAGTTGAGATAGATCTCAGACACTTATCTCGAAAGGAAGAACGTCGGCTTCCTTGAGAGAAATCCTTCCAGACCCGATTCTCTAAGGGCAGCGAAGATATCGTCCATGAACTCGAGATCCCAGCGCCGAATTCCATAATCCGGTTGGCACCGGACACGGACTTTATCCGGGATTTCCTGGATGTTCTCTCGGAGCGGTGACCGAAATGTTTGTACTTGCCATTATATCCGCCACCTTGAACATCGTAGTCAGCTGATACCTCGTGTAGATGGTTATTGTCTCTACGCATCGAGTTTACTCGCACCGAGAGTGAACATTCCCCCTTATTGAATGCTCCTCTCCCGAAACCTTTTACCGACCGGAGTCGCAGGGATCCAAAGCATACCTAGCTCCTACCGAAAGTTCTCTCGAATCCTGATTCGCCTAGAGGATTGGTCAAGATATCGCCCTTTGTCGATCGGTGTGGATCTTCTCCATTCTCGATATCCTTCTTTTCGACATGGTCACGAATGAAGTGATGTCTCGATGTCCACGTGCTTGCATCTTGTGTGAAGTACGTGGTTCACGAGTGATTGCAATGGCACCGGCATCAGCCGCAAAAGATTGGCACTACATTCTCGAATGACGTCATAGCTCTCGTAGCCGCTATCTCGGCCCAAAGGATTTGGGCGCAACAACTTCCGGCAGCCATGTATTCAGCTCCGTAGTCGACGTGGCTACCGAGTGTTGTTTCTTTGAAAACCATGAGATCGGCTTACCGCCAAGGAACCGACATGTTCCCCGAAGTTGACTTTCGGTCAATTCTACACCCCCGCATAGTCGCATCGTAGTAACCAGCTAGTTCTATATTATCATCACCGGATACCATAAACCCATGTCGGTGTTCCTCTCGAGATAGCGGAGAATCTTCTTTGCCGAGTCCATGTGACTCGCTTTGGATTCGCCCGAAATCGAGCACGCACACCCACACAAAGATAAGTTATGTCAGACGAGTAGCTATTAAATAGAATAAAGAACCAATTATAGTACGAAATTCAGCCTTTGGTCTACCGATACTCCCTCCTTATCTAGATCAATTTTCATGTTTGTGTTCATCGGGATCTTGATAGGTTTGCCGGATGTGTAACCGAATCTTTTGATGAGGTCTCGAGTGTATTTGCCTTGATTAATGAAGCGTCCCTTTTTTAGATTGTTTGACTTGGAAACCGAGGAAGTAGTTCATTTCTCCCATCATCGACATCTCGAATTTATCCTTCATCATCTTTTCAAATTGTTGGCACATGATGCCATTCTTAGATCCAAATATGATGTCATCTACATAGATCTCGCACAAGTAGTAGATCGTCTTCCGGGCCGAATGCTTCGAATAGAGTGCGGTCTACTATGCCTTTCTGAAAACCTTTCTAAAGAAGAAACTCAGATAGGGTATCGTACCATGCCCTGGGTGCTTGTTTTAACCCATACAGAGCCTTTCTGAGTCTATACACCTGATGTCCCAACTGAAAGCCGGACGGTTGTTCCACGTAGACTTCTTCTTTCAGTACGCCGTTCACGAACGCAGACTTCACATCCATTTGATAGACTCGAATCTTTGATGTGTTGCGTAGGCCGAGAATAGTCTAATTGCCTCAAATCTTGCAACCGGAGCGAAAGTCTCATCGAAATCTATTCCCTCATCTTGACAAAGTAGCCTTTTGCCACGAGTCTTGCTTTGTTCCTTACTATGACGTTGTTTTCATCCCGCTTGTTCTTGAAGACTCATTTTGTTCCAATAACATGTTGATGCCGGGTCTATCAACAAGCTCCCAAACGTCGTTTCTCATGAACCGATTCAGCTCCTCCCGCATAGCTATGATCCGATGGCCAAGATCTTTTAATGCATCCTCAATCGTCCGAGGTTCGTCGCAGACAAGAAGCAGGAATATAAGGCGCTTTCTCCCTTGACGAGAATCCGGATCTTGTCTTTACTCTTGCCGAGGGATCTCCAAAATCGATCGCAGCGGTGAGCGTCCGACCATGATCTACGATGTTTTAGTTCGTCATCCGAAATTTGTTCAACACGTGATAGTAGGCGAGTTAGGCATTTCAAATTGTACTATTCGAGATTGAAGCATTTCAAGAATGAGAGTGTGATCTATCGAGTCACCGTGTTCGAGGGCATTCGCTCGAGAACATTAATAGATGTTCCCTCTCGAGTGGTTATTCTCAGGTAGTTGTCTCGCTTACCTCCGGTGTTTCTTCATCGACTGAAGTTACCTCGGGATTGATTCTGCTCGAGAGAATCAATCGGCCAGCCTACATTTGCCGTTGGTTGAGATTCGTAGACTTGTTTTAAGATTCCTCATCCCGAATCCTCATCCCAAAGAAAGCCGGATCTTCTTGACTTCGTCTTTTGAAGCTTAGATCCCGTAGCCGTATACCGATGTCCTCGATTCGAATTAGAGTTATTGCTCCCGTCTTCGCAGCAAACTCATTAAAAACCACATGAGGGCTTTCTTCCACGCAAAGGGTCCGATAGTTGAATACTCGAAAGCTTTGTTGACCCGAGAGTATCATAAGAATACTCCCCGATCTCGACTTGCTATCAAAAGTTTTCTAGCTGATCTTTCCCATTATTGTGGATAAAGCACGAGCACCCAAAAAATATGGAAATAGGATAGAGAAGGTTTCCTCGTTGTTCCATAGTTCATATGGTGTTCTCTTATGTTGCTTTGTCGCAGAGAACAGCTTCCGAGTGTAACAAGCAAGACGGTGGCTTCTTTCCCGAATTGGGCCGGGAGTCCCGAGTCCTGCGAGTAGAGTTCTAGCCGCTTCTTTGAGAGTTCTCGTTCTTCCGTTTAGCAACTCCATTTTGCCGGGTGTGCGTGCACCGATGTCTCATGCTCTATTCCTTTCGCTTGCAGTAACTCCTCCATCATAGAATTAAGGAACTCGGTTCCTCCGTCGAACGGATTTTGATAATTTTGGTGTTCTTCTCGACACCGAGCCTTTTCGTAAGCCTTGGTAACTCGTTTGACGTCGGACTTGTTGGCAATGAATATGACCCAAGTGTAGCGCGAGTAGTCATCGATGACCACTAAAGCATATTTCTTGCCTTTGATCATCATTGGAGAGACCGGACCGAACAAATCCATATGTAGCATACCAAGGATTCCATCAAATGGAAGGAGATGGAACAGTGGATTTTGATTCCTTGTTTGCTTTCCCTTCGCAACATGCTTCACACTGAGTGTCTTTGCCGAATACTTCATTCGGCAATCCTCTTGCTAGAGTGTTTCTTGCTAGTTTGTTAAGCGTTTTGAAGTTGAGATGGCCGAGTCTCCCGTGCCACGCCCACCCCGTCTCGGTTGTCGATCTTCGCTAACAAACAAGCTTCGTGTTCACCGAGTTCCGGCCACCACATAGATATTCTTCTTGGGCGAACCCGATAACACCGTTTTCCCTATGGATTTATCAATGACATCACGTAAAACCAAAGCCAAATATTACTTTATTCGAGTTATCACAAAATTCGACTAACAGAGAGAAGGTTATGCCGAAGTCCTTCAACATATGATACTCTGAGAACCGTGGCGCCCCAATGCCGAGTGTTCCGAATCCTCTTGTGTAGCCTTTTAGCGTTGTCTCCAAACTCGATTCCGGGGTCCTTCTTCACTGTATAATTCTTCGCAGGTTCCTTTGGTACGTCATGTGTCTTGAGCATCCGCCGTCCACATACCAAGGATCTTTGTGCACCCGCAAAACGTAATTATATTCAGGTACCCTTTATTCTTGATTTTGGGTCCTTAGATGTTAGTTTTAGTAACCCAAATCGCCTAACGACCCCGGTGGTCTCGCAGTTTCTTTCCACTTGAAGTCAACATATTTGACCACCGGATCGGTCGTTGCCGACTTCTTGAGGCTTTTCTCGGTTCGGGAGTCCGGATCTTCTCGAACTCGCGGATCGCCGACCTTTGCCTTTTGTGCGATCTTCTTCTTCTTCTCGACTCTTCGGATCCTCTTCTCGACTATAGGATCATAATAATATAACCCATACCGAGATGGATGTGTCACCGAGGTGGTCCATACCGATCATCCCACTTTAGCTTGCCGGTTCCCCTCGACCGAACCGGGGTGTTTTGGCACGATCTTTGGAACGCATTGCCGACGTGTAGGATGAGGTGCTATCATCTTTTGTTTATTCCTTGCTAAGGGGTTCGGAATATTTGCATTGACCGTCTCCCCTTTAACAAATCTATCGCAAGTCGCACTTCGAGTGTATCGGGGTAGATGAGGAAGCTCCCCGGCTCAAAACCAAGTCCTTCCTTGCAGTTGCTTAGCTTGTTGCTTGCTAGCATAGCCTCCAGCCTTCTTTTAGCGCCCATGTACCGCTCGCTCATCAGTTCCTCCGCACAACATCACTTTTCTTCAATGTGTCGTGCTCGACCTCAAGTCCCGATAGTTGTTGCTTCAAGCAGACTTAGTTCAAGATCTTTCGAGTTAAGTCCTTGGTCGAAGAGATCTCGATCTTCTTGATGCCGAGACTTGGCCAACAGAGAGTTTATCTCCCTCCCCCGAGTCTCAACACAAGTCCTTCGCACTCGCAGAGACCCGACTCTCCCGAGAAAGTCTCCGATTCTCCACTTTCAGTGGTATCCAATCCTCGAAGAGTCTTACCGAGCCGCCGACTCATCCGAATCCGCTCGTCAAGCGTTCTTCGTATGCGATCGTGACGTCCAAATTCTCATCCGCACTAAAACAAAGTTGTCGTGTGTGCAAGTGTGAAGAGGAGTTAAATGGTTCATGCCATTAGGCACTTTTCGCAGCTTCTTCGCCTTCATGCTCTAGGGCCATGAAAGCCGCTTCATCATCGATGAATTCATAAAGGAGTCGACTTCTTTCGAGTCGTTCCGAGATTTCGCCAGGCTATGTATGCTTGTCATTTCTTGGTGAATTTCTCTCTCATTGCTTTACGTGCTGCGCGTTCAAGACTCACCGAGCTCGGGACAGTCATACCGATAGTGTCCCGACTTTTTGCAAGCTTGTAGCAAGCGATGACTCTTTCTTCTTTGCTTTCGCCGTCTTTAGATGGAGCCGAGTTATCCCTCTTTCTCGCATTCGAAGACTATGAGTCAGAGTGCGCTTTGCGTGTATTCGTACTTACCTTTTTGTTTCTCGATAGGCTTTAGTCACTTTTCTCGCGCCTCTCCTTCTCCTTCTCGATATTTTACAAGACGAGCAAGCACGTACTTCCGAGCTAAACTTCCTTCTTGTATGTCACTTAGTGAAGGTTCGCTTTGCTTGACACGGGAGATGTCTGGCCGACCGATGCTTTGAAAGCATGGTCGATTTTGGTGTCAGCTTCAGCTTTTCGCTTCGCTTGGGGTCTCGCCAAACTCGAATTCCTCTGCTTGAAGTTCTTAAAAGATATGGTCGGGAGTAACAATATCTAAGTCGAATGGCGTAATAATGTAGCAAAAGGAGTCCAACGACCGTCCGGCGCGCCCTCGCATCTTGAGATTCATCTCTGGTTGGAGAATGTCTTTCCCAAGCCCATTGATGGAGTTCATCGATTCGTAAATCGACATTTAGATCTTCTATTTTGTCACTGTGCATGAGAGACAAGCTCTCCAAACTTTTGGAGTTCCAACAAGCAAGTTTGTTGGCTTTGATCTTATGAGTCCCCCGACTCAGTAGCGCTAGAGCATCCCGCATTTCCTTAGTCGTCTTGCATTCCCGAACCCCGCCGAGATAAGAATCACTTAAGGTGGTTAGTATGGCATTCCCCGGCGACTCGGCCTAAGTTATGAAGTTTCTTCTCCTCGGGGGTGAAGAGACTTCTTTCCTTGGGAATCTTCTTCCGGCCACCATTCCTCCTCCAACTGCTTGATCCCCGAAGTTACGACACTATCTATCATAGGAACGATAGGTCCTTCCTCAAGTACTTCGGTCATGTTGTCGTGAAGGGAAGTCGAAAGCCTCCATTCTCGACCCGCCATACACCATAGTTCTCTACCGAGAACATGGGTACCATCCTTATACCCGACATATCGGCCATGATGAATAATGATATGAGTGTAGAATGATATGCAAGTGAAAACGTTTTTTCGGATCCGTTCAAGTAGACCGGTTTCAAGATAACAAGAGTCTTATAGAACTCCCCGCTCCCGATACCAATTGTTGGTCCCGAGAGTACGTTTAGGTGTGTAGGGGGGGTTAATACACCTGAATCCGATTTTCCAACTTTGAACACGAACCCCCCCCTTAGAAAGTGCCGCCGAAAAGAATCAAAAACTCAAATAGCCGTTTTCCATATGTGTTTGGCAAAGAGTCTCGATCTTTATCGAGATCCGCTAGCTAACCGAGTCGAATCGAGCAGCATAGAGTTCGATGGTGCGGAAATGTGTAGGCCCAAATCCGTTGAGTGGAAAATGTTTTATCAAGACAGCCTCAACTCAAAGAAAAATAGTTCACTATGCTGAGACTTAGTTGTATGATTTTAAAGGATAATTTTCAGTATGAATAGTTAAAATCAATGCAACAGTAAATAAGAGAACACGTAAGAGACATAGATTTTTAAAGTGGTTCGGATATCAAGCGATCCTACGTCCAGTGTCCCGAAAGGTCAGGAGGCTATTTATTATACCGAGTTAGTCTCGGCCGCCTTGTACACAGGGACAAAGCCGCGTCTTGGAATTTATACTCGAGCAAGTCCCAAGCTTACAACGGTTATCAAACTAAAGTGTTTGACAAACTCTCCAACAAAGTGAAGGAGTCCTTTTACAATAAGGATTAGGTTCAAATATGAACTCCTTCGTCTAAGCTATGGATATGATCGGTTGAGCTTAGGGTTAGAGGGATAGGGAATGAGAATGTAGCTTCTAGAACGACGAACAGCTGAGTTATAGCTATGGGTTCGTGTTGCGTCGTTTGGATACTTGAGGCTTATATATCGGTTCAGCTTGGTTCCCTTATGAGCTAGGATGTAGTCTTTTGCCGGAGATAGATCTTCGAGTTCTTGCGGAAGACTTAAGCTTTTCGGATTGCTCGTTTGAATGCTCTCTTCTTGTTTTAGTTCTCTTTCCTTGTTTGCTCGTGAAGTAGCAGTCGTAGTAGTCTTTTTTAAAACTTGAATCATCCCTCTATTTATAGAGAAGAGATTGGGAAAGATTCGTTGGAGACGATGATCCCTTTCTCACTCTTTTGGTAGCTAACGGCTCTTTTGAAAAAGCTGACGGTGTCCTTTCCCTCCTTTTCTAGAAATATGTTGACTTGCAGCTTTAGTAGGTAAAAAGGCACGTGTCTGCTTGTCATTCGTCGAGGTTTTGCAGAGTAGTTGAGACATACGTGACTTCAAGGCATAATGAAGCCGACTTCTCTCTTCCTCGTATTTGACTATGCCGATTGTCGTTCAAAAGATCTCGACAGCTCGTAAGACTGCTCGCCGTTATCGAGCTCGATTCTCAGAGAGTACCGAATTTACTCTCATCAAGGTCGCCTCTTAGTTTAGTGAACTACTCCCGCCGAGTTCGGGCCCACCGACTCCTTCGCATATCGCTCCCGCCGAGTCCCGTATCTACCGAGTCTTCTACATCCGGTGCCGAGGTTGATAATCTACTGAACGCCTAAACCAGAGCAGAGTGTCTTCTGAGTCTGAACCCTAGAGACAAAAACAATTACAACGGAATGGTTCACCAATCAGATAGGGTTTTGGGATCTTCAAATCTTCAAACAAATTCAGAGCACGAGGCTACTGAGCTTTGGTCAGTTAAGATAGAATCATTTCCCACTAAGTATGACTGTGCTGAGGATAGAATCATCACCCAACAGACCGCATCTTCGACGCCCTTAAGACTTTAGGCCTTCGATGTTATTATCTAGGGCTCGTCCCACCCGTCTTCCGAGGCAGTCGGCGAAGTTCTTCTTGAACCTCCGTCAAGACGACGATATCAAGGACATTTCTTGCGTTAACTATCAGCAAGAAATGAGTAGCAACAGCTGGACTGGGAAGATTGCAGAATTCGACGTTGTCGAGTATCTTCTTCAAGTTTCAGTCTTCAGGACGAAGGGATTTCTCCTATCGGCTATAAGGAGTCCTCCGTCGATTTGTACCTCTGCCAGTTCAATTGGTAGGAAGATATAGTATTCAAAGTGGCTTTTCCTAAGAGTTTGCTTCTCCCTGAATACAGGGGCGTTGCTTATATCGTGAATCATATACTGACCAGCTCAGCGGGATCCTTCGATCAACTCTCCTGGGTTAGGATTCAAATTATGATGGCCGTCATGGACGGTGTTCAGGTCAACTGGAATGCCTTCTTCCGATCTGAATTCAAGGCTCAACTCAACAAATTTATTGCTAATGAAAACAACACTGCCAGGCAACTCATTGCCAAAGGCAAGATGTTATATGACAACAAGGTTTCTATTCTCATAAAAGACTACTACCAGGGAAGAGTGGTTTTCGCTGATGCACTGATGTTCGATAGGAAGAACATAAAATTCCCTACTGCGCAAGAGCCGCCGAGAAATCCTTAGGGCGAGGACAAAGACGACAAGCTTCCTCTTATGATCTCTTAGGATCCCCGCCCAACTCGCAGAAAAAGCGAAAAATACCAAAGAAAGTCGAACCTTCAGTTGTGATCCCCGAGATCGTCTCTATTCAAGATTCAAAGTCAGGACAGGAGGAAGTGACTCTGAAAGAGAAGCTTAAGAGGATTCACTCAGAGGAGACCCAGTCAGATCTTCATGCTGACTTACCTTAGACTGAAGTCTCCACATCCATCCCTACTTTAGTTCTGATAGCTCAGAGCCGAGCTACTGAAGAGATAGCGGATGAGATTCCCGAGATCCTTGATCATGTGGATCTCGTGGATATTGCGGCCGTAAGCAAGGGTTCAGATCCATCTGAGATTCCTGGAGCGGGATCTCTTAGCTGAGACGATCAACCTTAAGAAAGTCCCTAAACTGATCCTAGAAGAGCATACACTACGAGAGGAGATGGGGGCTATGGCGAGCCTACTGATATATAGCTTTGATGCATGATCTTCATGCCGCCATGCTTTTTCTCTTGAGTCAGAAGGGGCAACCCGATCGCCCACTCGGCCCCCGACTCGGCCTCCGACTCTCACCCCGACTCTCCACCCAAGGATGCAGACCATGGAGGCTCTACTGAGGGAAAATCTCTCAGGGATGATTCGCTACCTCCACTTCCTCCATCTTCAGGCGTAATCATCCCTACACCTTCTAAATCTCAGTTGAAGAAGCAGTCTAGATATCAAGCAGCTGAGATTACAGACATCAGCACGACGTCCATTAATAAGTGCATTAAGCGTCAAGCGCATAAGAACCGTCTCCTAGCCATAGACATGAATACTAAATGGAGTCAATTCACTGAAGCTCAGACTCTGAAGCTTAGCCACTTAACTGCTGAAGTACAGAGGATAAGACTCCTTCTAATCTTAATGCAAAAGAGATACTCAGCAAAGCACTTCAAGAGCAAAGGACCGATCTGAATGCTCAATTTTAGACCATACTGCAGTCTCAGCCCAAATGATTTTTTGAAGATATGGCTACTGCACTAGATTAAGTCCTCAAGGCTGTTGAAGAGCGTAACAAGCTTGCCACTGAATGTGTAACCAAAGCACTAGTCGAACAACATAATGCCTACCAGCTCATTGAGAAGGATGCTATAGACTCAGTAAACGCATACCTTCGACGGATCACCACTTCTTCATTTGAAGTACTCAAAGCTATCAACGCTAAACATGTCAAGCGATGGATCGCATATACTGACGCAGCTGGAGATGTTGCATGTAATCTTGAATCCATCAAGATTCGCTTGAAGACCTTACAAGGAAGGTCACTACCCCGGCCATGATTATTGATGATGCCAAAAAGGGGGGAAGGAAGTAAGAGTGAACGACTACCGACCCTCTTAAAGGCCGAAGAGGCGGAGGACCAAGTAAGGCAACCGAAAGTAAGGGGGGAAGAAGTTACTAAAACGGGTGAAGGCTCGGGGAGAGCCACCGATGAAGCTATAATCGAAGTGGAAAAATATTTTGAAAGATTTACTCAAGAAGAGCCACCACTCGTGTCGCAGCCAAAGGAAAATCCCTTGCTCTCTAAGCCCTCCGAAACCTAAAAAGTCGAAGTTCGTAACGCCGTAAAAGTAGATCGCGTACTATGAAAAACTAGTACGAGAACTTCAAAAGCAAGACGAGAGGAAGCGACCAAGGCCAAGAAAGGAATATAAATCCGATCTTCACTTGGTACCGTAACAAGATCTCGTACTACCTAGGCAATCCAAGTCACCGCACAAGCTCCCTCCTCGCTCCAAAGAATGTGAGAAGCCCGAGAGCACCTAAGTCCAAATCAGCCAGATCGAGGGACTTAGAAACTCAGAAGCATATTCCATCCACTGAGCTCTCTAAGAGACAAGAAGCTGAACTGAATGAGCTATGGGATAGCTGTGAGAGAGGCATGGACATTACTGCTGGAGCCAGACAGATTAGGGAGGCTAGAGAACAACTTCATAAAGCTGATCTAGAGGCTCTCAGACAGAGAACAGAGAGAAAAGACAGAGAGAGAGTTCATGAGAAGGATAGAAGTGTTCCTACTACTTCTAAGTTCTTCAGAGGAAGGGAACCAGTAACTGATGTGAAGAGAATCCTTCAAAAGAGGACTGATGAATGGGTTCCGTGGAAACTGAATCAAAGATGGGAACAGTAGAAGATCGATTTCATCAAAACTTCTACATTTGGAATATATTTGATGATGAAGCTGATGCAGATGGAAAGTTAAAAGAATTTTTTATGAAGATTGATCCTCCTCTCTACGCTGAAATCCAAACCCTTCTAAATCAGTCAGGTCACGTTCTCGGAGCACCTGAAAACAGATCTTTGCCTCCTCCTCTCAGGTATCAAGATAATAACTGTAAGGAGGAGGTAGAGGACGAAATTAATGATCCTATCAGAAGAAGAGATCTGGACAAGAACGTTGCTGAAGAAAGGGAACAAATCAAGGCACTGAGGAACATAGTATATTCATCCGATGGCCTTGAGCTTCCTGAGAAGAAGTCTACTGACTTCAAGGCACGCATGCAATAATTCAACAAGAAGTCCAACTGATTCTCTTCTACTCTTAGTTGATAGAATTAGACTATCTTTTAACTGTAATCTTCTCTGATCATATATGACACCTTTTTCTATTGGCCTTCGACAACTACTCATTGTCACTTAGTTGTGTTTTTATCTTTCAACATTCCTGATCACCTCAGTGATCAGATCACACACCCACATATCTGCTTACTTATATGTTTCTCTCTGTGGTTCAGTTGTTTAGACATCTTTTAGAGGGATATTGCTTGTAACTATGCCAGGGGGATATTGTTAGACTTCGGTCCTATGTTGTATAGCATCTGTGTTGATTCAATATTCAACGTTACTGATAGAGATAGCCTTGATGTAAGAGCTTTACTGCTCTATACTTGCTCTGTTTCTGTGCTTAGATTATCTTGTAATAGGTTTTAGCATAGTCACTAGTAGTTGTTTGTAAAAGGTTTTGGCATCATCAAATAGGGGGAAATTGTTGGGATGAGATTCAGTATGATAAGATTTGAAGATCCCAAAACCCCTAGCTGAATGATGAACATTCGATATTGTAATAGCTTAATTGAGTTCAAAGCCTTGTTAGGAACTCAGCAGGCTAGAGTTCTCGTAGTTGTGCATTAAGTATAAGATTCTCGCACCCACTGGAGAACTCAAGATCGATGAAGTCGCTTGAGAGCTATCGACCAACCGAATCCGTTGGGAGATGATTCAAGAAGATATTGTTTAGAAGATTTGAATTATCTCAAAACCCTAATTTGATTGGTGAACCTTTCGTTGTAATAGTAATGCTTTAGTCTCTCGAGAGTTTCAAACTCAGCAGACATTCCTTCAGCATGGTTCATGCTCAGAGTTCCGTCTGCTAACCCCTCAGTAAACTATCCGCCTTAGTACCATGGAGTGAAGACTCAGCAGTGCTGGACTCAGCAGGAGCAACATACTGAGTGGTGTTCATACTCAATAGTGCTTGGACTCAAAGCAGAGCAAAGATATCGAAAGGAGTCGGAGAACCGGGACTCGACAGGAGCAAGCTTTACTAAACTCGTAGTCGACCTTCAGTAGAGTTGGATTCAGTAGAAGTATACTACTGAACCCAGGTAAGAATTAGCAACGACCTGACAGTCTCCTTGATTGTTAGATAATCTTATATGTTAAATTAGTAGAGTCGTTCGAGGTTATCAGAGAAGTTAGCTTGAGTATCTTCCTAGAAGTCTGTGTGTCTCAACTACTTTCTACGCCTCGACCAATGTCGAGCAGCCAACTGTCAAAGTTCTAGTAAAAGCTGCAAGTCAACCACTTTCCATAAATGGAGGAAAAGACTCTGCAAGATTCCTTAAAAGAGCCGTTAGCCACCCAAAGCGAGTGACACGTAGATCGTTCGTCTGCAACGGATCTATCCATGGCTCACCTCTATAAATAGAGGGAAATCAAATCGAAGAACTACTGAGAACAAGAACGAGCGATTACGAGCAATAAACTTACATGAACTCAAGCTTTCCGCAAGAACTTCAGAGAAACACTCAAAGCGAAAGGCGACATCCTTGCTCAAGGGAGCCAAACTGAAATAGAATCAATAGGCTCTAGTATCCAAGTGATCGAACACGAACCCAGAGAGATTATTCCTCATTGTTCATCACTCTAGAAGCCACCTTCTTGTTCCATTCCCTCTAACCTAAGCTCCACTGAATATATCCATAGCTTAGACGCGAAGGAGTTCATAACTTGAACTGTTCTTACTATAAAGAACTCCTTCATCGATGGAGAGTTTGTCAAACTTTATAGTTTGATCCTTGTAAATTCGGGACTTGCTCAAGCATAATCCCCAAGGCCGTTGTTTGTCCAAGACACAAACCGACTAAGACTAACTCAAGATAATAAAATAACCTCCCCGATCTTTTCGGGACAAAGACGTAGGATTGTTTGATATCCGAATCACTTTAAAATCGTTGTGTTCTTTTTACTATTGCATTGATTTATTGTTGATACCGAAAATTGTTTTACAAAATCATACAACCGAAGTTTTAGCAAAGCTTAAACCGAATGCACTAACCTACCGATACGCTTTTAATAAAAACGTTTTCAAACTCAACTGAATCGGGCCTACACTTTTCCGCACTCTACCGAACTCTTACCGAACGATACCGACTCGACATCGCCGCCCAGCGACCCTCGGCATAGTCAGTCACTCGGTCCATGCGATTCGTAACAACTTGCTTGGTCTATTGAACTTGTTCAAAGAAGACACTCTCCCGAATAGGACTGTTCATGTTTTAAGTTGAGAAAGTTTTCAAGTGTATTCACCCCCTACACCTGAACGTTTATCTTGGGACCTACAATTGGTATCATAGCAGGAGTTCTCTAAGACTCTTGTTATATGAAACTGGTCTACTTGAACGGATCCTGAAAACGTTTTCACTGTATAACATTCTTCATTCATACTATTACCTACCATGTCTGATATGTCAGGAATCAGGATGGTACCCATGTTCTCAGTAGAGAACTACGGGGTATGGAGAGTCAAAATGGAAGCTCATCTGACTTCCCTCCACGACAGCATGACAGAGGTCTTGGAAGATGGACCTATCGTACCCATGATTGATAGTGTTGATCTCTAGGATCCAGCACAAGGAGGAGGAATGGTAACCAGGAACAAGGTCCCTAAGGACAGAAGCCTCTTCACCCCAAATGAGAAGAAACTTCATAACCTTGACCGGGTTGCCAAGAATGCCATACTGACCACCTTGAGCGACTCTTATCTCAGAAGAGTTCAGGACTGCAAGTCCGCCAAGGAACTATGGGATGCTCTAGCGCTACTGAGTCGGGGGACTCAGAAGATTAAAGATAACATGTTAGCGCTGGAAGTTCAGAAGCTGTAGAGACTGTCCCTCATGCCTGGTGACATGATTGAAGATCTCAACGTCAGATTTACGGATCTGATGAACACCATCAACGGGTTGGGAAAGACGTTCTCCAACCGAGAGATGAATCTCAAAATCTTGAGAAAACTGCCAGACGGACATTGGACTCCCTTTGCTACTTTTCTTAGACATTCTGATCTTGATATTGTTTCTCCTGATCACATATTTTCTGAATTAAAAGTTGAGGAGTTCGAGTTCGGTCTACCACAAAGGAAGCAACAAGCTGAAGCTAACACTCAGATTGACCATGCCTTTAAAGCATCAGTCACCATAGTAGCTCCCGCATCTAGCAAAGCTGAGCCTTCAACAAGTGATATACAAGAAGGAAGCTTAGCTAAGAGATATGCACTGCTTGCCATCAAATATCAGAAGGTAAAGGAGCGCCGCAGAAAACTGTCAAGAGTCGTCAGAGACTCAAAGAGTAAGTCCGAATACTCACCTAAGCGCACTCCCCGAACCACATACTTCGAATGCAAAGAAACATGAGGATTCCCGCACGCTTGAAAAACAAGCCGAGCAGAGAAAGCAGAGTCACCTCCTGCTACAACTGCAAGAAGTCAGGACACTACCAATATGACTCTCCTCGCCAAGATACCGAAAGAGCAAAGACGAAAAGCTCGAAGGGAGAAGTTCATCAAGAAGCGTCAAGCCTACGTTGTCGGTGAACTTTCAGACGACTTAGATGAAGTCGATTCCTTCATGGATTCATCAGACGATGAAGCGGCATTTATGACCCTAGAGCTTGAAGAAGATGCTGAAAAGTGTCGAATGGCAGGAGAAGAGGATGAGGTAAACTCTCACGCTTCATTTAACTCTTCTTCACACTGGACATAAAATACTATTTTAGGTCAGATGAGAATCTGGACGTTGCGATTGCATACGAAGAACTAATCGACGAGCATATTAAGATGAGTCTACAGCTCAGTAAGACTCTTCAGGAGTTGGATACCCTGAAAGTGGAGAATCATAGACTTTCTCAGGAGAGTCAGGTTGCTACTAAGTCGGAAGGACTTGTGTGGAGACCCAGGAGAAGATTAACACTCTGATGGCCAAGTCTCAGCAACAAGCAGATCTGATCTCAGTACTGACCAAGGACTTAACTCAGAGGGATACTGAATTGAGTCTACTGAAGCAGAAGCTCTCAGGACTTCAGACCGAGCGTGAAACTCTCAAGAAGAGTGACAATGTCTGGAGGAACCTGACGACAGAGCGGTATATTGGAGCTGAGAAAAAGCTTGAGGCAATGCTAGCCAACAACAAGCCCAAACACTGCAAGGAGGAACTCAGGTTCAGCCATGGAGCCTCCTCATCTGCCACCATATGCTCAGAGAGTCGGCTGACTGATAGGTTTGTTCAAGGGGAGACGATCAATGCTGAATCACTGAACCCCCTAGAAAAGAACAAACAGAAGATGAACGCACCTCATCCTAACTATCAGAAATCTGAGAAGAAGATTAGCTTAAAATCACCCCAGTTCAGTCAAGCGAGAACCAGCAGAGTGAAATGGGCTGATCAGTATGGACCTCCGCACACGACACATCCAAAGCCTCGCATGGGTCATATTATTATGATCCTATAGTCGAAGAGGTTCCCGAGTCGGGAAAAGAAGAAGAAAGCCATTCGTAAGGCTAAGGCTAGCAAGTCCACCATCTCGAGAAGATCGGGACTCCCGAACTAGTAAAGCCTCGAAGTCAACATCAACCATCCAGTTGATTAAGTAAATTGATCGGAGTGGAAAGAAATTGTCTAAGACCACCGTGGTCGTAAGACGATTTGGGTTTCCAAAACTAATATCTAAGGACCCAAAATCAAAAATAAAGGGTACCTGAATATAATTCTATTTTGGAGGTGCACAAGGACCCTTGGTACGTGGACAACATACTGACGAATTATGTCATTGAAGAAGGACCCAGAATCGAGTTTGGAGATAACAAAAAAGGCTATACCAGAGGCTATGGAACACTCAGCATTGGAACCGTCACATTTCCAAGAGTATCATATGTTGAAGGACTTAACATAATCTTCTCTTTGTTATTCAATTTTGTGATAACTCGAATAAAGTGATTTTTTACGCTGGTTTCTGTGATGTTATTGACAAATCTACAGGGAAAGCAGTGTTATCAGGTTCGCGCAAGAACGACAACAGAACGGGGTGGCTTTGGCATAGAAGACTCAGCCATCTCAACTTCAAGACGCTCAACAAGCTAGCTAGAAACGCTCTAGTGAGAGAACTATCGAATGAAGTGTTTAGCAAAGAAACTCAGTGCGAGGCATGTCTGAAGGGAAAGCAAATAAAGAAGAAAAGTCCACCAGTTTCATCACCTTCCACGGATGGAATCCTTTAGCTCCTCCATATGGATTTGTTCGGTCCAGTATCTCCTGTGATGATTAGAGGCAAGAAGTATGCTTTAGTGGTCATTGATGACTACTCGCTCTACACATGGGTCATATTTAATGCCAACAAGCCTGACGTCAAAATAGAGTTGCATGCGCTTCGAAAAGGCTCACCGTCGAGAAGAACACCGAAATAAGAAAGATTCGTTCGCAGGTAAGAACGAGTTCCTGAATTCAATGGTGGAAGAGTTCTGCAAAGATGAAGGGATAAAGTATGAGACGTCTGCTGTACGCACGCCTCAACAAAATGGGATTGCTGAAAGAAAGAACAGGACACTCAAAGAAGCAGCAAGAACCCTACTCGCAGACTCAGGACTCCCATCTAAATTCCCGGCGTAAGCAACCGATATCGCATGTTACACTCGTAACGCATCACTGACAAAGCAACATCAGAAGACACCATATAAATTATGGAACGGCAGGAAGCCTTTCTTATCTTATTTCCATATTTTTGGTTGTTCGTGCTTTATCCACAATAAGGGAAAGGATCAGTTAAAGACTTTTGATATCAAGTCAGACCAGGGAGTCTTCTTAGGATACTCTCGGGTCAGCAAATCCTACAGAGTTTTTAACTACCGGACCCTTTGCGTGGAGGAAAGCCCTCATGTTGTTTTTAATGAGTTTGCTACTGAAGGCAGGAGCAGAAACTCAAATTCAGAATATGGGGACATTAGTAAACAACTACATGATATGAGTTTAAAGGATAATGTTGAAAAGATCCACCTGTGTTGGGATAATGATTCAGAAGAGGAAATTGAAGATAAGACTACTAAATCCTAGCCAGTACCAGAAGTAGCTGGACCGATTGATTTTACTGAACATAATCAATCCCAGGTAACTCAGGTCGATGAAGAACTCCAAGTGGTAACTGAGACCTCTACTGAGAATAACAACTCAGGGGGAATAAATAAAGTTCCTGAGCTGAATACCCCTGAACCTGGTGACTCAGTAGACCCAACTCTTATCACTGAAATGCTTCACTCTCAGAATAGTACAACTAAAATTCCTAACTCACATACTATATGTGTTGAACAAATTTCAGATGAAGAGATATGACATCGTCGATCGTGGCTGGACGCTCACTCTTCAGACCTTATCATTGGAGATCCTTCAGCAAGTGTAAAGAGAAGATCCAAATTCTGTCAGGGAGATAGTGCTCTATATTCTTGCTTCTTGTCTACTGAAGAACCTCAGTTAGTTGAGAACGCGCTTAAAGATGCTGACTGGATCGTTGCCATGCAAGAGGAGCTGAATCAGTTCACAAGGAACGACGTATGGGAGCTTGTTGACAGACCCCGCCATCAACATGTGATCGGAACTAAATGGGTCTTCAAGAACAAGCGAGATGAAAACAACATCATAGTCAGGAACAAAGCTAGACTCGTGGAAAAAGGCTATTGTCAAGCCGAAGGGATAGATTTCGACGAAACATTCGCTGCAGTTGTAAGATTGGAGGCAATCAGACTATTCCTTGCCTACGCAACACATCAATGCTTCAGAGTTTATCAGATGGATGTGAAGTCAACGTTCCTGAACGGCGTACTGAAAGAAGAAGTCTATGTAGAACAGCCTCCCGGCTTTCAACAGGGACATCAAGGATATAATATAGACTCAGAAAGGCTCTGTACGGGTTAAAACAAGCACCCAGGGCTTGGTACGATACCCTGTCTGAGTTTCTTCTTCATAAAGGTTTTTAGAAAGGCACAATAGACCACACTCTATTCAGTATTTGTCTAGACGACGCAATTTTACTTGTGCAGATCTACGTAGATGACATTATAATTGGATCAAATAATGTCATTATGTGTCAACAGTTTGAGAAAATGATGGACAAATTCGAGATGTCAATAATGGGAGAGATGAATTACTTCCTCGGATTTCAAGTCAAATAATTAGAGAAGGGAATGTTCATCAATCAAGGCAAATACGCTCGAGACCTCATCAAGAAATTCGGTTAAACATCCGGCAAACCAATCAAGATCCTGATGAACACGAACACGAATTCGATCTTGACAAAGAGGGAGTATCAGTAGATCATACTGAATTTCGCACAATTATTAGTTGTTTATTATATCTAACTGCTACTAGACCTGACATAACTTATGTTGTAGGGGTCTGCCCTCGAATTCAGGCGAATCTTAAGCAGAGCCACATGGACTCAGCAATCAAGATTCTCCGCTATCTTAGAGGAACACCTGACGTGGGTTTATGGTATCCAATAGATGATAATATTGAACTAACTGTTATTATGATGTTGACTACACAGATTGCAGAATTGATCGAAAATCAACTTCGGGAACTTGTCAGGTCCTCGGAGTAAGCTAATCTCATGGTTCTCAAAGAAACAACATTCAATAGCGACATCAACTACTGAAGCTGAATACATGGCTGCCAAAGGTTGCTGCGCCCAAATCCTTTAGCTGAGACAGCAGCTACGCGACTATGACATCATTCAGAATGAAGTGCCGATCTTTTGCGACAGTTTTAGTGCCATTACAATCAATCAGAATCATGTTCTTCATACTAGATGCAAGCACGTGGATATCAGACATCACTTCATTCATGACCATGTCGAAAAGAAGGATATCGGGATGGAGAAGATCCATACTGGCCATCAAAGGGCCGATATTCTGACCAAACCTCTAGCTGAAGCCAGATTCAGACAGTAGAGCTTGGTCTGCTGGACCCTACTGACTCAAGTCAGTAAGTGGATTCAGGAGAGGAGCATTCAGCAAGGGGGAATGTTCACTCTCGCATCTTGGACTCATTCAAGACACGATAGATCAAGCAACCAACTACACGAGGTATCGCTTGTCTACGATGTTCAGCTGACAGGTTTGCGTATCTCTTTTCAGTAGCTTACTCCATATTTAATGCCATTATGATTTTGATTCAACATCAGATTCAATGCCTTAGAGAATGTCATTGATTGTAAACAGTTTCATTAAATGCACGACATTCTATGCTAAGATTGCTTGAACTCGCTTTGCACTTAAATGTATGTTATGTCAACTTACTTCTTAGGCTATATACAACCGTATTTTGACTTATGCGGCTAAGTTGATCATTACCTTTTATAAAATCAAATCTAGACTGTCCATCTAATAAAGCGGGATTTAAACTGAGCCGTTGATTAAAAACTGTTCATCTTCACTTTCATATATATTAACATTTAAGCACTCAAACCGCCATTTTCTCTCTAAGTTAAAAACCCTAAAATCTCTCGTACTTAGAATTTTCCTCTTGCAAACCGCATTCACCTTCTTCGTAGATTATTATGGTAGATTTCCATGCTTATTCAATATTTATGTTTACATGTTACATTACTTTCAATACGGATACTATGTTCCGCCGATTCGTATATGGCGCAATCAAACGTTTTAGTTACTTCTCCAATCAATACGATCGAGATTTTAGAGAAGGATCGAGTCTGGTGTGAACTCATAATGGAGTTCGACACGTGCGAGCTTGATATCATGGTCGAGGTGTTCGATGCACTTAGGGCATCAGGCCTCAAAGCCTTCTTGTCGAGGAAACCGGCGTTTTTCCTTCCCCCGTCAGAAATTTGAATTATACCTCAACTCAGAAGCGGTAGATGGTGATATCGTTGGAAGGTTTATTATCTATCCCGTAGCCGACCCCCCTTCGTAGCCGACGAAGAGATTAAGAAGATGTCTATCATGTAGGCTCTTCAGAGGAGTTTTAAGCTATCCGACAGTGGAATCAGTGTAACAGGGTACAAGGACGACATGATAGACGAATACTTGGAGATCATCTGTGGGGAGCCAACATCCTTCATAGCAGCATTCCCCAAGAACTCCATGTTGCCTCAGTATCTTACCCTGGCCTACATCGTCACGCAAATCCTGACAAGCCAAGCCGACTCGTTTGATCAGGGGCCAGGCCGAAGCTCCAGATGATGATAGCAATTTATGATAGAGCAAAGGTCAACTGGACTGAATTTTTCCTCAGAGAATTCTAAACACAGGCTACGAAATTTGACAAATCCACCTATAGCCTCAGTGTCAAGGGAATGTTATTATACAGGATGAAGCTGACCATTATGATCGAGGACTTCTGCGGAGACGATCATATCATGTACACGGACAAGGGATACTTCAATCCCAAGAAGATTCACTTTCACAGAAAATCAGGGGCCCTTCAGCAGATTGGGGCAGGGCCCGTTGAAGTTAGGAAAAGGAAGAGAAAGACTTCAACTCCCACGAGGGGTCTACTCCTCAGAAGACCCCTCAGAAGATCCCTCAGAAGAAACAAAAGAAGTCTTCTAAAAGTGTTGTGATCATTCCTCCATTCAAACTGAGAGATAATTCTGACTCGTCGAAGAAGACAATCTCAGTGGAGAAGGCTGACTCAAAAGAGAAGACAGTCTCAGTAGAGAAGAGAGTCTCTGCTGAGAAGGAAGTCTCAGTGGAACAGGGGACCGAACCTGAGCCGACAACTCCAATCTCTCAGTCCCCGCTCAACGTTCCACCACTGAGCAACATTCCGTCTGCTGAGAAGATCATGTCTCCCATTAACGTAGATGACATGGAGACCAGCACCGAAGCTGAGACAATAGGGCTTGAGGCGTAAGCTCTTCGCACTGAGCCACCCAAGAAGTCTCCGAGGCCATACCAGAGATCACAAGTCACTCTGACTTGGTGAACATAGCTCAGATGGCCAGGCTTCAAATGCTGATAAGGTTCTAGGATTTGATACCTCTTAATCGCCTGATCCAATACCAATCCTGCGAACAGCTGAATACCGAGAAATTGGAAATCTTCCAGTAGATAGGCTACTCCAAGCTTGCGAATATTAGCTCGCTCGAAGATTTAAGGGCGGCGATGCTGGCTATTCTTGACAACCGCATTCCTACAGCAGCCGCGCCTTTAGAGGGTTCTGATCCCGATGATCATGACCCACCCAGTGATGCAAGCCCTGAGAAGCCTGTTGAGGGTACTCAACTGGTAGAGGGAGCTCAACCTTTTTCTGACCTACCTGTCAGCTCCCTCCCTCCTGGACAGTCGGCAACTGGAACCTCTCGTGCTGTGGACTGCGAACTGCTTCTGCTGGGGTCTACATTTGAGGATACTTCCAGATCCAAAGGCCGATGTTCTCGGACAGTGGCCAAGGTACTGAAAGGCCAAGGAGCTCAGAACTGGCTCTTGGCAAAGGCCATCCACCAGAGTTGGAAGAAAACCACTACAGCTCAGAGTGAGGAAATCAAGGAGCTGAGGACGTCTCTTCAGAATACAGCCGCTCCTGATTTCTCAGCAATTCTCACTGAATCTTTACCCACTCAAAGAGCTGAGTTTGAGCAAAAACAGGCATTGCTGACGGCTGCCCAGACTTCACTTATGAAAACCTTCAAGACAGCGCAGTCAGAGCACTTCGATAACATTTCTTCACTGCCTCAGGCCCATGAGCTCAGAATCACATCTATTCAAAGGGCCTATGAAGAGAAGATCGATGCCAAGCTGAAGTCGATCCAGGAGTTGGTTGATTCCTCTCACCAAAAATATGGTGATGATTTAATAATAGAGCGGAACGATCCCCATCTCGCAACTCGAGGGTATGCAGTAAAGCCTTGGGACAAAGCTAGCCGCTACATACTCGGCTTGAATAGCAAGGTTGTTCCAGGTCCCAACCCCAGTGCGATTGACGATGCCAAAAAGGGGGAAAGGACAAAGCAAGGGGGAAGAAGTCAGTATTGGGAGCAACTCAAAGCCAATCAGCTCTCACTGACCCCTCAGGAACAGTTAAGGGTCAGGTCCATGGTGTCTCTAGCGTCGGAGATCTAGTGCGCGCTGAGACTGGTCCAAGTGGCACAGGACCTAAGGCAACCAAGGGATCAGCAACCCAAACTTCTACCGAGCACATCAAAGAAGTTGCTGAGTTCCTTAAGGAGGATTCAAAAGAGGAAGTTGCCGAGCAACCCAAACTTCTACCGAGCACACCAGTGGCGGGAAAGGGAAAGAAGCCTCTGAAACTCCCTACCCACTGAAGAAAGGGACTAAAAGATACATCAGCCCTGAAGAACAAGCCAAAATTGAAGCCGATGAGAAGTTAGCCAGGGAGCTAGCTGAAGCTGAAGCCGCGAATAAGCTGAAGAAGGCTCCGGCTAAGGCCAAGACAAAGGCATCGGGAAGGAGGCCTGGTACTAGGCCTCCTCCTAGGAAATTGAAAATCGGCGATGAGTCCGATAAGGAAAAGGATAAAGAGGCTGAGCAAACTGAGAAGACCACAACTGATTCACAACAGCAGCAGACAGAATCTGAACAGCAGCAGCAACAGCAGCAAGAAAGACCAAGAGTTGAGCCAACCATTGAAGAGATGATCAATTTCAGCATGATCGCCCTGGACAAAAGAGCTCAATACTACCATTTAGAAGAGTTCTGGCGACAAGAAGCTCTAGCCAAAGAGAAGGCTGCTGAAGCTGCCAGGGAAGCTGAACGACTGAAGCCCAGGCCACCTCCACCGAAAGATACTGAAATTCCATACAAATATAGGCGAAGCAGGCGACCCAACAATCAGAAGATCCATAGATGGCCTAGGGTGGATAAATGGATGTCGTGGGAGAAGACTCAGTAATGGGAGACACTGAAGGCCGAGTTTATTAAAATATATTATGTACGGAAATACTGGCCTGAATCCCACAGGAACCAAGCATTTGCTGACTGGCTATTTAAGTGCGATACAGAGACTTATGATATGGTTCAGAAGGCTCTCGCTGACAAGGAAGATGTTCAGACTCCCGCTCCCCGCACCCTCGCCACCTCCTCAGAAGCTTGATGGATCATTTTACACAGGTGTGATAGAAGGAGGTCAGGAATGTTGCTGTGGCACTTGAGCTTGATGCGAATGATCCAGATCATGTGCCCAAGATTCAGAAGCTTAGGAAAGATACATTTCAGATGTATCGACTCCCTCTGCCAGAAGGCAAGTCTAAATATTTCAAGGCAAGGATCCAGAGCTTTAAAAGATAGCTCCTGTTAGCTTTTCTGTTTTAGATAGCAAGTGATGTACATGCACTGAAATTCCATACATATATAATACATCTTTGTTGTTTGGCCTTGACAACATCTTATTGTCTCTATGGCCTGTTTATTTAAATTTAACACTCAGAATCACCTAAGTGATTACTGACTCACACACTCAATGCTTATCTTGTGTTAGTCTGTTTTTGCTTAGATTGATAGACTTTGTTGCTTTGGGGGAAATTGTTGTTAGAATTATGTGATAGACTCTGGTACCACTATTCTGTATCCCTCCGTAGATTAGAACTTGATGTACAACTCCACTGATTCTACTTGTAATATTTCTAAGGAGTTTCTATCTGATAGTTTGTAGTGTTAGGTTTTGGCATCATCAAATATGGGGAAATTGTTGGGAGATGATTCAACAGTATATTGTTTAGAAGATTTGAATGATCCCAGAACCCTAATTTGATTGGTGAACCTTTCTGTTGTAATAGTAATGCCTTAATCTCTGAGAGTTTCAGACTCAGTAGACATTCCTTCAGCATGGTTCTGGCTCAGAGTTCCGTTTGCTGACCCCTCAGTAGACTATCCGCCTCAGTACCTTGGAGTGAAGACTCAGTAGTGCTGGACTCAGCAGGAGAAGCATACTGAGTGGTGTTCATACTCAGTAGTGTTGGACTCAACAAGAGCAGCATACTGAAACGAGTCAGTAGAACTAGACTCAACAGGAGAAGTTTACTGAACTCAGAGTCGACCTTCAGTAGAGTTGGACTCAGTAGGAGTATACTACTGAACCCAGGTTAGACTAAGCAACGGCCTGACAGTCTCCTTGAATGTCAGAAAATCTTAGATGTTAAATCAGTAGAGTCATCCGAGGTTATCAGAGAAGTCAGCTTCAGTATCTGCCTAGAAGTCTGTGTGTCTCAACTACTTTCTACGCCTCGACCAATGATAAGCAGCCAGCTGTCAAAGTTTTGGTAAAAGCTGCAAGTCAGTCACTTTCCAGAAATGGAGGAAAAGACTCTGCAAGATTCCTTAAAAGAGCCGTTAGCTACCCAAAGAGAGTGACACGTAGATCGTTCATCTCCAATGGATCTATCCATGGCTCACCTCTATAAATAGAGGGAAAATCAAATCGAATAACTACCGAGAACAAGAATGAGTGATTACGAGCAATAAACTTACAAGAACTCAAGCTTTCTGCAAGAACTTCAGAGAAACACTCAAAGGGAAAGGCGACATCCTTGCTCAAGGGAACCAAGCTGAAATAGAATCAATAGGCTCTAGTATCCAAGTGATCGAACACGAACCCAAAGAGATTATTCCTCATTTTTCATCACTCTAGAAGCCACCCTCTTGTTCCCTTCCCTCTAACCTAAGCTCCACTGAATATATCCATAGCTTAGACCCGAAGGAGTTCATATCTTGAACTGTTAATACTGTAAAGAACTCCTTCATTGTTGGAGAGTTTGTCAAACTTTATAGTTTGATCCTAGTAAACTGGGACTTGCTAAGTATAATCTCCAAGGCCAGTGTTTGTCTAATGCACAAACCGACTGAGACTAACTTAGTATAATAAAATAGCCTCCTGATCTTTTCGGGACAGTGGACGTAGGATTGTTTGATATCCGAACCACTTTAAAATCGCAGTGTTCTTTTTACTGTTGCGTTGATTTTACTGCTCATACTGAAAACTGTTTTACAAAATCAAACAACTGAGTTTTAGCAAAGCTTAAACTGAGTGCACTAACCTACTGAAATAGTTTTAATAAAAACATTTTCAAACTCAACTGAATCGGGCCTACACTTTTTTGCACACTACTGAACTCTTACTGAACAGTACTGAATTATGACATCAGTCAGCTAGCAGACCTCGGTATAGTCAGTCACTCTGTCCACGCGATTCAAAACAGCTTGCTTGGTCTACTGAACATGTTCAGCAAGATACTCTCCTGAATAGGACTGTTCGCGTTTTATGTTGAGAAAGTTTTCAGGTGTATTTACCCCCCCCTCTGCACCTGAACGTTTATCTCGGGACCAACAGAATCTGCAAAGGAATTCGAGCCTGCGTACCGAATTTATCAGACGGATGTCAATAGAGGATACATCAGTTGAAGGACCTAGGATTCAGAGGAAGTTAATTCATCGTACCCTTGGAGTTTGAACAAGCCTCACCTACTCTCATAAACTCGACCAATAAGGAGCCGATAGCGTCCTACCTGTTTTGCCATAAAGCTGCTCCGAGACTGAAAAAGAGGAAATCTCTACAGTATCCCTACAACAACATTCAAATTAATATGATTGTTTTCCTTGTCTTATTCGACACGTGTATAGACTCCCTCCAACGGATCTATTCACAAATTGAGGAATATAAATAGGGAAGAGTCTTCATTCAGAAAGACACAGGGAACACAAGCTTTCAAGCGAACATACACTAGCGAACTCAAAGCCAACACAGCGAAAAAGTTGCTCATTTAAAGATCATTTTAGTTCTTCTCTCTAGAGATCCTTTAATTCCCCTTCTCTATATAAACGTGCTCATTGTAATATCAATAGCTTAGAACTTCAAAGGAGTTCATCTTTTGAACTGTTATTATTGTAAGAACTCCTTCACTGTTGGAAAACTCTAACCTTTAAGGTTGAGAATTGTAAAGTCACTATGACTATAAGTAGATATCTATCCTGCGTTCAGATTTACTGAGACTTGCTCAGTATAAGCAAACAAGAATGAATCTTTCCTGTGAACAGATCGACTGAGACTTGCTTAGTATAATTAAAACAAGAACTCCTGCTTAGTTCAGGACAATAGACGTAGGACCCAGCGTGTCCGAACCACTTTAAAAACTGCTTGTGTTGATTTTAACTATTACATTGATAATTGTTCATTTTGCATAAAATTGAGTTTTAATCAAACAGAATAAAATGACTTTTCAACTGAGACAGTTATATTAGGGCCTACACTTCCGCACACAACTTCTATTACTGAACTACTGTTCACTGACATAAGTCAGTAAAATTGAATTCAGAAGAAGAATCTCTGCCCACGCGATCAAGAAATCATATTTAGCTAACTAACTAGTCCAGTAGCATTCTTCAGCGAAGCAGACTTTCGCGTTCTGAGTTTGAAATTTCCATTCAGGTGTATTACGTCCCCCCCCCGAAGCTCTCCTCTGAACAAACAGGAACAAAGTCAGGATAGTTGCCAAAGGTTTTTGTCAAGCTGAAGGGATATATTTCGATGAAACATTCGCTCCTGTTACCAGATTAGAAGCCATTCATGTATTCCTTGCATATGCAAACATCAAAGTTTTAAAGTTTATCAAATGGATGTGAAGTCAGCTTTCCTAGATGGCGTACTGAAGGACGAAGTCTATGTTGTAGAACAACCACCCGGCTTTCTGCAGGGGCATCAAGTGTACAGACTCAAGAACGCTCTGTATGGATTAAAACAAATACTAAGGGCTTGTTATGATACCCTCTCAGAGTTCCTCCTTCAAAAAGGTTTTCAGAAGGGAACAATAGATCGCACCCTATTCAAGCATCAAGTCGAAGACGACATTCTATTAGTGCAGATCTAGGTGGACATCATGTTTGGATCAAAGAATGTGACCATGTGCAAACAATTGAAGAAGATGATGAAATAAATTTTGAGATGTCTATGATGGTAGAGATGAAATATTTTCTTGGACTTCAAGTCGAACAATCCGACAAGGGAATTTTCATCAATCAAGCAAAATATACCAGAGATCTCATCAAGAAATTTGGATGCGATTCTGGCAAACTAGTCAAGATTCCCATGAGTATCTGTTAACTCTACTGATTATAGAGCTATTACTGGTTGTTCATTATTGTTAACAACAAGCAAACCTGACATAACTTATGTTGTAGGTGTATGCATGAGATTTTGGGTGAATCCCAAGCAAAGTCATCTAGACTCAACGAAGAAGATTCTCCGATACCTGAAAGGAACAATTGATGTTAGGTTATGGTATCCTGCTGATGTTAATCTTGAACTAACTGGATATTGTGATGATGATCAAGCAGGTTGCAGAATCGACAGAAAATCAACTTTAGGAACATGTCAGTTCATAAGCAGTAAGCTCATATCATGGTTCTCAAAGAAACAACACTGATTAGCTACGTCCACAACTGAAGCTGAATATATGGCTACCGGAAGTTGTTGTGCCCAGATCATATGGCTTCGACAACAACTAAGAGACTATGATATTCATCAAGATGAATTGCCTATCTACTGTGACAATACCAGTGCTATTGCAATCTACGGAATTCTATTATTCATTCAAGATATAAGCACGTGGATATCCGAGACCAGTTCATCAGAGATCATGTTGAAAAGAAGGATATCAGAATGCAGAAAATCCATACTGACAAGCAAAGGGCAGATATGGTGACCAAGCCTCTAGTTGAGGACAGACTCAGACTCTCAGTAGAACTAGGTCTACTAGATCCTA
This sequence comes from Lavandula angustifolia, assembly GCA_028984105.1. Taxonomy (NCBI): domain Eukaryota; kingdom Viridiplantae; phylum Streptophyta; class Magnoliopsida; order Lamiales; family Lamiaceae; genus Lavandula; species Lavandula angustifolia. The sequence goes on from CM054822.1 coordinate 8,639,411, forward strand.
GTGACTCAATTCAGTAAGACGATCCTTAGAGAATTCGATCAAGGGGGAATGTAAATACCAATACTGAAAGCATTCAGTATCAACTCAGTGGTATCAGTTGACTACTCTGTTCAGTTGATAGGTTTGCGTATCCAATTTAGTAGATAATATTCAGCATAAGCATGACATTTATTTCTTGCCATCATTCAGCAAAGGAAATCATTAATAAAAAGGTTTTAATTAAAAGCACGACATTCCACAACCTGACTGCAGTACATTAAATGCATGTCATCTCACCTTACTTTATTTGTGTTAGATACGTAGGTCGAGATTATAGGCAGCACAGTAATCATTACATTTATTAAAATGAGATCTCAACCGTCTATTTCAAAAGCTGGTTAAATCAAAACCATCTACTGAAAACTGTTCCATATTCGCATATATCTCATATATATGACTTGATCGAAACGAAATCTTACCTTCCTCCATTATCAAAATGCTAAGTGCTCTGCCTCTTTATTAAATACAAGTTTCTACCATATCTTTGTACTAACACTTACTCTATTTTTAAACTTTAACACTTACTTTGCAGAATCTCTCAAATGGCAACATATCCTAATGATTCCATTCTCATTCCTGGTGACATAGACGAGATCCTCTCAGGAAACCACGTATGGTTTGAGGCTGTAGATACGTGCAAAATAGACTACATGGAGGCCTCGAGACTTTTCTCACCATGATGCCTCACCTATGGCTGCCGAGGCAAGTAATAGATTTCTACTACAATCTGAGGCGCGATGATGACAACCTCAGAGACATCCCTTGCATAGCCTAATATGTGGAGGCAAGACAGCAAGTCTAGAATCCATAGGTCGCTCCTATGGATATTCAGGAGTGTCTGATTCGAAGCTTTTTTTTCAGACGAGGAAATCTCTCCTGTTGGCTACAAGGAGTCTTTTATCAACAAGGATCTAAGCCAATTCAGTGGCCAGAAAGACATAGTATTGTGAATCACAGATTGACCAACAAAGTCGGTCATCTGATCAGCTATCCAGAGTGAAGATTCATATTATGATGGCAATCATGGATGGCGTCAAGATCAATTAGGTACAGTTCTGAACGAATTCAATGCCCAAGCTCAGAGGTTCATCGATATAAATGGGGCACTAAGACTCAACCCTATTGGGAAGCTTCTGTATAGGAGTAGAGTGTCAATGATGATTGAAATTTTAGACATGAGCAGCCGCTGAGAAATCGATCGGACGTGGTCTTAATGATAAACGCTCACCACCATCTCAGGAGCCACGTCCTGAACCAATTAGTTGCCTAGTTATTTGAAGCCCAACTTTATTTGAGGCCCATCTTTATTTCATGTATTGGATCCTTGATCTGGCCAAATTAGTTGCCTAGTTATTTATTGTCTCTCAGAAATCATTATTAATGGATTAATGTATTTTTTACATTATTTAATAATGTTATTTATCTGGAATTAATTGGCTAGACCAATTAATTGATAAATTTTAGTAGCCCAGAAAATTAATTAATTATATTATGGGTTGGTTATGTGGAAGCCCATTAGAAATATAATTAAATTAATGGGTTACAAATATATTAATATTATATTAGTTTTTGAAGCCTATATATATTAGTATTCTGTTCAGAAACAGATTACACACACTCACAAATACTCACGCACGCACGCGAGTTAGAGAGAGAGACAATTATTTATTTTCTTCAGTTCTCTGACCACCCAGTGGAAGAAAAAGGTCGGGACACAGATCAGAAGATCTAACACAGGAGCAACAATCAAAGCCGTGACAACATACGAAGGAGGAAGGTAGTGTTTCTAACCATCAATTATCCTTCAACTGGTATCAGAGCCTGGTTTAGGCTCTGATTGTTGTTGTTAGATGTATGATTAGGTTTTATTTCGTCGTTATTGGGCTATTTTCGTGTTTGGGGCGGCCTGCGAGCCACTATTTTGACCGTTGTAACGTTTTTCTCGTGAGAAAATCCACAAGTAGATTATAGGACCTATTTGTTATGTGATTGTACTATTTTTGTACTGTAATTGGTTCGGGAGGCACGAAAAACGAGACGAAGAAGAATCTAATTTTCGCAGCGAAAACCCTAGTTTTCTAGGGTTCCGCCGCATCTTGCGGCGGAGATTCCTGGCGAATCTTATATCTGATCGATGATCGGCTTGAACCTCAAGAATCCTTGTCTTACGAGCTTCGCGTCGATAGGTCGTAAGGGATCATCTGATCTCGGATGCGATCGAAATTGACGTCTGAAGTTGGCTGCTTGTTATGAATTCATTCCGGCGAATCGTTTGAAATTTGGGAAATTGAGGAACTAATCTCGGCCGGAATCCATTACCCAGTGGTCGTGAGTGTTCCAATTACATTTCCCCTCTTTCAATTGATCGAATTGCGGCTCGGAAAGGGAGAATTCAGGCGGCGAAGGTGGCGGCGGCGGAGGCACGATTTATCGCGCAGAAACCTTCACGCCGGTGCCTCCTTGCGGCTTTTGAGCTACGATCCGACGTCTGGGTGACGTTGGGGAGATCTGTAGATGGCGGAGGAGGTCGGAGGACGGCCGTGGGATGCACGGCGGCGAGCGCACTAACACTGCCTCGCGTTGTTTTTCCAGCAACGAATTACGGCACGGCGACGGGCTTCATGCTGCGATCTCGGTGGCGTAGCCTCGCTAGATGAAGGCGAGGCAAAGGGACAGGCCGGAACGGCATTTTTCCAGCGGTGGCGGCGCGATTTAGTGGAGAAGACGAAGCTGACGTGGCGCGCTGACGTGGCGCGCCAGGTCAACCCTTGCTGACTTACTGTCCACGTGTCTGCCACGTGGCAGACCCCCTGATGACGTGGGGACGATAGTTTTTGATGTTTTCGACAGAGTTTCCAGATTCGAAGATTTTGAAGATTTCGAAGATCTATATTTTGATCGGGCAATGTAATAGTTAGGGATTATGTGTTTTAAAGCCCGATAATGACTTTAAATTTCCTATTTGCATTTTTATTTTTTATTATGCTTTAGCATTCGATTATGTGATTTTGCGCTTAGAAAAGCATGTAAATACGATTTATGTCGTTATTAATGCATGCTTTAGGAATTATGTGGATATGCATGATTCGTAACAAACCTTTTGATTAAAAAGACTAAGCAACATTAAATTAAATGTTTAATTAGATTCCATTAATTTGGATATTAAACACTTAATTGGACCTCCATTAATTGGACTCTACACAAAAGTAGTAAGATTATGTGAGTAAATGTCCACCTGTGTGGCTTGCTTGCATCTTTCAGCTACAAGTTTTGGAGATGAGTTTTTCAAAAACAATATTTGATTATTATTGAGTAGTGGGAGCGAAGCCGTAACCGTCCACCTGCGTGGCTTGCGTGCCTAGTAAACACGAGTACTCTAGAAGATAATAATTAAATAGGATGGCTAATTAGATCAAACTGAATGCGGCATGGTTCGAGTATGTATGTCAATTTCGAGAATTTGATTCTATTTTGGTCAAATTAATGGTCAATGCTTAGATGTTACCGCAGGTACAATTCACTTCCCTCGAAGTCCCTTCCCGCGTTTTAATAGTGACATGGTCTAGTATATCGAACTATTAATTCCATTCGTCTTAAGAACCTAGACGTGTATTGGAATTAAAGAGCTAGGTAAATAGCTTGGTTTAGGGTTATGCTAGTAAACGTCCACCTGCGTAGCTTGCTAGTGGAATTCCTAGAGCGGTTCGAGGTTTTTAACATCATTGTTTTTTCAAAAGGTTACAATAATCGTTAATTACGAATTATGTGCAAATAATTTTTCCTTAGATGCTTTATTTTTAATTGCTTTTCAGATATGTTTGTTCAAGCTGTTGTTAATGGTCTTATGAGCCGACCCTTAAAGGGTGTTGACAATTTTAAAAAGTGGAGGAGAAACCTTACACAAATGTTCCAAAATGAGAAGATCTTGTATGTTCTCAGTACCCCTGAACCTGAACTCCCCGAAGAAGAGGCGACTGAGGAGCAGATAACGGAATCTGAAAAGTGGATAGAGGATAATGACAAGACTCGTTTTGTCATTTTATCCACTATAGTTGATTCTCTTGCTTCACAGTATGAAAACACGCCTCATACGGGAGTGATATGGGATTCCATGGCCGAAAAGTTCGGTGAGACCGACAGATCTTAGAGATTTCATCTTCTGAGGCAGGTTACTACCTGCAGAATGGCTAAAGGTGCATCTGTGCAGGATCATGTTTTACATATGATCGAGCTGCTAGTCGGCTTGCAAAAGTTGGTGGTGTCTTGGATCTTGGCATCAAGATAGACGTCATTCTACATTCACTACCTAAGTTATATGAGAATTTCCGCCTAAATGTAGTGATGTCAAGGAAAGACTACACTCTGAATGAACTTTCGAGTGAGTTAATTACTGCAGAAGGAATCATGGGTTAGACTAAAGGTAAAGGAATCCAAATCTTGGACACTACTAGCAGCTCAAGGAACCCTCCGAAGGGTAGATTCCAGAAAAAGGGCAAGAAGGCTACGAATGTCAAGAAGAATTAGTGGGAGCACGAAGTTAGCACCCACTGCGGGGGTTCAAAAACCTAAGGGGAAGTGTTTTAAGTGTGGTAAGGTTGGACATTGGAAGAATGAATGTCACGACTTCAAGGCGAAACAAAAAGGTACACGCATCGCCTTAGTAACTGAAACTGTGCTTGTTTCCGCATCTACCCATGAATGGGTAGTAGATTCCGGAGCAACTGATCATGTTTGTTACACTTTGCAGGGGTTTTTGCAGAAAATGGTTCTGGCTGATGGCGAGGTGGTGGTTTCCATGGGCAATGGATCGCGAGTTCCAGCTGCAATAGGAGATTTACATTTATCTGTTTTAGACTTTATTTTAGTATTAAGAGATGTTTTATTGGTGTCTGAGTTTAGGCGAAACATTATTTCCGTTTCAAAACTTTTTATTGTGGATGGTTATCGATCTGTTTTTGATGATCAAATTTTGATTTCAAAAGGGAAAGATCTTATCTGCAATGGGACTTTAAATGGATCTCTATATACTATTACGTCTAATCCATGTACATCTTTTAATGTTGCTTCCTCATCATTAAATCCTATGAAGAGGAAAGAATCTTCTAAGGTAAACCAAACTTATCTATGGCACTTAAGACTAGGTCACATCAATCTAAATAGGATCCAAAGGTTGGTGAAATATGGATCATTGGAGTCTCTCCAAGTTGAACCATTTCCAACTTGCGAATCCTGCTTGGAAGGTAAGATGGTGACTAGGCCTTTTAAGGCAAAGGGTTATAGAGCCACAGAAGCATTAAGTTTGATACATTCTGACTTGTGTAGACCTATGTCTACACAAGCTCGTGGACGGTATGAGTACTTCGTAACATTTACTGACGATTACTCGAGGTATGGATATGTTTACCTTCTTCGCCATAAGTCGGATTGCTTTGAAACCTTTAAGGAATTCAAGGCAGAAGTGGAGGAGAAGTTAGGTAAAGAAATCAAAACACTGCGATCTGATCGTGGTGGGGAATACCTATCCAATGAGTTCAAGGACTACTTGACAGAATGTGGGATTACATCCCAACTGATAGCACCGGGCACGCCTCAGCAGAATGGTGTGTCAGAGAGAAGGAACCGAACTCTCCTAGAAATGTTTCGGTCCATAATGAGTTATGCAACTTTGGCAGTTTCCTTTTGGGGATATGCCCTGTAGATCGCATAGCATACTTGCTGAGCCGTGTGTCATGCAAGTCGGTTAACACGACTCCAGTCGAGTTGTGGAGCGGGCACAAGCCCAGTATGCACCACATAAAGATTTGGGGGTGTCCTGCTTATGTGTTGAATAAACAGGCCGACAAGTTGGATTCACGTTCAGAGGTTATGCTGTTCATAGGATATCCGAAGGAAACGAAGGGTGGTTATTTTTATGATCCTAAAGAACAGAAGATCGTGGTTAGCACCAACGCTCGGTTCTTAGAGGAGGATTATATTAGTAATCATAAGTCTCGAGTCAAGATCATCCTTGAGGAATTACAAGGTGATCGAGATCCACTCACAGAGCCAATTGTCCAAGATAGAGCTCCACAAGCAACTGCACAGTCTATTAACACAACTCCTGACACTCTTCGACGTAGTGGGAGGGTGATATTTACACCTGATCGGTATATGTTCACTGGGGAGACTTCTACCATCTCCCGGTAGATGAACAAGACACCGTGGATCCCTGGAATTACAACAAAGCAGTAGGAGACGTAGATGCAGATTCATGGAGAATCGCCATGGACTCAGAATTTAAGTCCATAACTGATATGGATGTATACGAGATCACTGAACTACCTGAGGGCTGCAAAGCTATTGGTAGTAAGTGGGTATACAAAAGAAAGAGAGGATCGAATGGAGAGATCATGGCATTTAAGGCCAGGCTAGTGGCAAAGGGTTTTACCCAGAAAGAAGGTATCGATTATGAAGAGACCTTCTCACCTGTAGCAATGATCAAGTCTATTAGGATTCTCCTTACCATAGCAGCTCACATGAACCTAGAGATCTGGCAAATGGATGTCAAGACCGCATTATTAAATGGGCACCTTGAAAAAGGTAGAGACTTCTATATGAAACAACCAGATGGTTATGTGAAAGAAGGCAAAGAGCATCTAGTTTGGAAGCTTAAGAAGTCTATTTATGGACTTAAGCAAGCTTCCTGGTTATGGCACAAGCGTTTTGACGAGGTAGTCAAATCCTATGGATTTGTATCCTGCCCTAACGAGGTGTGCGTGTACCGCATGTGTGTTAATGGAACAGTGGTGTTTCTTTCACTTTATGTAGATGACATCCTTCTCATGGCAATAATGTTGAAGTGTTATCAGACGTAAAGACATGGTTATCCGAGCAGTTTCAAATGAAGGACTTAGGTGAAGCTACTTACATCCTTGGGATCAAGGTTATACGAGATAGCCAGAAAAGGATGTTAAGCTTATCACAAGCATCCTACATTGATACTATTATTGCTCATTTCAGCATGCAAAATGCCAAGAGAGGTTCGGTACCTTTCAGACATGGCATTTTTCTATCCAAGAATCAGTGCCCTAAAACGCCTGAAGAGATAGAAAGTATGAGACTAGTACCATATGCTTCCGCTGTCGGTAGTCTCATGTATGGAATGCTTTGTACGAGACCAGATATCTCATATGTTGTAGGCATGGTCTCAAGATATCAGTCTAATCCTGGACAAGCGCACTGGACTGCGGTTAAAAATATTCTCAAGTACCTAAAACGGACTAGAGATTATAGAATTGTTTACCAGTCAGACAGTCTAGTGCCTTTGGGTTATACGGACTCGGATTTCCAGGCTGACAGAGATGAGAAGAAGTCGACCTCGGGTTATGTGTTTACCTTGGGAGGTGGAGCCATTTCATGGAGGAGTGCAAAGCAGAAATGCATTGCGGACTCAACCATGGAAGAAGAGTATATGGCTGCTTCAGAAGCCTCAAAAGAGGCAGTTTGGCTCAATTCTAAGGAAATCACGATTTATTGTGATAATGCGGGTGCAGAATTTGCCTAAGGCAATCACGATTTATTGTGATAATGCGGGTGCAGTGGCAAATTCTAAGGAACCTAGATCTCACAAGGCGTCGAAACACATAGACAGGAAGTACCACATTATACGAGAATTCATAAATCGAGGCGACGTACTCATAGAAAAGATCGGAACTAAAGCCAACATAGCTGATCCATTCACAGAGATTACTAATTCCGGCTTACGAGAAGCATGTTCGTGGCTTAGGACTAGTAGAGATGCCCCCCACTTAGGACTGCAGAAACTTTTGTATAACTGGGAGAAGAGGAGTGATAGATAGGATTTGCAGCTAAATACTAGTTTGTACCTAGAACTGACACATTGTATACTAAAAGTTTGCTTTAGTATAAGTGGGAGAATTGTTGGGATTTTGTATACTAGAAGCACTTTTTTATGCTTGTATACAATGTGTTTTTTGTCCTTACCACTGTTTTATTCTCCTATCTGATAAATATGTATATTTGCACATGTTATCCTTTATCTTGTATAAAAGTTAGATTTGTGTGGTGTGTCGGGTATCACAGAAGACAACACAAATTGATTGAACTGACAAGATATAAACAGTTATCACAGCTGAGACAAATTAAGGATAAGTTGTCGGTTTAAGCTGCAGTTTAGGTAAGAAGTGGCTTGTCTTAGCTGCTTGTCTTTACTGATACACTTAAGGTGGTGTATTGACGGATCACAGTGAGATGTGTTCTCCTAACTGACCTTAGTGGAGAACCAAGATCTCGATGACTTAGCTGGTCTTAAGCTTGGTAAGACTTCAGCTGAGTGCATTTGGCTATCTATCACTTTAACCTACTATGGTGAACGTCATCGTGACCGGATCTTCGTATCTTGGGTGTTAGTAGTTATTTGTGGCTCAGGCTGGTTGTCTGTATCTTGCAGCCGTATCCTAGTAAAATGGGTTGATAATATCCCCTGAGGAACTCAAAAGGATTTGCACGCTAAACCCGGCCGGTTGATTAAGTTCAGGTGTGTTAATAAGGTCGAGTGGTACTACTTAGGAATATAAGATGTTAATTAATTTAATCTGTCAGTGAGCTTAATTAAATAACGAATATTTCTATCTTAAATACGGAGATTGATTAAGTCTTAAATACAAGCCCTTGCTCAATTTGGGATAAAGGGGTAAGTCAAGCACGGCTTCTCTAGTGGAATGAATCTGTGTTTATTAATTAATTTTGCTCTGGGCTGAGCATGGATAATTAATTAATTTGAGGCCCATCTTTATTTCTTGTATTGGATCCTTAATCTGGCCCAATTAGTTGCCTGGTTATTTATTGTCTCTTAGAAATCATTATTAATGCATTAATGTATTTTTTACATTATTTAATAATGTTATTTATCTGGAATTAATTGACTTGGCCATTTAATTGATAAATATTAGTAGCCCAGTAAATTAATTAATTATATTATGGACTGGTTATGTTGAAGCCCATTAGAAATATAATTAAATTAATGGGTTACAAATATATTAATATTATATTGACTTTTGAAGCCTATATATATTAGTATTCTGTTCAGGAACAGATTACACACACTCACAAATACTCACGCCCGCACGCGAGTTAGAGAGAGAGAGAGTTATTTATTTTCTTCAGTTCTCTGACAACCCAGAGGAAGAAAAAGGCCGGGACACAGATCAGAAGATCTAACACAGGAGCAACAATGAAAGCCGCGACAACATACGAAGGAGGAAGGTAGCGTTTCTAACCATCAATTATCCTTCATTTACATCCTAAGGGCTTGCAACCTTCAGGTAAGTCAGTTAAGACCCAAGTGTCATTCTGCATGATGGAATCAATTTCACTTTGGACAGCTTCTTGCCAAAGTGGGCCATCGGGTCTAGAAAGAGCTTCTTTTATAGACCGCGGTTCTTCATCCAAAAGAAAAACTACATAATCAGGACCAAAGTCCTTAGCAACTCTTGCTCTAGTGCTATGTCTTGGTTCTAAAGTTTCAAGATCAGTAGCTTGCCTTTTACATGTATCGGGTTCTACCCCCACATTTCTAGAACTACTAGCAACTTCTCTTGCTTCACCACTAGAGCTCGACTCAACTTTACCATCCTTTTACATGGATAGATATGTTCAAAGAATATAGCATTCCTTGACTCAATAGTAGTTCCAACATTCATATTGGGCACAGCCGACTTATGAATGACAAATCGATATGCACTACTATTCAGTGCATATCCTATAAAGATACAATCGACGGTCTTAGGTCCGATTGCAACTTCCTTAGGCAAAGGCACTTCTACCTTAGCCAAAACCCCCCACACTTTTAGGTACTTATAGGAAGGTTTCCTTCCTTTCCACAACTCGTAAGGAGTAACATCTCTACCTTTTAGAGGTATTTTGTTCAATAAGTAGTTAGCCGTCAAAACGGCTTCCCCCCACATGTTCTGGGACAGTCCAAAAATTATCAACAGAGCGTTCATCATCTACTTTATAAAGTTCGGTTCTTCCTTTCAGCTACACCATTTGATTGAAGCGAATAGGGGGCAGTGGTTTGATGAATAATACCCCCTATCTTACACAACTCTTCAAAAGGAGCTACATACTCTCCACCTCTATCACTTCGTACCATTTTGATTTTACAATCAAGTTGGTTTTTGGCTTCTGCTTTGAAGTTAGTAAAACCTTCAATACTTAGTGCAGTCATCAATAAAAGTAATAAAATACTTTTTCCCACCTCTAGTTTGTACAAACTTTAGGTCACATACGTCAGTGTGAATGTGTTCTAGAGGTTTTGTGTTCCTTTCTACAAAATGAAATGGCAGCTTAGCCAATTTTGCTTCAACACAAACTTCACAATTGGTTTTGTTAGACTCATTTACTTTAAGTAGCTCGAGATTAACTAATTTTTTTATCGCATTTAGATTAACATGTCCTAATCTAGAAGGCCATAAATCAGAACACTCAATCAAGTAGGAGGAAGTAGCTTCATTCTCATTATTTTTGGCCTCAACGGGCTCTTGGCGAATCGCCATTACACTTAATTTGAAAAGACCCTCAGATAGGTGGCCTTTTCCTAAAAACATGCCAAATTTTAATAGAATAAATTTTTCAGACTCAAAAACTACTCTAAAACCTCTCTTGACTAGTACATAGCCGGACACAAGATTCTTCCGGATGTTGGGGACATGCAGCACCTCTCCAAGAGTAAGGTTGTTGCCGGAGCTCAACCTTAACACCATAGTACCATAGCCAACTACCTCAGATGAGGCTTGATTTCCCATACTGAGCTTCCTCCCTTGGCAACTCTTGTACTTGGTGAAGCGGCTTCGGTCACCACAAACATGTGTTGTGGCAGCGGTATCAATATACCACTTCCCTTCGTTCTCCACGACGTTTGCTTCTTTAGTGACAACAGCCGCAAGGTCGGCTTCAGTGAGGTTAATCTCCAACATATTGGCTTAACGAGCCCTCTTCTTCTTCGGCTTTCGGCAGTCCTTGGACATGTGGCCGGATTTGCCACAGTTGTAGCAGTCCCCTTCAAACTTGCGGGCTTGCACCTTGCCCTTCCCATTGGGGTTGCTATTCGGACGCCCTCTCTTTGCATTGTTGGAGTTTCCACCTTTCTCAGCAAGGTTGACTCTTAGTTCCATGGGTGCTTTGCCCTTCCCATCTCGAGTCCTCATATCAGTCTCAATGCGGAGCTTGACAATAAGATCTTCAAGCGTCATTTTCTTTCGCTTGTGCTTCAGGTAGCTCTTGAAGTCCTTCCAGCTCGGGGGAAGCTTTTGTATCATGGTTGCCACAATGAAAGCATCTGGCAAAAGCATTCCTTCAGCGTGGACGTCATGGACAATGAGTTGGAACTCTTGCACTTGCTCCATGACCGGTCGAGAGTCCACCATTTTGTAGTCCAAGAACTTGGTGACTACAAACTTCTTGGTTCCTACATCGTCAGTACAGTATTTTCTTTGAAGTGCCTCCCAAATTACCTTGGAGGTCTTTACATTAACATATACACTGTACAGACTATCATCTAGTCCACTAAGCAGGAAGTTTTTACAAAAGTAGTCAGAAGTTAGTCAATTTTCATAGGCTATGCGGACTTCCATGTTCTCTTCGTTGTCACTTGGAGGGGCGGGTGCATTCTCCATCAGCACGGTCGTGAACCCCAATGTTGTCAAATAGAACAACATCTTCTATTGCCACCTCTTGAAGTCGGATCCACCAAACTTCATGGGCTTCTCGGCAGCAGGCAACACTCTAGACGAGTGTAGAGGTGCCGTCACCGTCGGGTTAAAGCCCCCCACCACACCAAGGTGGTTCACACTCCCGAAAGGGACATTGTTTGCAAAGCAGAAGACATCGCAGAAAAGTTATATGCCGAGTTAGTGGCATTAGTACGGTTAAGTCTGATTCTAGCGTCGGTGGCGGCGAACATGGCGGCAAGAGTTGGATTTGCAAACGCCGCAGTTGGAGTAGGAATAGACGTCGGTGGAACTACATTGCCGGAGGAGGCAATGACGTTAGAAACGGCGGGGTTGGTGGCGGCAAAAGTAGTGGCGGCGGCAGCGTCGGAGATGGCAGCACTTGAAGAAGACATATTGCAGTTTACTTGAAGCAGCTAGGTAAAGAGTATTTTTTCGTCTTGCGATTGTTGAATACAAGCTGCTATTACAACGTAAACCGGTAAGTCGGAAAAAGAAACAAACGAAAATGTCTAAAAGAAAACTTCGTCGAGTCGAGGATAACCTCTATCCGCAAGACGAAATACGTCCCGGTAGTGCTCTCGGTTTTTGGCGTATCGTACCCAAAGATAAAACGACGACGTCTCGAGGATCGCAGCACCGCAAGATCTTCGAGCTCCGGCGAACTGAACGGAAGGCAAGGACTTGAGCTAGATGAACTAACTAATATGAAATGTATGAAGATGCTTGTGTATGAAATGAACTCTACAAGCTCCTATTTATAGGTATACATCCACTCATGAAAGGGCCATGACTTGATGATGGCATTCATAACACCATAGGTTACTAATCATTAGGAAGCCAAAAAGTGTTAACAACTAGAATTTGAAACACTTCAAATTCTAATGCAACGTAAATACACACACACACACACACACACACACACATATATATATATATATATATATATATATATATATATTATTTAATATCAAAATATGATATAGACTAGGTCCGAATTCGTTCAAGCCCATTAAGTCGGCCCGACGAACAAATCCCAAGGATTAACACTTTAACTCCCACTTCTCGTGCACCAATTTCGCGCACCTATTTCTCACTCACCGAAAATCAGAATCGAGAAATTAATCACACTATAATTATCTACTTGAAACGTAGATCGACGTCATATATCTCAATTCATAAATCGGATAAATATCGAGGCTCAAAAATGCAATCGAACGGGCTGAATATATATATATATATATACTATTACCAATTTTTCCAAACCTACTATTTTCGATTTTTCCAAACCTATTACCGATTTTTCCAACATGAACTAAGTAATTAATTCAGGTGTTGTGTACATAGTCTCATGTATGAGCAAACAAATGATATTTGAAGTATAATAATAAACAATGATTTAATTTTTGGAAGCTAAAAATCATTGTGTTTTTTGTTTGCTAAATCTGTATTGTTAGATCTAAAATAAACGGCATAAAGGTATATTATGGATTGTATGATTAGTTAAGAACTTAACTATTTTAGTGGTCTTCGTGACATACTTTTGAACAGGCACAAAAAAAGATAAGGTATTAATCGGATTATCAGTATACAATTTGGCTACATGAAATTAGGAAGAATCACGCAATTCGTTTATCTCTGTTGATTCATGAGCTCTGAATAAGAGAGGAATGCGATCATTGTTTGAAAGCCGGTAATTGTAAATTAGGATTTAAAAGTTATCAGGATTTCTAAGGAATAAGTGTTTGAGTTACAACTAAGCTTAAGGTTCCTATGGTAGGCCCTTCTGAGGAAACAGAGTAGCACTTTTCGAACTAGAGCGAGTTAGTAAAACAACAGCAAGGTGGGTTATATGTTATTTAATAAAAATATGTTTGAGTTATTAAGCTCTGATATTTATCCGAGTTGAAGTTATGAATGTTCATGAAAATGTTTTACTCCCTATTGGATATGTGCATCAACGTGAATGAAATTGACTTTGACATTAAGAAAAGAAACAATCGGATCCTGAGTTAGATGTGACCAATTTTAGTGTATAACAAACATCACGAAGTTAGTCTTTGGTGAATTTGATCTCCCAAGTCTAATGAAGGGCACGAGGTTATCTTCGGTGAATGTGTGTCCCTAAGTCTAACAAAGAGAAAATAGTGTAGAATGCACCAATTGTTGAGAAAGGAAGGAAATGGCTAAAGTAAATGTTTTAATACACATAAAATGCCTTTGTCTTTAAAAACATTCTATGTTATACCGGTTATGCATGAACATTTTATTTTCAAAGGATTTTCAAATGTTTATTATCAACTGCACTTTCCACTAAGTGCGCTAGTTCTCAGCCCAAATGTATAGGGAATAAATGTTGAATTAGTGCTAGCTCTACCCTCATGCTTTTTTGTTGTGCGATAATCCTTCTACTCTTGTGAAGCTTCGGCTTTAAACCTAATTATGTATATTATCTTGTACATCTATAGAGATATCTTGACAAAAAGGTTGTTTTGATAATATCTATACAAAAATATACAAATTGCTAACATGACGATTGGTCGTAAGAAATGATTGGTTACGAACTAAGTAATTAATTCAGGTGTAGTCTACATAGTCTCATGTATGAGCAGACAAATGATATTTGAAGTATAATAATAAAGAATGATTTAATTTAAGGAAAATTAAAAGTCATTGTGTTCTTTGTTTGCTAAATCTATATTATTACATTTAAAATAAATGTCATGAATGTATACTATGGATAGTATGATTTGTTAAGAACTTAACGATTCTAGTGGCCTTCGTGACATACTTTGGAACATGTACAAAAAACGATAAGGTATTAATCGGATTTACATTATACAATTTGGCTACATGAAATTAGCATCATGCAATTCGTTCATCTCAGTTGATTCATGAGGTCTGAATAAGACAGGAATGAAATCATTGTTAGAAAGCCAGTAATTGTAAATTAGGATTTAAAAGTTATCTAGATTTCTAAGGTATAAGAGTTTGAGTTACAACTAAGCTCAGGGTTCCTATTGTAGGCCCTTCTAAGGAAACGGAGTAGCACCTTACGGACTAGAGTGATTTAATACAACAACAGCAAGGTAGGTTATACTTTATTTAAGAAATATATGTTTGAGTTATTAAGCCCTGATATTTATCCGAGTTGAAGTTATGAATGTTCATGAAAATGTTTTACTCTCTATTGATAAGTGCATCTACGTGAATGAAATTGACATTGACAATAAGAGAAGAAACGATTGGATCTTGAGTAAGACTTGACAAGTGTCAGTGTACACCAAATGTCACGAAGTTAGTCTTCGGGTGAATTTGATCTCCCAAGTCTAATGAAGGGCACTAGGTTAGTCTTAAGTGAATGTGTTTTCCTAGGTTTTACAAGGAGAAAAGAGTGTATAAAGCACCAATTGTTTTGAAATGAATTGTAAGGATATGAGTCAGTGGTCAAGTAGACCATTGCTAGGGGAATACATAGGACTTGACTCGGTAGATGTATTTGTATTATGAGTTTGATAGTTTGGGAAATTATAGGGATACTGAACTGTATGGTTATGAGGAATTGAAGATCCCAAAACCCCTGTCATAACCCATGAGTGTGTGATGAACCGTTATCATGTAATAAGCTAGACTTTCTTTGGGGATACATAGGACAAGATGGATGTGGCATAAAAGACTCAATCACCTGAATTTCAAGGCAATGAACAAGCTGCCAAGGGACTCAAAATTTAAAAGACTGTCCAACGAAGTATTCAGTAGAGACATAAATTGTGAGGCATGCATGAAGGAAAGCAGACAAAGAAAAACAATCCACCAATTATGTCACCTTCCACTGATGGAATCCATCAGCTGCTGTACATGGACCTTTTTGGGCCAGCCACTCCAGTGACTATGAGAGGCAAGAAGTATGCCCTCGTCGGTATTGATGACTATTCAAGATATACGTAGGTCATCTTCATAGCCAATAAATATGATGTCAAGACTGAGTTACCAACACTGCTGAAGAAACTCAGTGTGGAAAAGGACATCGAGATTCTATGAATATGCTCGGATTGAGGGACTGAATTTCTCAACTTAACCATTAAGGAGTACTGTGATAGTGAGGGGATTCAGCACGAGACTTCAGCAGCTCGCACACCCCAATAAAACGGTCTTATTGAACAAAAGAACAAAACATTACAAGAAGGAGCAAGAATGCTCCTAGCAGATTCCAGATTACCCTCGAAGTTCTGGGTAGATGCTACTGACACCGCCTGTTACACTCAGAACCGCTCACTACTTACAAATCTACACAAGAAAATACCATATGAACTATGGAAAGGAGAATTCCTTCTATATCTCATTTCCATATCTTTGGTTGTCCTTGCATTATTCATAATAATGGAAAGGATCAGTTAAAGGTCTTTGATAGCAAATCTGATCAAGGAGTGTTCTTATGATACTCCCGGGTCAGTAAAGCCTTCAGGGTCTGTATCTACCGGACCCTTTGCATGGTGGAAAGCCCTCATGTTGTTTTTAACGAGTTCGTTACTGAGAATAGGAAATCGAATAAGACAAATATCGAAGATGTCAGCATCAAGCTATAGGATCTCAAGCAGAATGATAAAACTGAAAAGATCCAGCATTGTCGGGATGATGAGTCAGATGAAGAAGAAACTCAGACCCATCCCGTAGGCAATATAGCTGACCTGGTTAATTCTACTAAACATAATCAACATCAGGTAACACAGGTCGATGAGGAAGCCCCTATGGTAAGTGGAGACCTCTACTGAGAATAACTTTTCAGGGGGAACGAATGATGTTCCAGATCGAAATGCCCTTGAAGCTAGGAACTCAGCAGATCCTAATCTTCTTACTAAATTGTTTTAGTCGCAGAACAACACTACTGAAATGCAACACTCCTGTTGACTGTACATAAGTAATTTTAGAAGAAGAGACCAAGCTCAGACGATCATGACTAGATGCTCACTCTTCTGATATCATCATTGGACATCCGTAAGAAAGTGTAAAGACAAGATTCAGACTTTATCAAGGGGAAAGTGTTTTATACTCTAGTTTCATGTCTACTGAAGAACCTCAATCGATAGAGGACGCACTTAAAGATGCTAAATGGATCATAGCAATGCAAGAGGAGCTGAACCAGTTCATCAGAAATGAGGTCTGAGAGCTTGTTGATAGACCTAGACACCAACACGTGATAGGAACTAAGTGGGTCTTCAAGAACAAGCGAGATGAAAATAACGTCATAGTAAGAAACAAAGCTCGACTTATTGCCAAGGGATACTGTCAAGAAGAGGGGATAGATTTTGATGAAACATTCGCTCCAGTCGCAAGATTGGAAGCCATTCATCTTTTTCCTAGCCTACGCAACGCATAAAGGATTTAAAGTATATCAAACGGATGTAAAGTCAGCATTTCAGAATGAGGTACTGAAGGAAAAAGTCTACGTGGAACAACTGCCCGGATTTCAACAAGGACCTCAAGTTTATAGACTCAGAAAGGCTTGGTATGGGTTAAAACAAACACCCTGGGCTTGGTACGATACCCTATCAGACTTTCTACTTCCGAAAGGTTTTCAGAAGGGGACAGTAGATCGCGCTCTGTTTAGCATCAAATCAGAAGATGACATTCTAGATCTACGTGGATGACATCCTCTTCGGCTGCAGAAACGTAACTATATATCAACAATTCGAGAATATGATGAAGGAGAAATTCGAGATGTCAATGATGGGGGAAATGAACTAATTCCTTGGTATTCAAGTAACACAATCGGAGAAGGGAATATTCATCAACCAAGCCAAATATACTCGAGATCTCCTGAAAAGATTTGGCTATAAATTGAGCAAACCAGTCAAGATCCCCATGGATACAAACTTTAAAATCAATCTAGATAAAGAGGGAGGCTTCTGTTAACTCAACTGACTATAGAGCTATTATTGGTTCCTTATTATATTTAATAGCAAACAGACCTGACATAACTTATGTTGTAGGTGTATGTGCGAGATTTCAGGCGAATCCCAAGCGAAGTCATCTAGACTCAGCGAAGAAGATTCTGCGATACCTGAAGGGAACACCTGACGTAGGGTTATGGTATCCTGTTGATGATAATCTTGTTTTAACATGATATTCTGACACTGATTAAGCAAGATGCAGGACAGATCAAAAGTCAACTTCTGGAACTTGTCAGTTCCTAGGCAGTAAGTTCATATCATGGTTCTCCACGAAACTTCATTCAATAGCGACGTCCACTACTGAAGCTGAGTATATGGTAGCCGGAAGTTGTTATGCCTAGATCCTTTGGCATCGACAATACTTGCGTGATTATGGTATCATTCAAGATGAAGTGCCCATCTACTATTACTCCACCATTGCTATTGCAATCACTCAGAACCCAGTTCGTCACACGAGATGCAAGCATATTGACATCTGATACCACTTCATCCAAGACCATATCGAGAAGAATGATATCAGGATGGAGAAAATTCATACTAATAGACAAAGGGCAGATATACTTACCAAGCCGTTGGCTGAGAAGGTTCAGAGAACACTCAGTTGAGCTAGGTCTACTAGATCCTACTGACCCGAGTCAGTAAAAAGATTATGTACGATAAGTCAATAAGTCAAACTCAGTACTTGATTCAGTAGGATGAATCATACAATACACAGTCAGGGGGAACGTGAGACAAATACTGAATCTTCAGTATCACGTAGGTTCTCCTGAATTGCAATTGGTGACAGCTGACCACAATGATCAGTTGAAAAGGTTTGAGTATTAAGTGCAGTATTTGTACTCAGTGGCATGCCTTGCATTTAATTTATCAGTAGCATACATTCAGTGGCATGAATCGCATTTATTTCCCGCCATTAAGTCTTAAGGATACGTTCAGTAAAACCGTTTTCATTTTAAGATACGATATCCTAGGAACAGACTATAGCGCATTTAATGGTTGTCATCTCATCTTACACCAACTATGCAAATCTTACGTAGGTAGCGATTATCGGCGGCTTAGTAATCATTCCTTTTATAAAATTATATCATAACCGTCCATAATAAAGCGAGATTACATTGTAACCAGCAGATCTCAAAACTGCTTGGTATTCAAATCTATATAATCTCTTGCTTATTTTCTCTCACCTTTATTTCCGCCATTACCTTTTTAAGAGCTTTACATACTCTTCATCAAGACACTGCTTTTCGAACTTCTACTTATTTCAAGCTCTTAAATCTTCGGTAAATCTTCTCACTTACTCTATTTTCAAGTGCTAACATCTTTTTGGCAGATTCTAGTGAAAATAGCATCTTTGTCAAGCATCGTTTGGACTCCTGCAGACATCGACGAGATTATTCATAGCAGAGTCCTGTTCGAGCCGTCTATGGAGTTCCACAAATCGGAACTGCCACACTTGTAAAAGATTTACTCCGATCTTCAAGCATCTGGTCTAAAGAAGCTTCTGACGAAGCAGCACATGCTTGTCTTCCGAGATAAGTCGTTGAATTCTATTTCAACATGCGTCAGGTGGAAGGAACAGATGCAAAGGTTACCGCTATGAGGTACATGAAGGAGGTTTCACCTCAGACATAGGGGGAGAGTCATGTCGATATCAACATTCTCGAAGGGCTGAAGACAGTGTTCGGCCTTCCCGATTATGGCGTATCTCCTATTGGATACAAGGAGGTCGAGATCAACAATTACATTAGGTGATTCTGCGGGAGGGATGACATATCCTTCAAAGCTGTATTTCCGAAGAGTCAGCTCCTGCCAAAATTCAGAGCCCCGGCGTCCTATGTTATCCATATCCTCACTAGCGCGGATGGTTTCTTTGACCAGCTGGTGATCGCTCTATTGCACCAAATAATCCTGCAAAATTAGAGAATTATATCAATATAGTTCACAGGGTATCGAATACAGGGAACGGATGACTAGACACTTTATTTTCTACTTATCTATGGTTTTGGTTAGCAACCACGCAAGATTTAGGTTTTAATCTAGGCTAAGAAATTGTAAAACTGAAAGAAATTAATAAAACTGAAAACTGAAAATAAACTATATGAACTGGGCAATTGAAAGACAGGTCCAGCATGAACGAAATTTAAATCTATTAAAGCACGAAATAATAGAATATTTAACCTAAGAAATTAAACTAAAACTTGAATTAAAATAGCAACGGATGTTCAAACGTAAATATTAAGTTCCTACGAAAATGATTAACTACGAAATGAAATTAAACTAGAATTCAACTACAAAATTTAAAAGAATCAAACGATGGAAAATAAAGGATGTTTCTTCTTCAACTAAAGCTACGGAAGTCGGTAATGGTTCGGTGGTTTGTCTTCGGCGGTCTTCGGCTACGGCGGTGATCGGTAGAAATGGATCAGCGGTCGGCGGCGGTTTCTCGGACGGAAGGGAGTAACAGCATGTTCAAGGATTCGAGGTTGTATAGATGGTGTGTGATTCTCGCCCTCTTTAACTCTTTATAGACTCCTCCTTTTCTTCCTCTCCAAGCTAGGTCAAATCTTTAATAAGGGAAGAGATTTGGATAAATAAGGAAATAATATATTTCCTTAACTACCACAAAATATCTTCAAGATTCTTTCCTTCTCCACAAATCCGCGCCCACGTCATCAATTCTGTGCCTTTTCTTCATCAAAAATCGCCAAATATTATCCTCGTCATCATGCCACGTTAGCACCTAAAACCTGCATTTTTCGCCATTACGAGTGCACCGGTTGGCCAATTGACGCACTTTTCGGCTTGAAATTACTAAGTACAAAAACGACTCATCAAATATCCTTACACTTGATTTATACTCGCCCTTGAGTATAAGGAGAGATAGAAGGTAAGTACTTAGTCATTTCGGCCTATCCCAAAGACTCAAAACAAGAAAAATAAAGACTCAAGGAAACAAAGACATGACATAACGAGGACACAATGATATGGACAAAACTAAGACACGAAATAAAAACACGTACTCAAAACAAAAACATGAAAAAAGTTGAACTTGGTCAAACAAATCAAATCATGCAAATATGATCTCATCAAGCAAGTAGACGATACAAATTTCGAAACTAAGCACACATATATCAACTTGGTCAAAATCTAAACAATGTGGATCTCCTCAAGATTCGCTCATCACTCAACTAATCTAGGTCCGGTTCAAGCCACTCAAGAAAAATAAATCCACGCAATCACAATAAAAGATCGTCACAATAGCAATATCAAGGAGGTCTTTCTCATTAGGTTGTAATGGGGCTCAGGAATTAGACAAATTGATGTTGGTAAGGGTCCTAGGGGTACTAAGCTCCATCAAAAATTACAATTCAATGTTATGCATGCCAAACTCACATACTTGTGCAATTAATACAAAAAATCAAAACATCCCACCACTTAACAATTTTGAACAAATGCTACAATTATTTTATGCACCCATTTTTTTCTTTTTTCTGCCACATCTCTTTTTTTCGAATATTTCATATGTATTTTTTCATGGCACAAATTTTTTTTTTTTTCTTCTGCTTTTTTCTTTCGCAACTTATACATTCAACTTTCGGCTTATACAAATCTTTTTTGCAGCACCTCTTACTTTGGTAGGCGGAGGACATATGTAACAATCCTCTAATCAACAATTATAATGCACAAGAAAGTTTATAAGACATGCAATAACATGGGTCAAGGAAAGTTTAAAAGGCCTTGGCTAAATTTTTACTAACTCATATCAAAGAATCGGTCAAGGCTCAACTTGGCTCACTAGGAGATAATTTAGGGTTGGAAATATTTTGTCGCGGCCATTTGGCTAAAAATCCCTAGTGCCTCCTATCATTTATCACAAATGACTCAAACTTATTACGATTTTGCGGATAAACACTCTCAAAAGAAATAGTAGGAAGTGTCCTACTTTAAGGCTCAAATCTAATTTAAGTGAGTGGTTTTATAAAATTCGATCTAACAAAGTTTATTTTTCGTCATCCCAAATTACATACACATTTGTGCCTAGATCTAATTTTCACAAAGTCTACAAGCAAGCATATTGAAAAACAAAAGCACAAATAAGACATGCTTGAACATAGAAATCGGCGTATAAAAAATTGAAAATTTTGGCATGCTTTGACACAAAATACCCCCCTCCTTACACTTAAAACTTGCTCGCCTCGAGCACAAAGAAAAGACAAAACAAAGAGAGAAGGCATGACAAAATAAATACAAAAAACACCCTCCTTACACTTGATCCCTACCAAGTGTAAAAACAAACTAACACAAAACACAAAATAACAAAAGAAAATAAACAACCCCTCCTTACACTTAAGCCCTTCAAGTGTAAGGACACAAGAGACTCACAAAAACTGACTCAAAACAGAAAACAAAAACAGAAAATAAAAATTGGGGAGAAAAGTTACTTAGCGCCTCGCTTGGGCAAGCGAGGCAGTCGGCTCATCACGGTACGGCGCAGCGGTCAACACGGCGTCCCAAGGAATTTAGGCCAGTGTGCAGCAACTCCACATAATCTCCACCTACACTCAAAGATGCACTCGAGACACAAGGTCCCGGTGGATAAAACTGGATGTCCCGGTTAGGCAATTCATACACTAAGCGAGAATGTCGCAACAAAGACATATCAAACAAAGTGGGAGGGGGCACACGACTCAAAAACTGAGCATCATAGATCACAAAATTTCGTTCAATGAACGTAGCAAGTAAGTGGCACAACGTGAGGTGTCGTGCGGTGTGACTAGCTATGATGAACATATTCTTGGCAATCCAAAACCCTAGGTTTACCGATCGACCGGCATGCATACACCATAAGAAATATAACTCATTAGTCGTTACCTTGTCAAAGGCCGTACTCTTACGATGAGATTATGAACGAGGTATTGATGACAAAAGCGGAGAGCGGGATCCTCGATGTAGCACACATACGAACCCGAGGATTGAAAATCCTCCGGGTCACTCGGCGCTAAGAGCCTCCATGCATTGATCGATCCTATGTATTGAGGATCCTTGTTCGGCAAGCAATGTGCACCTATTTCAACCTCAACTCAAGAAAATGGTCAAAAGTGGTTATGCCTAATCGCGCACTCCATTCGGCCAAAGAAAGATGATAATTGTTTCCAAAGAATTGAAAGGCTATGCACAGCTCATATAAATCTTTATCATGCTCAAAATGGAACGTATTGAAAAACTCTCTAGCCAATTCTTTGTAGCAAATATAATGATGAGACTCTAGCAACCAAGACCAACCAATTCGACCAAAGTAGGTAAAGAAGGGAATAATATTACCCGTTTGGCGTAAGAACTCAAGGTCGATTAGGCGTCCGCTCCGGTATTCCTTTCCTTCGGGCTCCATGTTCCGGTCATCCAAGTACTCGATCTCGAAACGAGAGAGGGCGGCGACGGCTTCGGGTGTGTCCAAATGAATTATGGTGCGGTTACCATATGCATTCTCTTACGGGAAGGCGGATGTGGAGTCGGAGTCGACTAGAGAAAGGCCACTCAAGTTGAAGTCGCCTTCGTAGTTGCCGTCGTGGTCGTTGGACACGTAGTCCGAGTCTTGTTCGTTGCTCGGCAAGTCTCCACCTATACTCTCCATCCAATTCACATAGCCGTAATATTGCGGCGGCGGTGCCGGTTGAGATACTCGGGCTTCATCCACAAAGGGCAACCACTTGTACACCGTTTGAGGAGAACGAGGTGGTTGAGAGGACGAGGCTTTGCCGGGGTGTCGGACGGAAGAATGACGGGTGCGAGATCGGCGAGGCAGAGACGGTGGTGGCGTAGGCTCGGAGAGACTCCTCGGGTGTGGATTTTGTGAGATCCGCTCTTGGCGGTTGGATCGGCTCTTGAATTCGAACCCCGTGGAACTACGTAACCGTCTCCTTGGCGGTTTCGGAAGGAGAAGAGGATTCCGTAACAATGTTGGAATATTGAACTTGCGGATCTTCCTCTAGCTCCAGTTCGTACGTGAATGCCGGCGGTGGTGAGACTTCGGCATCGTCGAAGGGGACTTGTTGGAAGGGCACTATAGCTTGGGCGGCGGCAGCAGCCGGGCGCGCTGTGTCTCCGGGTCAGCTTTGTACGCGGCGAACCATTGGGCAGCGGCTCGGAGTCTAGAGTTCTTCCTTCGGCGGCATAGTGTCTCGGTTGCACAACTGATCGGGTTGTGGTGGTGGAAGTTGAAGATCTTGTAGAGAGAAGGAGGAGGGCGGCGGCCTTGAGTGAGAAAGAGGGTTGAGTAGTGTCAAGTGGGTAGGGTTTCATGATCTCTCCCCTTTTATAGTACACAACTTTTCACTTTAGCCCCTCCACTTGCACAATTGAGACAATGAACCCCATCTTTATGCAATTAACTCCTCCAATCTTTATGAATTTCAATTAGCCCCAACAAAGCTTCCTTCTTTCAAATTACCCCTTCAAAAACTTTGGAAACATTAATTGGGTCCTCTATAACTTCCGAAATTGCAATTTGGTCCCCCAAACTTATTCTCTTCTAGATTCACCACAACAATTTATTTATCCTTACACTTAAACCCTTTTCCTCCTTAGCCAAAAATTTGAAAAATAAGAAGAAAAACACCAAGCATAAAAATGATAAAAACAAATAAAAATACGAAAAGTAAAAAAAAATGGAAATAACAAACGCGGGTTGTCTCCCGATAGCGCCTCTCTTTAGAGTCTTCGGCTAGACCTCCTCTTCAAAGAGTCAAACGTAAGAGGGAATGGACAAGCCTTGCTCGTCCACATCTTCCATCATAGCGGCAACATGGTAGATTTTAAGGCGATGGCCATTGACGGTGAAAGCTTCGTCCGAATCGAGTTTCTGTATGACCACTGCTCCGCTTGGCCAAGCGGAGCGCACTCTGAACGGATCAATCCATCTGGACCTAAGCTTTCCCGTCATGATCCGTAGGCATGATTGATACAGTAAGACAAGTTGCCCCGGCCGAATTTCCTCCAGCTCTTGAAGCTGATATTTTCGTTCCTTAGCACATTCGGCTGGGTCCATGTTGATTTTCTTGACAGCCCACCAAGCTTTGTGCTTCTGTTGCACAGGCAGATGACATAGTTTACCAAAAATCAATCTATATGGAGACATTCCGAGAGGAGTTTTATAAGCTGTATGATAAGCCCATAAGGCGTCATCCAGCCTCGTACCCCAATCCTTCCTTGATGGATTGACAGTCTTCTCCAATATAGCCTTGATTTCTCGATTAGACACTTCAGCTTGTCCATTCGATTGAGGATGGTAAGCGGTAGAGACTCGGTGAGCTACTCCATACTTCTTCATTAATGATTCTATGGTGCGGTTGCAAAAGTGTGTGTCTTGGTCGCTTATTATGGCTTTGGGCTCTCCAAATCTGCAAAAGATGTTAGTACAAAGAAATCATGCTACCACTTTAGAATCATTAGTCTTGGTGGCTTTCGCCTCGACCCACTTAAAAACATAATCGACGGCAAGTAAAATATACACGTTCCCATATGAGTGAGGAAACGGACCCGTGAAATCCATACCCCATACATCGAAAATTTCACAAAATCTTAAAGGTTTTTGGGGCATTTCGTCTCTCATGGATATATTTCCAGTCATTTGACAACGCGTACAAGACTTACAGTAATTGTAGGCATCGAGGTGTAGGTGTGGCCAAAAGAATCCCACATCCAACACCTTCCTTGCGGTTCTTTTTTGACCAAAATGTCCACCATAAGCAGAGGAGTGGCAATGTAATAAGACGTCTTCTTGTTCATCTTCGGGTATGTATCTGCGAATCACTTGATCGACTCCCATTTTCTAGAGAATTGGAGAGTTAAAAAAATATTGATTGCACTCGCTTTTCAACTTAGCATTTTGAGCATGAGTAAACTCGGGTGGAAGCTACTTAGATGCCAAGTAATTCACAATATTAGCAAATAAAGGTAAATTAGAAGTCTTACCCACAGTCTGCAACTCTTCTGACTCGGTGGTGTCTCGGTTGGCCAATTGGGACACTTTCTGAACTTGCATCGCAAAACACTGTTCCAAAAGCAACTGGGCAAGGCTGGAAACAATCTCTGGAATAGCGTATAAGTGTTCTTCTGGAAAGGTCTCATTGATTGGCTCTCCATTATCTTCATGATTTAATCGGCTTAAGTGGTCCGCCACATAATTTTCAGCACCTTTCTTATCCTACACCTCCCAATCGAATTCTTGTAGAAGAAGAATCCATTGGATAAGTCGTGCATTGATTCCTTCTTTGCTAGGAGATGCTTGACGGTGGCGTGATCGGTATAGATGATTATCTTCGAGCCGAGTAAATAAGAACGAAATTTGTCAAAGGCAAACACTATAGCCAGCAACTCCTTCTCCGTGGTGGAATAGTTGCATTGAGTCGGATTCAATTTCTTTGATGCATAGTAAATCACGTGGCTCTCCTTTCCGGATTTCTGTCCCTAGCACTGCTCCGATTGCCCAATCGGAGGCATCGCACATAATTTCGAATGGCTTGTTCTAATCCGGCGGCTGCATCAGCGGAGCTGTTGTGAGCTTGTCTTTTCAGGAGGGTAAAGGCCTCCTTACACTTGTTATCAAAATTGAAGTCGATCTCTTTTTGCTATAGCCTTGTCAATGGTTGAGCGATCTTCGCGAAATCCTTGATAAAACGCCGATAAAAATCGGCGTGCCCTAGGAACCTATGAACTTCTCTTGGCGTAGTAGGGTACGGGAACTTCGCTATGGACTCGACCTTGGCTTTGTCGACTTCGATTCCTCTTCTAGAAAAAGTGTGACCGAGCACAATCCCCTCCGTCACCATGAAATGACATTTTTCATAATTTAACACCAAATTCTTTTCTACGCATTGGGCTAGGACCTTGTCTAGATTCTTCAAGCACGAAGTGTAAGAGTCACCGTAAATGGTGAAGTCGTCCATGAAGACTTCTATGCAATTCTCGATAAAGTCCGAGAATATACTCATCATGCACCTATGAAAGGTGCCCGATACATTTCACAGTGCAAACGGCATTCGGCGGTAGGCGAACGTTCCATATGGGCATGTGAACGTCATCTTGTCTTGATCCTCTTCTCGCATATGGATTTGGAAATAGCCGCTATATCCGTCTAGAAAACTGAAATAGACTTGCCCCGCAAGTCTTTCGAGCATTTGATCAATGAAGGGAAGCGGGAAATGAAAATTGCGTGTAGCCGAATGAAGCTTTCGATAATCGATACACATGCGCCATCCCGTCACTAAGCGTACCGGAACCAATTTGTTCTTCTCGTTCTCCACCACTTGGAATCCAGATTTCTTCGGCACGACATGAGCGGGACTCACCCATTTGCTATCCGATATGGGGTAGATTATACCCATAGATAGCAGCTTCAGAACTTCCTTTAATACGACCTCCCGCATATTTGGATTGAGCTTCCTTTGTTGATCGCGGAAAGGCTTGCTATTAGGCTCCGTCAAAATAGAATGCTCGCACACGTCGGGACTTATTCCGGTAATGTCAGCTAAAGTCCATCCGATAGCCTTCTTATGCTTCCTCAAAACTTCAAGCAATGTCGTTTCTTGATTGTCATCAAGCTCCTTGTTGATGATGACGGGTAGCGTCTCATCTTCTTCGAGATACGCATACTTCAGATGTGTAGGGAGTTGTTTGAGTTCCAGCTTCAAAGCTTTGACGATTGACGGCAACAGTTTCTAAAAAGTATCTCGGTTGGGCAACTGAGACACATTGTTGACAGTTTCCAACTTTGGGGCTGCGTACAAAGCTAGGATGCTTTCTCTGATCTCCTCATCCCTCATATCTTTGACATATTCCTCGGTCAACCCTTTGGGTCAAGGTAACTTCCATTTTGTCCTCCATCACATACGTCTCAAGATATTCTTGGAAAATAGCATCAATGGAGTCAGTAGAAAAAGCATTCTCATTTTCATGATCGTAGGGTTTCTTAAGTGCTTCAGATATGCGATGAACATAAGTTTCATTATGGTATGCTACACTTGTTGAACCCTCATCCACATTAATTATTGCCTTTACAGTCTTTAAAAATAGCCTACCCAATAACACTCCCGCAGTTCCTTCAACTTGCCTATCATTTGTGTCAATTACATAGAAATCAGCCGGAGAGATGAAATTGTTGATTCTGACTAAAATGTTCTCAAGTAAACCAATCGGAGCAATGTATGACCTATCTGCTGATTGAATAATCACCTTAATGGATATTAACTCAGCTCCTACCAATTGATTATATACAGATAAAGGCATAACATTTATAGATGCACCTAGATCACACATGGCTTGTTTAATCATGACATCACCCATAAGATAGGGAAGTGTGAACAGACCTGGGTCGGCACATTTAGCAGGAAGCATCTTTTGTATGATTGCCAACACTGTGTGATCGAACAAAACTTTCCCGGACTTGGGAACTTTTCCAGTAATGAAATCCTTCACAAATTTCCCGAACTTGGGAATCTTCATGGCTTCAAGGAAAGGGATATTTATCTCTAATTTCTCGAACAACTTCATGTAATCCATGCTTTTCTTGTTTGGCGTTCTCTTCCTTTCCAAAGCTTCCGGAAATGGTGGAGGAAGTATCGGTTTCAGACTCCGATTGGCTAGTCGGGACATCCTCCTCTTCCTGTTCTAGTTCAGCATCTTCAGCATGTTGTTCTTCTAGTCGATAGGGTCGTGCAGGCTGTTCTGCGGCCTTCTTCTTTTCTGCCAGCTTTTCTGGGTGTCTCGCTTGCACAATCGGACCAGGCAGTTCTTTTCCTCCACACAGCGTAATCTGATTGCAGTTATGGGCATTTGCATTTTTCTTGGTTTGAGCTGGAAGCTGCCCTTGAGAATTCTTCATCTCCTGCATGGTAGAATTTAGCTTACTCATCTGCTTGGCCAATTGATCCATCGTAGCTTGCTGATCCTTCATCGTTTGATTCATCTCTCATTGAGTTTGGATCATCTCCTTTTGCATTTGTTGTTGAAATGCAGTAGTGTCCTTCTGTGAAGAAATAATTTCAGTCAAAAGTTTTTCCAATGGATTCTGGTGCTCCGGTTGGGCAAGCGGAGCATTTTGCTGCTAAAACTGCCTTTGATGCGGAGGCCTGTACGCCTGCTAATAGTTATTCTAATTAGGAGCCTGGTATGGCTGTTGATAATTCTGTTGCTGCTGGTATGGCTGCTGAAATTGTGGTTGAGGCGGATTTCTTGGTTGAAATTACTCTTCCAGTTGCCTCCATCTAAGGTTCGGATGAACCCCTTGCTGTTCTCTCTAATTTCGAGTTGCATTTACTTCTTATCCCGGACATTGTAGAGATGTATGTCCTTTTTGTCCACATGCGCCACATGCGTGATCGGCATTTGATCGGCTTGAAGCAGGAGCGTACTGTTTGAGTATCAAGTCGAGCTTGTCTTGCAATTGGCTGAATTTTGCCTCCAGTTTACTATCGATCTCATCCATGTAGTCGGAATGAGACCAATTTACAGCTCTCCTTGTTGGTCTCGGCCCTTTGTGCTGCGAGGTGGATTCCGCAAGTCATTCGATTATATTTCTTGCATCTTCGTAGAGGCTTGTATGGAAATTCCCTCTCAGACCGATATCAACCATGGCTTTTGTTTCGTCTGTCATCCCTTGATAGAAAATTTGTAGAAGCTCCACATCCGAGTAGCCATGGTTCGGACAACTATCGATAAGTTGTCCAAATTTCTCCCAATATGCACTGAATGTCTCGTCGATTTCTTGAGCGATCCTGGAAATCTGCTTCTTTAATGCATTTGTCTTTGACTGCGGGAAATACTTCTTCAAGAAGACCGTACGCATCTGGGCCCACGTCGTGATCGTGTTCGGCTTTAGAGTTGAGAAGCACGCTTGTGCTCCGTCTTGGAGAGTGAATGGAAAAGCCTTGAGCTTGAACGCGTCCAGATTGCCTTGCCGGTGCAAGTTACACACTTGGTTGAACGACGCCAAAAAGGAATTTGGATTCTCGTTCGTCCTTCCATAAAACTTCGGCGTGGAAGCGACCATGTTTAGCTTGACATCGATTTTTTCAGTAGTTGTGATTTGGATTGGACCGGGTAGGTCCGCTCCCATGTCAAGCGATCCGGTATTCATCCTCAAAGGTTGTGGACTGTGCACTTCTTCCATCTCTTCCTCCTCTGAATCTAAGCTTGTTACTTGAGTATTTTGCCTTGTTCTGTCGAACAAAACAGTCTCTGGTTCTGAGTCGCTAGTGTGATCACCGGCGTCTGTTCTGTCTCCTGGTTGGGCAGTTGAGACGTCTGCTGCCTTGGACAAATTCTGTTGCTTTTTCAGCTTTGTCTCCTTCCTATTCCTCTTTGTTGCTTTCTCGATCTCAAGATCAAATATTAGATTAGGTTTGGAAGACCTGCTCATGCAACATCAAAAAGCACAAAAGAAAGATTAGTAGAAAAATTAAAG
Organism: Lavandula angustifolia; assembly: GCA_028984105.1. NCBI lineage: Eukaryota > Viridiplantae > Streptophyta > Magnoliopsida > Lamiales > Lamiaceae > Lavandula > Lavandula angustifolia. The sequence goes on from CM054822.1 coordinate 8,669,590, forward strand.
AAAACTAGTTAACACCGTTCCCCGGCAACGGCGCCAATTTGGTGATTGCTGTATTGCATCAAATAATCCTGCAAAATTAGAGAATTATATCATATAGTTCAAAGGGTATCGAACACAGGGAACGGACGACTAAACACTTTATTTTCTACTTATCTATGGTTTTGGTTAGGAACCACACAAGATTTAGGTTTTAATCTAGGCTAAGAAATTGTAAAACTGAAAGAAATTAAAAAAAACTGAAAATAAACTGTATGAACTGGGCAATTGAAAGACAGGTCCAACATGAACGAAATTTAAAACTATTAAAGCACGAAATAATAGAATATTTAAAACTAAGAAATTAAACTAAAACTTGAATTAAAATAGCAACGGATGTTCAAACGTAAATATTAAGTTCCTACGAAAATGATTAACTACGAAATGAAATTAAAACTAGAATTCAACTACGAAATTTAAAAGCATCAAACGATGGAAAATAAAGGATGTTTCTTCTTGAACTAAAGCTACGGAAGTCGGTAAATGGTTCGGTGGTTTGTCTTCGGCGGTCTTAGGCTACGGCGGTGATCGGCGGTCGGCGGCGGTTTCTCGGACAGAAGGGAGTAACGGCGTGTTCAAGGATTCGAGGTTGTATAGATGGTGTGTGATTCTCGCCCTCTTCAACTCTTTATATACTCCTCATTTTCTTCCTCTCCAAGCTATGTCAAATCTTTAATAATGGAAGAGATTTGGATAAATAAGGAAATAATATCTTTCCTTAACTACCACAAAATATCTTCAAAGATTCTTTCCTTCTCCCTAAATCCGTGCCCACGTCATCAATTTCGTGTCTTTTCTTCATCAAAAATTGCTAAATATTATCCTCGTCATCATGCCACGTCAGCACCTAAAACCTGCATTTTTCGCCACTAAGAGTGCACCGGTTGGCCAATTGACGCACTTTTCGGCCTGAAATTACCAAGTATGAAAACGACTCATCACCAGCTGTCCAAACCTAGACTCCAGATTATGATGGAAATCATGGACGGAGCTAAGGTAAATTGGGCTCGCTTCTTTTCGTCGCGAACCGAAGGCTCGGCCGCGAAGTTTCTTAGTGGAGACACAGGAGATAGAAGACTATCTCCTGTAGGCAAACTTCTGTATAGGACTAAGGTTTCAGTGCTGGTAGAAGCATCAGTATCCTCGCATGCGTCATTCGGCAAAATAAAATACTTCCAGAATAAACTGATCAAGTTCATGTCAAAAACTGCCGCTAAAAAGTCCATAGGTCATGGAGCTGCACTGAAAAGGCCTTCTACTAAACTACTTCCCTATAGCGAATAGCCAAAGAGAAAAAAGCTCACAAAGAAGGAAGCTTCTAACGCTGATTCTCCACCTCCCCCACAGGTGGAAACCATACTAGACTCGGATATAGGCATTGAAGGTGTCACTCTCAATAATAAAATCCAAAGAGTCAGTACTGAAGAAACTCAGTAGGAGTATGAAGCTGAACCAACAACTGAGGTATCTTCAGAGCTACCAACCACAATTCTGCTGGCCAGACTTAAGGCTGAATCCGAAGTCGTTGAACAGATCCATGAGATTGCCAACTATCAGGATCTGGTGGATGTAGCTGTCAGGGCAAGGACTCAGATGCTGCTGAGATTCCTTAATTGGGATATTCTTGCAGATATGATCCAGCAGTACTCTGTACCCACTCTATTGGCAGAGGAACAACAACTGCAGTGTGAGATAGGGTTTGGAGAACCCTCAGACATTGCATCTTTTGAGGACTTAAGATCAGCCATGCTTTATATGCTGGAGTTGAAGTCTGCCTACTCTCCTACCAAAGACCCTTCGCCTACTGACCACCCAGCTGAGGTGATGACTCAGCACCCAAGGATGCAGAGCGGTGAGACTCTGCTGAGGGCAATACTCCCAGCGAGAAGGGTGATTTACCACCACCACCTCCTGCATCTGGTACTGCCCCTGTTGCATCTTCTTCAAGATAGCAACGACTCGCCGCCTCTGATCAAAGGATCGACAGTTCATCGTATCAGATCAAACCTATTGGTACCGTATCCTTAAGGAATATCAACAGAGCTATCAAGAAGTAAAGAGACAAAAATCGTCTGCTGGCTAAGTATGTGCACCTAAAGTGGGCACAATACACGAAAGCTCAAACTGAACGCGTTGATCATCGTCTCCTGGCTAAGGATGATCTCTGAAGCTCCAACGTCAAACTTTCAGGTGATCATTGAGACTGCTCTGGCTGCTCAGACGCAGGACTTGGCCACTCAGTGCCAGTAGTTGCATGAAGCTCAATCCAAGAAATTCTCAGCAACTGGCTGAGGCAATGGCTAACGTCCAGAAGACAGTGGATGAAAGGAATAGAGTTGCATCTTCTAGCGTGGCTAAAGCTCTTGAAAATTAAGCCACACCTCTGGACCTCATCTAGTCTAACTTCAAGGAGTTACTCAAAGCATCTCTTCTGCAGCAAAGAACCCAATCTGAGTCCCTGATCAAGGAAATTCGATGTGATCAAGAAAGGGAATAGGAACATTATTGTGATGCTGTCGGAGACTTCAACTCCACTTCCGCCCATATCAAAACTTTTGTCTACAACCTTTAAGGAGAAGTAGCTATTATTAAAAACTTACTTACCTCGATTGGTGATGCCAAAAAGGGGGAAGGTAAAGGGAAAGAAGTTAAGGGGAAAGATAAGTCAGAAGGTAAGGAAGGGGAAGGGGAACAGGATAAGGCGGAAGAAACTATCAAGATTGAGGAGTTCATTGCTCTCCCCCTCCCCTCCGTCCAGCAAGAAGAAAAGGCTAAGGAAAAAGCCTCCCCTGAAGGCCATGTAGAGCCTCAACAGAACATAGAATAGCTAACTGTGTAGGCTGTAGGATCAGGAGTAGGATCCTCAGCCTATACACATATTGATGAGATAGCAAATTTCGTCGAGGGAACAGAGAACATTGAGCCTCCTCCGCCGAAGAGGCCTAGAAAAGAGATTGCTATTGAAAGCTCTCCCCCTCTCTCGCCTAAGTTCAAATCGAAATAGGAACAAGAGGTGCATGACGCAGTTGCAGGCTCGCTAGATCATGAAGCTCAACTCGAAGAAGAGGCAAAATTGAAGAGAAAGCCAAAAGTCCCAGTGCCCAAGTTGTCAAGGATTTCAGGCTCAGCGAATGAAAATTCAGAAGCAGAAGTCAACACCTCCTAAAAAGATTCAGCCAAAGCAGAAATCTATTGAAAAACCAGCTTCTGAGTCTACTAAAGACTTCGACACTGACAACTTACCACTATCTGAGAGGCTGAAGAAGAAAAATCCTAAGCTGACAGCAGAACAAATTGCTGAGGAGAAAGCCTTATGGGACGCAGTTGAATGGGCCTTGACTTCAGAGTTAGACAAAGGCTAACAGTTGAAGCCAGAGAGAAATTCGAAAAGATGAGCGCGAGCATATCCCAAGAACAGAAAAATCAGCTAGGGAAGCAGTTCCAGTCAAAAGCAGTGAGATCCCAAGGACTTCCAAGTTCTATAAATGCGGTGGGCAGAAGCCACATCTCTGAAAAACTCCATTCCACCACGTAGACAAATGGATCCCTTGGAACCTGAACGAGGAATGAGAAGGTCTGAAAGAGGACTTCATCAAAGCCTATTATATATGGCAAAGCTACTCAAGTGACGTTCCGGCGGTCAAACAGTTCGATCAATTCTTATATAACTATGACCCCAACTTTCGAGCTCAGGTCAACTTGCTCTAATACAAGGAAAGAATACCATTTGCAGTGCCTGCATACCGTCAATTGACCCCTCTAAAGACTCTTGAAGGAGCCATCTGCACTAAGGAGATAAAGGAAGATGTGAAGAAAGCCATGCACCACAATGATCTTTCCTCTCAGTCGCAACAAGATCTTCCAGAAATCAAGCGTATGAGGGAAGCTATCTACAGATCTTATGGGCTTGATCTTCATGAGGCCAAGTCTGCTGACTTCAAATCCAGAACTCAGAAGTTCAGATCTCAGCAGTAGCAGACTCAGCCTATCTTTGTGTCTTTGCCTCTCTCTCACACCTTTCTCTCTAGTGTAGTACTGATTGTATTGTAATATTCTCTATATATAAAATCAGTTTTTCACTTGGCCAGACAACCACTTATTGTTTTATGGCCGTGTCGTTTATTTTAACACGATTGATCACTGAGGTATCAAGACACACTCATTGTCCTGATTTCTTTTGATATGCCTTTAAGTAACTATTAACCTGGGCTTAATTCTTTCAGTTGATCTATAAATGAGGTTTGAGGTTAGTAGTTTAGTGCTTAATGGTTTAGCATCATCAATTAGGGGGAGATTGTATGGATATGAGTCAGTGGTCAAGTAGACCATTGCTAGGGGGATACATAGGACTTGGCTCAGTAGATGTATTTTTTATTATGAGTCTGATAATTTGGGAAATTATAAGGATACTGAAATGAATTGTTATGAGGAATTAAAGATCCCAAAACCCCTGTCCTAACCCCTAAGTGTGTGATGAACCGTTATGATTTAATAGGCTAGACTTGCTTTGATTGTCATAGATTATTTTTGTTTAAGTCCTGTAAGGGGTATTGTTGAGAGGAACCTACTTGTCGTATCATGGATAGAGGAGATCATTCACAGACTTAATCTCTGGTTTCCTCTCGGTTGCAATGGCTTTCAGCACATTTTCCCTTCTTCTCTTCTTCTCAAATATATTTCGTGTCCTTGGAATCCTTTCAACCACTATAAGTAGCCTGTCATCATCTTCTTTCAACCTGATAGTGTTCCTCTTCAAGCTTTCCCTTAACTCATATTCTCTCCTCTTCATCTCATCATCAATAACCTGCTAACCAGGATCCTCAATGTATTAAAATATTCTCCAGATCTGTTCAATCTAGACATTCTCCTGTTCATGGCTTAGTTAGGTAAATCTAAGCCTCTGCCTCTTCTCCTCCTCAGACTCGTCAAGTTGTATCTGGAGCTGAGAATCTTTCAGATTATCTTCTTCGATCTATTTCAGCCTGGCTTCTTCCAACTCCTTTTAAGCTAAATCCTCCTCTTTGTGAAGTTTCTCAGCTTCTGCCCTGCCGAGTTATTCGTTTATCAGACCAGAGATCTTAGAGAAAACTTTTTCCACAATGGATTCAACTTGAATCTGAGATTGTTCAATTTCTTCCTCTGTTATCTTATCTTCTTCAGGCTTAGATCGAGCTTCTTCTTCTGCCTTCATCATCTGGTCAACAACTTAATTTTTTTTTGTTTCGATCCTTTGGAGGCTGAGGTTGTCTTCTTTTTCTTTTTCCATTTCTCTTTCAACAATTTGTTCCCCCTCAACCTGTGACTCCATTTGATTATTATCCACAGAAGGAACATCCTAAGGTTGTTTACCAAGTTCACCTATTTTAACCTCTTCCCCTTTTTAACCTTATTTGATGGACTTTGGGGGTGAGGGGGAGAGGGGGAGGACAAAGGTCGAGATGATAGTTCATTGAAATTTCTTGTTGGGGAAGATGAGCGCATTTTGAGCTGAGATCTACGCTTGCTAAACCTGAAGCAAGCAATCCACCTCAGAATATGCTGAGGAAACCATTGTGGAAATCGCTCCCTCGGCCGATTGTTTGGCGAGTTCTATAGCGACCGCGAATTAATCATCATTCGGGTGCGGGCCACTATTTCATAGACGTATTTGTGTTTAGAAAGTTCTAGGACAAGAGTGAGAACTCAGTTAACCCCTTACGATTGGACTTTCTTGAGTAGTGAAAGATAGAGAGAGATCGTCTCATGCTCGTCATCTCAGGGAACTTCTTTAGCATCGGATGGCTCCTCGAGAATTTGATCAACAGACATAAGGGATGTCTGGTGAAAGAAGTCTGTGATAGAGAGGGGGGGCTCGTTGCTTAAGTGACTGCAACAGATAGGTGTCCACCATGTCTAGCTCGAGTCTATCATCAGACTCATTATCTTGAGCTTCGGTCAGTGGAAGATCTTCCGTAATTGGTCGCTTGCCAATGGCCTTCTTATAAATTGGTTCGAAAGAGCTGAGAAATTCCACGATTTCTACATAAGACACCTCATCAGGATCAGCTGATTCTTTCAACATTCGTTCCTCTTCCTGAGGCTGATTAGGAGATTTAGGAATATTTGTAGAGGAGGGAATGAGTCATTTGGGCTGAAGGAACTCTGAGCTGACAATCAACTTATCCACATTGTAAGTGTCCACCTCAGTGGATTCAGGTTTGGAAGGGTGAGTAGAACCTCCATTTTGTTCAGTAGCCTCCCCAATTTGAACGACCGTTAGTTCATCGCAATCAGTATAATGATCTCAGGAGAGGGGTTGTCTCTTCTGATTGCACACCGAAGTCAAGTGTGCGAACAACAGAAGCGAGAGAGTGAGGATGTGACAAGTCCACAGTCTTAGCTTTCTTAACTAGCCGAGCTGTATGGTCCTCTTCTTCAATCAAGTCCTCATCAATTCGAACAATTTGAATTTTAGGCTTAGACTATGCCTTTGGTCGCTTCTTTCCCTGACTTCCTCGGTCAAGTTACTTTCATTTCTTAGCAGGTTTTCTGAACCTTAGGTTGAGTCTCTTTCTTCGCTAGGACAACTTTAGGAGCAGGATCTTCAGGTTGAGGTGGAGCATTAAGTTCGGCCTAGATGGCTTTCTTCATCTTGTAGCCATCAATGAACTTTGTCATTTTGTTCTGATCATAGGGCGTAGCTGTGCACCACTAAATGTTCGCAAACCCAATTGACTCAGGTACACTGAACAGTAAGTATGATAGCTTCATCACCCACTTGAATATATTATGTAGGACGATAGAGCCTGTGAATAACCCATGAAATTCTATCTTCTTAGTCTTGCACCCAGAAGCAACATGTTCAAGCTCCATCAGAAAGTCAGTAGCCCAGTCCACTTTTACGCCATCATCTATGGCCATCATAATCCAAAGACCAGCATTGGAGAGCTAATTGTGGGAGCCAGCTTTGCCTAGAATGATGTGAGTCAGGATGTATAGCAGAGCTCTATACCTAGGCTTCAGATAGTTTTTCTTAACTTGAGTTTAAAAGTTAGCTTTATCAGCCCTAGTGAACCTCTATAGACATGAATCTTGAATGATAGAACCCCGTCATTTGGAACTCTAAGAAATTTCTAAATCGCTTCCAAAACATCAAACTCGATGACCTTTCCCCCGGGGGTGCTGGTCCCACATAATATTGAACCTATAAAGAGCCTTCTTCCCTTCGTTCTTCAAGTAAGAATAGAACTCGGTAATATGGCCGGGAATCAGAATATCCGGCTCTCAAGATATAAACCGTTTCAACCCAGATCTTGAGAGACCCAAACAGATGATCCATAAAATCCAGAATTCAAGTGTAGAAGTAGAACGGAGAATCATAAGTCATACTGAAGAGAAGTTCTGCTTTGTCCTTACGGTAGAAGACGGATGGTGGACGATAACTTCCTTAGTATGAGCTTTTGGTGCCCGTGAAATATGCAAGGCATAGTGTTAGAAACAGACACTAGAACAAGATAGATGATAAATGAAATGAAATAATACCTTTCAACTAATGTTAAAGAGTAAGTGAAAGTCCGTAAAAGAGACTTGAAATAAAAGAGAACACAAAGATTAAATTTTGCGTGAGAGATTAGAAACTTGAGAATGAAAGTTGTAAGTTAGGACAAAGGTGGAAATGAAGGTATTTGAATCGCATTATTTTTGGTTGACGGTTGAGATTTCATTGCGAGAAATAAGATGTGCGGTTTGGATTAAATGTTATAAACTAAGAAATGATGATAAAGTTGATTTATATATTTTAATAGTTTTATATACTATTTATGGGCACTGTATTATTTGCGATACAATGTCTATTAAATGCGTATTGGGAATCAAATGGAATGTTTGCCTTGAATGAAAACGAGAAATAAAAAAGGAATGTAAATTGAGTCTGATATGCAAACCTCTCAATTAGATATAGTAACATACTGATACCACAAGTAAAGTCAGGGTGATGAAACTGATTATCACATCGAATCTTACTTTGGTTCCCCCATGCTTATTGGTTAGAGGATTGTTCGCCTGGATCTAATAAAACTAGTTCCATAAAGAGTTGGAGAAACCTTATCTCGGGTAGAGGTTTGGTGAAAATGTCAGCACGGTGATGTTCAGTCTTGATCTTTTCCAGTCTGATATCTCACTTTTCAGCATGATCTCTTATGAAATGATGTCGTATATCAACATGCTTGCATCATGTATTAAGAACTGGATTTTGAGTGATTGATATGACATTGGAACTATCACAGAAAATAGGAACATCGTTAGTACTGACTTGATAATCACGAACTTATTGTTTCAACCATAAGATCTATGCACAATAGCTTCCAACGGCCATATATTCATCTTTGATAGTTGATGTTGCGACCGAGTTTTGTTTCTTTGAGAACCAAGAGATCAACTTGTTCCCCAAAAACTAACAAGTTCTTGATGTTGACTTTACAACATGCAAGATCAGCATCAGAATATCGAGTTAATTCCAAATTATCATCTGAGGGATACCATAAACCTATATTGACGGTTCCTTTCATGTAGCAAATAATCAATTTAGTTGCTTCCATGTGACTTAGTTTGGGGTTAGCTTAATAGCGAGCACATACCACAACTGCAAAAATAGTATCTGGCCTGCTAGCTGTGAGATAGAGCAGAGATCCAATAAATCCACCTTATTTAGTCTAATTGACTAGAGTTCTGCTACATCAAGTTTCAACTTCCAAATAGTATTCATGGGTATTCCAACTGGCTTGCTGTTGGTCACGCCGAATTTGGCGGTTAGGTCCTTTGCGTACTTGGCCCTAATTGATAAATATTCTTTTAGCATATTGTTTAACATGAAGACTGAGAAAATAGTTCATTTCACCATCATGGGCATTTAGAACTGACTTATCATCGTAGATTCGAATTCCTTGCATAAACTTTCATTAGTAGATTCGAAGATAATATCATCAACATAGATTTGAACAAGAAGAAGATTTTCGTTTTTTATCAGTCGAAATATAGTCCGAGCGACTGTTCCTTTCTGGAATCCTTTTGTTGACAGAAATGATGATAATGTATTATACAAGGCATGAGGTGCATGTTTCAGCCCATAGAGTGCTTTCCCCAGCCGATAAACCTGATTACCCTATTTAAAACCCGGAGGTTGGTCGACGAAAACTTCTTCTTTGAGTTCACCATTCATGTAAGAAAATTTACTATCCATTTGATAAACCTTGAATTTTTGATGAGCTGCAAAAGCCATAAATAATCTAACTAGATCCAATCTAGCAACTAATGCGAGTGTTTCATCATAATCGATTCCTTTAAATTGACAGTATCCTTTGGCTACTAGTGTGACCTTATTTCTGACTATGACGTTGTTCTCATCTCTCTTGTTCTTGAATAACTATTTTGTTCCAATTACAACCAGATGAGTTGGTTGATATGCCAATTTCCATACTTTGATGTGTTCGAATTGATTCAGCTCCTCCTCTATAGAATTAACCCAATTCACATAATTTAGTGCATCTTCAATAGTTTTACATTCTTCAAGCGATAAATAGCAGGAAATCATCGCATGAATCAATCTGATGTCAAGTTTTTACTTCGGTGGATGGTTCTCTAATTCTTCTAGATGATGAATGTGTTTGCAAGTCTTATTCTTTCTCCTAAGAAAGAATAAGACTTGCTTTCAAAAGCTTTAAGCTGGTCTTGCACATTGTTTTGAATGAAACACTGACAAAAAAAAATGAAAATAAGAGATAGAAGGTCTTCTCCATTTCCATAGTTCATATGGTGTGCATTGTTGGATTTGTTCTGAGTATAACAAGATGTTATAGTTTCTTCAGACCAAAACTTTTGTGGAACATTAGATTCAGCCAGCATAGATCTTACACTTTCTTTTAAGGTGCGGTTCCTTCTTTCAGCAAGTCCATTCTGCTCCAGGGTTCTTGGAGCTGAGGTCTCATTTTTTATTCCATGCTCCTTTAGATAATCGTTGATGTGTGAGTTGTTAAATTCAGTTCCTTGGTCTGATCATATCCTTTTGATCTTGATGTCTTTTTTAGTACTCAGTTCAGTAAGTAGCTTATGCAACTTTTTCTTGACATCTTTCTTCTTTTGTAGAAATATAACCCAAGTGTATCTTAAGTTGTCATGAACCACCACAAAGGTATACTTGATGCCTCCGATGGTAATTCAATTTATAGGTCAAAATAGATCTATGTTTAGTAGATTCAGTATTCCACTTGTGGATGAAACTTCTTTATCGTTGTGTGTGGATCTATTCTATTCTCTCGTAAGGCAGGCTTCATATTCCTTTTCTTTGTTATAGACTTCATTAGGCATTCCTCTAACGAGGGATTTTATAGCAAGTTCATTCAGTTCCTTTGAGTTCAGGTGGTTTAGTGTTCGTGTCATAGCCAGCTTACATCTGAGTTGCTTCTTGCAATAAAGCTTGTGTCAGGTTAACATCTTGACCAGTAAGCTACATAAATGTCTTGTTTTTTGTAACCTGATAACACAACATTTCCAGTAAACTTTTCTGACACATTAGCATAACCAGCATCAAATAAAACTTGATGATTATTATCACAAAATTGACTAACTGGTAATAAATTATGACTATGTCCTTCAACATAAGAAACCTTTAGTACTGAAAAAGTCCCAAAAGTTATTGTACCGTAGCATCTAGTTTATCCAGAGGAATTATCTCTGAAATTGACTTGTGATCTCTTCTTCTCCTCATATTGAGTCATGATGTACTTATTATAAGTCTTGTGCTTGGAGCATCTATTATACATGTACCAGACAGTTTTCTTCATCACATCAATTGCTCATTGGGTAAGTTTCTGCACTTATAAATGAAACAGGTTAAGGTACCCTTTATGTTTCATTTGTGTCCTAACTACTTAGTTAATAATTCTAAATCCAAACTTTTCTAATGACCTTGATGGTCTCAAATGAATCACAATCCTCTCCTTTTTTCAACAATTAGTATCCTTTTTTTGATTGGACTCCCTTCTAAGAGTGATTGGGGATTGATGGCTCGTTTATGAGATCATAACTTGGAAACTGAATTCCTCTTTGGTGGTCCCGAGTGTATGGTCAGGTGTAGAGGGGGGGGGTGAATACACCTGACTCCGATTTTCTCAACTTCGAACACGAACAGTCCTGTTCAGGAAAGTGCCGTACTGAAATATTTCAGCAGACCAAATAGCTGTTCTGAATCGTGTTTGGCAAAGAATCTGACTCTACTGAGATCTGCTAGCTGACTGAGTCAGAATTCAGTATCAAACAGGTAGAGTTCAGCGGTGCGGAAAAGTGTAGGCCCAAATCAGTTGAGTGGAAAAACCATTTTAGCAAGTCTCAGTTCAGTAAATAGACAGTTCAGTATGCTGAGACAGTTGTATGATTTTAAAGTAGGTTTTCAGTATGAACAGTAAAATCAATGCAACAGTAATCAGAAAGCAATAACAAGACACGGATTTTTAAAGTGGTTCGGATATCAATCGATCCTACGTCCACTATCCCGAAAAGTTCAGGAGGCTATTTATTATACTGAGTTAGTCTCAGTCAGCTTGTGCACATGACAAAGCCGTGGCTTGGGGATTATACTGAGCAAGTCCCAGTTTACAAAGGCATCAAACTAAAGTGTTTGACAAACTTTTCAAACTATGAAGGAGTCCTTTTACAATAAGGATTCGGTTCAAATATGAACTCCTTCGTCTAAGCTATAAGTATATTCTGTTGAGCTTAGGGTTAGAGGGATAGGGAATGAGAGAGTGGCTTCTAGATCGACGAACAGCTGAAATAAGCTTTAGGTTCGTGTATCGTCGATTTGGATACTAGAGGCTCTTCTAACAGTTTAGCTTGGTTCCCTATGAGCTGAGAAGGTAGTCTTTCGCCGGAGATAGATCTTCAAGTTCTTGCGGAAGACTTAGGGTTTTCTGGTTCTAGCTCGTTTGAATGCTTGTGTTTGTTTTCGTCGTTAAGCTTATGCGCATTCTCTCTCTCTCTTTTTTTCTTGAAATGTCCCTCTATTTATAGAGCATAGATTGGAAAAGATCCGTTGGAGACGATCTTCCTTTCTCTCTCTCTTTTGGTAGCTAACGGCTCTTTTTGAAGGATGTAACAGTGTCCTTTCCCTCCTTTTCTGGAAATAAGTTGACTTGAAGCTTTAGTAGGTAGAGACACGTGTATACTTATCATTTGTCGAGGATTATGGAGTGGTTGAGACGGAACAGACTTCGAGGCATACTGAAGCTGACTTCCCCTTTCCTCGTACTTGACAATACTGATTGTATATTCAAAAAGTGTCGGCAGTTCGTAAGAGGCATCGCCGTTGCTGAGTCTGATCTTCATTCAGTAGAGAGACAGCTGAGGGTACTCTACTGATGGTCAGCTCTGACTTCAGTGAACTACTCCTGCTGAGTTCAGTTCTACTGACTCCTTCGATATCTGCTCCCGCCGAGTCCGGTAAATCTCGAGGCTTCTACTTCTAGTGCTGAGGCTGATAAGCTACTGACCGCCTTAACCAGAGCAGAGTGTCTACTGAGTCTGAAACCTCAGAGACAAAACAATTACACGGGAATGGTTCATCAATCAAGATAGGGTTTTGGGATCTTCAAATCTTCAGATAGGTACAGAGCACGGGGCTCTTGAGCTTACGGTCAGTGCTGAAGACAGGATCATTTCCCACTAAGTATAACAGTGATGAGGATAAAATCATCACCCAACAATTTTCCCCTATTTGATGATGCCAAAACCTATCATCTATGCTAACACTAAAGTTTCAGAAACAGAGCTCCTTACATTATTACAAGTAGGATCAGTGGAGTTTGTTCTTCAAGTTCTAGTCTACTGAGGGGAGCAGGGCAAAACAATTTCCCTCTATCTAAACAATTCCCCCGAAACACAACAACTAGACTATCAGATCTAGAGAAGCAATAAGCTGACAAGTAAGATAAAGTGAGTGTGTGAGTCAGCAATCACTTCAGTGATTCTGAGTGTTTAAGCATAAAACAAACACGGCTGTTTAGACAATAAGATATTGTCTGAGCCAAAAGAGAATGTATATATAGGATATGAAAGTTCAGTACATTACATCTCTTTCTAAGCTAGGAAGATAAAGAAATCTAATACTAAGAACGCTTGTACTGCTTGATCCTGTCCATAAAGATTTGCGATTCTGACTCAGGCAGGGGCAAGCCATACATTCTGTGTGAGTTCTTCCTCAGCTTCAGGTATTCAGCAAAATCTGCTGGCTCATCTTCTTCAAGTCCTCTGTTTGCGGAAGCATTCTTCACTTCTTTTTCTATTACTCCATGATGGACTGAGTCATCATTTCTTCTTGGCGGAGGTATGATTCTGGGCTCAGGAACACTTACTTCTATACCTTCAGATACGGCTTTATGCAAGTATACGTATAGATCCGGTTCTGTTATCATCATCCATTCTGTGTAAGTATCAGTATTAGCATTGTCTGGCCAGAACCTCCAGAAATAATTGCGCTTGATAAACTCTATCTTTGTAGATTCCCATCTCTGAGTAAACTGAGCAGGCATCCAATCGTCTGTCCTTGGCCATCTATGTGATTTCAAATCAGCTGGCTTCCTGAACCTTCTGTATCGATGAGGAATATCAGCTTTTGAAGGTACTCTCAGCCTGGCCTCTTGGTCAGTACGAATTCTCAGTGCCTCAAGGTCTGCCATATATATTCTGCGTACGGCGGCTTCTATCTCTGTCCGGCTTCCTCTCCTCGTAGAGATACCTATCCATCGAGCGAAGATGGCTTCGATCTCAGCATCTTGTTCTTTGGATCTCATATAGGAAGGTTGGTGAGGAGAGTCTTCGAGTCGGCGAAGTGCTATGGATTTCTCTTTGGATGTACCCTACTTCTCAGTATTCTTCTGCTGTTGCTCCTTTTCCTTTTCTCTATCTTCATCATCATGAATCTTGAGCTTCCTTGGAAGCAACCTAGCAGTTTTCTTTCCGCCTCGAGCTGGTGCCTTAGTTTTGCCTTGAGAGGTCTTTCCTTTAGGCTTGTTGGCAGCCTCAGCTTTGGCTATCTCCCTAGCAAGCTTCTCGGCTGCTATCTGAGCCTCCTCTTCAGCAGAAATGTATCTCTTTGATTTCTTTGCTGGAGGGGTCGGGAGTTCCAGTACTTTCTTCCCTTTGCCTGGAACAGGCGATGGTAGAGGGGCTTCTTCCACTTCTGAATCATCACGTTCAGCATACTCAGCAACCTCCTTAACAATATCAGTAGGAGTCTGGGTTGCGTAAGTAGCTATTCCAGAGCCACTTGGGCCGGTCTCTGCTGTGCTCGCGGCGGAGATACCCACGGGTCTCTTCGGTGGTCCAAGAGCGGCAATAGTCCGAACTTCGCTTGCGTGCCGCTATCGACACGGTTTTCTTGGCGGGCTTCAGTGGGGCTTCCCCCTTAGTGAATTTGGCTGAGGGTTTAGTCAGGGTCAGCTTAAGGGGTTGACTTGTCCCCTTTTTCACTGTCTTTCTTTTCTTCCCTTTTATCCTTTCCTTCCCCCTTTTTGGCATCATCAATTATTACCCGAGTCGGAGAGGATACCTTTAGGTCTAGGCTTTTGTAAGAGGTTGACAGAGAGTCGAGTTTGTCTTTGATTTTTGTCAGTGCCTCATGCAGCTCATTCCTCTCAGTAGAAAGATCTTCACTGTATTTCTTGTGGGAGAGTTCAGCTGCAGCCTTAAATTCCGTCATCTTCTCAGACACCTTATCCTCCAGAGCTTGTTGAATATTGTTGAGTCTGAGTTCAGTGGCCTGGGATAGGTTTGAGACTGATTCAGTATTAGTGGACTGAGAGGCCTTGAATTCTTCAAGCAGTTTGGCCTGTCCCTCCTGAATCACTCTGAGCTGATATTCAAAGTCCTGTCTCTGCTTTGCCAGCGCATTTGAGACAATGGAAGAGACATCAGGGGCAGCTGAGTCGGCTAGAGATGTTTTCAGCCCCTGAAGCTTAGCGGTGGTGGCTTCAGCAGTTTTCTTCCATACTTTATGGACAGCTTTGGCTAGTGCTCTGCTCTGAGCTCCTTGGCTTTTCAGTGCCTTGGCCATGGACTTTGAGCGTCGGCCTTTGGGGCTGGGCGCTATTTCAAACTCAGATGTTAGCAAGAGGCGGCGAGCTGCTCGAGACGTTGAAGTACCGGCCGCCGACTTCACAGGCCCAAGGATACTGAGCGGTAGATCAAAAGTTTCAGCAGGTGTATCCTTGTCCTGGGGTACGCCCTCATCAGGCTTCCCAGGGCCTGAATCATGGGGTGGGTCCTAACCGTCGTGGTCAGACCCATCTGAGGGGGCTGAGCCTGAAGTCTGCTGCCTATCATGCAGCAAGGCCAGCATCGCGGCCCTCAGATCATCGAAGTTACCTAGGTCAGCAGGCCTGGAGTAGCCTATCTGCTGCCTTAGGTGCTGCTCCTCCTGATGTAATTGGTCACAGGAGTAGTGAAGGATGAGACGAAGTTGTGGGTGCCACTCCTGGAACCTTAGGAGCATGTGGAGCCTGGCCTGTCTAGCAATTAACACCAAGTCTTGGTGGCCAGCGATCTCCGGTATTTGGTCAGCTATCTCTCGGAATGCTTGAGATCTGAGCGCTGAGGCTTCCATTCCGATTGATTCTTGCTCAGACGCCGTTTCTGAGTCGTTAAGATCTATGGCGGACGTCCTGTTTTCAGCCAGATGGCAAAGTGCCGAGTGGTGGAATATCAAGCGCGCTTTCCGGTAGTTTGTATATCGGCACTCGGCTAGGTTCATTTGGAACCCCTTGATCCACTTCTTGAGTCTGTTCAGTGGAGACGGCCTTCTCCACCGAATGAGTCTCCTCGGAGGACTCGACTCATCTATTAGCTGCATAGGCCGAGTTAGGCTGTTCAGTAGCATGTTCGGAGCTTTGTTCGGCCAGTTGGGTCGCTTCAGTAGTTTCCTCCGGTACAGCCTCAGATCCAGTAGGGACATCAGCGATGGCTCTCTTCAGACGCTTAGCCGATGTCTTAGAAATTTTCGCTAGAGGAGACCTCTTCTTGGTAGGCGTGGTTTGCTGAAGCGACGGTCCTGAACCGATCTGCTGAAGAGCAGTTGTTCTGTTATGGAACCTGATCTTCTTTACATTAAAGTATACCTTGTCTTCAAAGGTGATCTGGTCATCTCCACAGATATCTTGTATCATGATGGACAACTTCAGTCCATACAGCAGCTTGCCTTTTTTTTGTCGGGTTGCACGTTGCCTTATCAAATTTGGCAGCTTGAACCATGAACTCTCGAAGAAAGAACTCCGTCCAGTTGATTTTTGCTTTGTCATAGATTGCCATCATGAGCTGGATCTTGGGTCTCGATACTTGATCGAATGAACCCGCTTGACTTGTTAGTAGTTGCGTGACTATATAAGCTAGTGCACGGAACTGGGGCAGCATACTGTTCTTTGGGAAGGACGCTCTGAATGTGGTAGGCTTTCCGTAGAATATAGATAGATAGTCGTCTATCCTGTCATCGTTGTAGCCAACATGGCTAACTTCTTCAGCAGGCAAAGCGAAGCTTCTCCTCAGTGCTTCTTTAATTGAGATCCGCTTCAGTTGCATAGAGGCATCGCCTATGGAGTGGACGGCAAAACGTCCAATGATGTCTCCGGATATCGAATCGAGTTGAGGTATATCACGAGACACCGCCGAGGAAGGAAGAAGGTAGGCTTCCTTGAGAGGAAGCTGCTCCAACCCGGGCACGCTCTCGGATACGAGAAAATCTTGTCCATGAAGTCAAGGTCGCAGGCATCAAACTCCATGGACCGGGTTCGCACTGCACACGGTCTTTGTCTAAGATTTCCTGCATGTTCCCTGGGGAGATGAGAGAAAGATTTGCCATTTTATCTATCACAAGAAAAGATTATCAGTATCGTTTGTTCATAAAACAGTTAGTATGGCGATACTGAAAGGAGATAATGAAGTATAGTAACAGATTTAATAATCATACCGATAAAATTCTAAGAGTGGAGAAGATAAGAAGCAAGTAAAGGATTGCTAGAGATCTCAAAATTTACGGAGCAAGAATTTTAAGATATACTAATGGCGGTTTCTAAGATATGATCGAAAATATATATCTAACGTGAAGGTGAACGGTTTTCGATCAAAGACAAAATTTAAATCTGCTTTATGATATGGACGGTTAAGATTGGATATTAAAAAAGGTAATGATCACAGTAGCCGCCTAAGTCAAAGCCAGTTATAATTTGCCTAAGTAGTAACTATGAGATGACATGCATTAAATACGTGGCAGAATTCAGCATACTTATGCATAGAATGTCGTGCATTAAATGAGAGTCGTTTTCATTAAATGACAAATTTTAAGATAATTAATACCATGCCTTGAATCCGAATTATAAGTGCGGAATACTTGTTCTATTAGTTACTACCGAGTAGAGATACGCAAACCCGTCGCCTGAACATAGTAGTCACCGATACCTCATGTAGATGGTTGCCGATTCTCTACGTCGGTTATACCGATCGAGAGTGAACATTCCCCCCCTTACCGAAATGGTCCTCTCTTGAAGACTCTTACCGACCGGGGTCGGTAGGGTCCAGCAGAGACCTAGCTCTACCGAAAGTTCTTTGAATGCGGATTCGCCTAGAGGCTTGGTCGAATATCGCCCTTTGTTTGTCGGTATGGATCTTTTCCATCCCGATATCCTTCTTTTCGACATGGTCACGAATGAAGTGATGCCTAATGTCCACGTGCTTGCATCTCGTGTGTAGTACGGGGTTCGAGTGATTGCAATAGTAGTGCGGTGCATCGCGAGAATATCGGCACTTCATTCTCGAATGACGTCATAGTCTCTTAGGCTGCTTGTCTCGGCCAAAGGATTTGGGCACAACAACTTTCGGCAGCCATGTATTCAGCTTCAGTAGTTGACGTGGCTACTGAGTGCTGCTTCTTTGAAAACCATGAGATCAGCTTACTGCCTAGGAACTCACAAGTTCCTGAAGTTGATTTTCGGTCAATTCTACATCCTGCATAGTCAGCTTCAAAATAGCCAGTTAGTTCAATATTATCATTAGCTGGACACCATAAAACTATGTCAGGTGTGCCTCTGAGGTAGCGGAGAATCTTCTTTGCTGAGTCCATGTGGCTCTGCTTAGGATTCGCCTGAAATCGAGCGCAGACACCTATAGCATAAGTTATGTCAGGACGAGTAGCTGTTAGATATAATAAGGAACCAATTATTGCACGAAATTCAGTTTGGTCTACTGATACTCCCTCTTTATCAAGATCGATTTTCATATTCGTGTTCATCGGGATCTTGATAGGTTTGCCGGATGTGCAACCGAATCTTTTGATGAGGTCTCGAGTGTATTTGCCTTGGTTAATGAACGTTCCCTTTTCAGATTGTTTGACTTGAAAGCCGAGGAAATAGTTCATTTCACCCATCATTGACATCTCGAACTTGTCCTTCATCATTTTCTCAAACTGCTGACACATGACGACGTTCTTTGATCCGAAGATAATGTCATCTACATAGATCTGCACGAGTAATAAGTCGTCTTCCAGTCGAATGCTGAACAGCGTG
Source organism: Lavandula angustifolia (assembly GCA_028984105.1). Taxonomy (NCBI): domain Eukaryota; kingdom Viridiplantae; phylum Streptophyta; class Magnoliopsida; order Lamiales; family Lamiaceae; genus Lavandula; species Lavandula angustifolia. Next base: position 8,688,204 of record CM054822.1, read on the forward strand.
CGATCTACTATGCCTTTCTCAAAACCTTTCTGAAGAAGAAACTCTGACAGGGTATCGTACCAAGCCCTGGGTGCTTGTTTTAACCCATATAGAGCCTTTCTGAGTCTATAAACCTGATGTCCCTGCTGAAAGCCGGGCGGTTGTTCTACATAGACTTCTTCTTTCAGTACGCCATTTAGGAACGCAGACTTCACATCCATTTGATAGACTCTGAATCTTTGATGTGTTGCGTAGGCTAGGAATAGTCTGATTGCCTCCAATCTTGCAACTGGAGCGAATGTCTCATCGAAATCTATTCCCTCAGCTTGACAGTAGCCTTTCGCCACGAGCCTTGCTTTGTTCCTTACTATAATGTTGTTTTCATCTCACTTGTTCTTGAAGACCCATTTTGTTCCAATGACGTGTTGATGCCGGGGTCTGTCAACAAGCTCCCAAACTTCGTTTCTCGTGAACTGATTCAGCTCCCTCCGCATAGCTATGATCCGGGCCAGCATCTTTAAGTGCATCCTCAATCGTCTGAGGCTCTTCAGTAGACAAGAAGCAGGAATATAATGCGCTTTCTCCTTGACAGAATCTGGATCTTGTCTTGACTTTTGCTGAAGGATCTCCAATGATTAGATTAGGAGTGTGAGCATCTAGCCACGATCTACGATGTTTCAGCTCTTCATCTGAAATTTGATCAACACAGATAGTAGGTGAGTTAGGCATTTCAGTTGTACTATTCACGAGATTGAAGCAATTCAGTAATGAGAGTGTGATCTACTGAGTTTTTCTAGGTTCAGGGGCATTCAGCTCAGGAACATTAATAGATGTTCCCCCTGAGTTGTTATTCTCAGTAGTGGTCTCAGTTACCTCTAAGGTTTCTTCATCGACCTGAGTTACCTGGGATTGACTTTGTTCAGGAGAGTCAATCTGTTCAGCTACTTGCGTTGCTGGTTCAGATTCAGTAGGCTTATCTTCAGTTTCTTCATCTGAATCATCATCCCAACAAAGCTGGATCCTTTCAGGTTTGTCTTTTAGGTTCAGATCCTGTAGCTGCGTACTGATGTCCTCAGATTCAGACTTAGAGTTATTGCTCATGTCTTCACTAGCAAACTCATTAAAAACAACATGAGGGCTTTCTTCCACGCAAAGGGTCCGATAGTTGAATACTCTGAAAGCTTTGCTGACTCGAGAGTATCCTAAGAATACTCCCTGATCTGACTTGCTATCAAAAGTTTTCAGCTGATCTTTCCCATTATTGTGAATAAAGCACAAACAACCAAAGATATGGAAATAAGATAAAGAGGGCTTCCTGCCGTTCCATAGTTCATATGGTGTTCTCTTATGCTGCTTTGTCAGTAGAGATCGGTTCTGAGTATAACATGCAGTGTCAGTTGCTTACGCCCGAGAATTTGGTTGGGAGTCCCGAGTCCTGCGAGTAGAGTTCTTGCTGCTTCTTTGAGTGTGCGATTCTTTCGTTCAGCAAACCCGTTCTGCTGAGGGGTGCGCGCAGCCGATGTCTCATGCTCAATCCCTTCGGTTTTGCAGAACTCCTCTACCATGGAATTAAGGAACTCAGTTCCTCTATCTGAACGAATTTTGATTATCTTGGTGTTCTTCTCGACACTGAGCTTTTTCAGAAGCGTTGGTAACTCTGTTTTGACGTCAGACTTGTTGGCAATGAATATGACCCATGTGTAGCGCGAGTAGTCATCGATGACCACTAAAGCATACTTCTTGCCTCTGATCGTCACTGGAGAGACTGGACCGAACAAATCCATATGTAGCAGCTGAAGGATTCCATCAGTGGAAGGAGATGGAACAGGTGGATTTTGATTCCTTGTTTGCTTTCCCTTCAGACATGCTTGACACTGAGTGTCTTTGCTGAATACTTCATTCGGCAGTCCTCTTGCTAGAGTGTTCCTTGCTAGTTTGTTGAGCGTTTTGAAGTTGAGGTGGCTGAGTCTCCTATGCCAAAGCCATCCTGTACGGTTTTTGTTCTTCGCCAACAGACAAGCTTCAGGTTCTGCTGAGTTCCAGTCAGCTACATATATATTCTTTTTACGCGAACCTGATAACACTTGTTTTCCCCGTGGATTTATCAATGACATCACGTAAAACCGGTGTCAAAAATCACTCTATTCGAGTTGTCACGGAATTGACTAACGAGAGAGAAGATTATGCTTTGAAGTCCTTCAACATATGATACTCTAAGGAACCGTGGCAGTTCCAATGCTGAGTGCTCCATATCCTCTTGTATAGCCTTTTGCATTGTCTCCAAACTCGATTTTGGGTCCTTCTTCAGCTATATAATTCTTCAGTAGGTTTCTTTGGTACGTCATATGTCTTGAGCATCCACTGTCCACATACCAAGGATCTTTGTGCACCTGCAAAATAGAATTATATTCAGGTACCCTTTATTTTGTTTTTGGGTCCTTAGATGTTAGTTTTAGTAACCCAAATCTCGTCTAACAACCTTGGTGGTTTCGCAGTTTCTTTCCACTTGAGTCAACATACTTGACCACTTGGATCGGTCAAAGCTACTTCTTAAGGCCGTTCGAGTTCGGGAGTCCGGATCTTCTGAGCTGGTGGACTGCTGACCTTTGCCTTTTGTGCGATTATCTTCTTTTTCTGACTCTTGGAACCTCTTCTGACTATAGGATCATAGTAATATGACCCATACTTAGCTGGATGTGTCAACTGAGGTGGTCCATACTGATCAGCCCACTTAACTCTGCTAGTTCCCCCTTGACTGAACTGGGGTGTCTTGGTACTGATCTTCTGGTGCTTTCATCTTTTGTTTGTTCTTTGCTGAGGGGTTCAGAACATTTGTATTGATTGTTTCCCCTCGAACAAACCTATCAGTTAGACTCACTTCTGAGTGTACGGGGGCAGATAAGGAAGCTTCCTGGTTGAAACCAAGTCCTTCCTTACAGTGCTTGGGCTTGTTGCTTGCAAGCATAGCCTCCAGCTTCTTTTCAGCGCCCATGTAACGCTCAGTCATCAGGCTCTTCCAAACATCATCACTCTTTTTCAGTATGTCGTGCTTGGTCTGAAGTCCTGATAGTTCTTGCTTCAGTAGACTCAGTTCAGTATCTTTCTGAGTCAAGTCATTGGTCAAAACTGAAATTCGATCTTCTTGATGCTGAGACTTGGTCATCAGAGAGTTTATCTCCTCCCTAAGTCTCAACACAAGTCCTTCGGCTTCAGTAGCGGCCTGACTCTCTTGAGAAAGTCTCTGATTCTCCACTTTCAGGGTATCCAATTCCTAAAGAGTCTTACTGAGCTGCAGACTCATCTGAATTTGTTCGTCTAACAGTTCTTCATAAGTGGTAGCAATGTCCAAATTCTCATCTGCACCTGAAATAGTGTCGTGTGTGCAGTGTGAAGAGGAGTTAAGTGGTTCATGAGAATTGACCTCATCCTCTTCTCCTGCCATTAGGCACTTTTCAGTAGCTTCTTCAGCTTCAAGCTCTAAGGCCATAAAAGCTGCTTCATCAACCGATGAATCCATGAAGGAGTCAACTTCTTCTGAGTCTTCTGAGATTTTGCCTGCAATATAAGATTGTCTCTTTTTGGCGAATTTCTCTCTCCTTGCCTTGCGTGCTGCGCGTTCAGAACTAATGAGCTCAGGACAGTCATATTGATAATGTCATGGCTTTTTGCAGTTGTAGCAAGCGATGACTCTTTCTTCTTTGTTTTCGCTATCCTTTGATGGTGCTGAGTCATCCTTCTTTCTGCATTCAGAGGATTGTGAGTCAGGAGTGCATTTTGGCGTATAATCTGACTTACCTTTTGTGTCTCGGTATGCTTTAGTCAGTTTTCTGCGCCTCTCCTTCTCTTTCTGATACTTCACGGCGAGCAGCGCGTACTTCTGAGCGAGACTTCCTTCTTGTAAGTCGTTGAGTGAAGGTTCAGTCTTACTCGTTGTCTTGCTCGTCGCGGGAGATGCTGCGCTGACTGATGCTTTGAAGGCATGGTCAATTGTTTTGTCAGCTTCAGCTTTTTGCTTTCGTTGATGTCTGTCGAACTCAAACTCTTCTGCCTAAAGTTCTAAAAAGATATGGTCAGGAGAGACAACATCTAAATCAGAATGACGCAATAAAGTGGCAAAAGGTGTCCAGTGTCCGTCCGGCAGTGCCCTCAGTATCTTGAGATTCATCTCTCGGTGTCTGAATGTCTTTCCCAACCCGTTGATGGAGTTCATCAGATTCGTGAATCTGACATTTAGATCTTCTATTTTCTCACCAGGCATGAGAGACAAATTTTCCAGCTTTTGGAGTTCCAGCACTAGTTTGTTAGCTTTTATCTTCTGAGTCCCCCCGACTCAGTAGTGCTAGAGCGTCCCAGAGCTCCTTTGCAGTTTTGCATTCCTGAACCCTACCAAGATACGAATCACTTAAGGTGGTTAGTATAGCGTTTCTGGCGACACGGTCTAAGTTATGAAGTTTCTTCTCCTCAGGAGTGAAGAGACTTCTATCTTTGGGAATCTTCTTCCCGGTCACCATTCCTCCTCCAGCAGCTGCATCCTGAGTCACGACGCTGTCGATCATAGGAACGATAGGCCCTTCCTCAAGTACTTCAGTCATACTATCGTGGAGGGAGGTCGAGATGTGCTTCCATCCCGACCCGCCATACCCCATAGTTCTCTAACGAGAACATAGGTACCATCTTTATATACCGACATATCGGCCATGAAGAATAATGATATGAATGTAGAGTGATATGCAGTGAAAACGATTTTCCGGATCCGTTCAAGTAGACCAGTTTCAGAACGACGAGAGTCTTATAGAACTCAGGTGGTTAGTTGAACACCGTGTGCTCTGATACCAATTGTTGGTCCCGAGTGTACGGTCAGGTGTAGAGGGGGAGTGAATACACCTGACTCCGATTTTCTCAACTTCGAACACGAACAGTCCTGTTTAGGAAAGTGCCATACTGAAATAATTCAGCAGACCAAATAGCTGTTCTGAATCATGTGTGGCAAAGAATCTGACTCTACTAAGATCTGCTAGCTGACTGAGTCAGAATTCAGTATCAAACAGGTAGAGTTCAACGGTGCGGAAAAGTGTAGGCCCAAATCAGTTGAGTGGAAAAACCATTTTAGCAAGTCTCAGTTCAGTAAATAGACAGTTCAGTATGCTGAGACAGTTGTATGATTTTAAAGTAGGTTTTCAGTATGAACAGTAAAATCAATGCAACAGTAATCAGAAAGCAATAACAAGACACAGATTTTTAAAGTGGTTCGGATATCAATCAATCCTACGTCCACTATCCCGAAAAGTTCAGGAGGCTATTTATTATACTGAGTTAGTCTCAGTCAGCTTGTGCACGGGACAAAGCCGTGGCTTGGGGATTATACTGAGCAAGTCCCAGTTTACAAAGGCATCAAACTAAAGTGTTTGACAAACTTTTCCAACTATGAAGGAGTCCTTTTACAATAAGGATTGGGTTCAAATATGAACTCCTTCGTCTAAGCTATAAGTATATTCTGTTGAGCTTAGGGTTAGAGGGATAAGGAATGAGAGAGTGGCTTCTAGATCGACGAGCAGCTGAAATAAGCTTTAGGTTCGTGTATCGTCGATTTGGATACTAGAGGCTCTTCTAACAGTTTAGCTTGGTTCCCTATGAGCTGAGAAGGTAGTCTTTCGCCGGAGATAGATCTTCAAGTTCTTGCGGAAGACTTAGGGTTTTCTGGTTCTAGCTCGTTTGAATGCTTGTGTTTGTTTTTGTCGTTAAGCTTATGCGCATTCTCTCTCTCTCTTTTTTTCTTGAAATGTCCCTCTATTTATAGAGCAGAGATTGGAAAAGATCCGTTGGAGACGATCTTCCTTTCTCTCTCTCTTTTAGTAGCTAACGGCTCTTTTTGAAGGATGTAACAGTGTCCTTTCCCTCCTTTTCTGGAAATAAGTTAACTTGCAGCTTTAGTAGGTAGAGACACGTGTATACTTATCATTTGTCGAGGATTATAGAGTGGTTGAGACAGAATAGACTTCGAGGCATACTGAAGCTGACTTCTCTTTTCCTCGTACTTGACAATACTGATTGTATATTCAAAAAGTGTCTGACAGTTCAGAAGACTGTCTGCTGTTGCTGAGTATGATCTTCATTCAGTAGAGAGACAGCTGAGCGTACTCTACTGATGGTCAGCTCTGACTTCAGTGAACTACTCCTGCTGAGTTCAGTTCTACTGACTCCTTCGATATCGCTTGCCCGCCGAGTCCAGTAAATACTGAGTCTTCTACTTCTGGTGCTGAGGCTGATAAGCTACTGACCACCTTAACCAGAGCAGAGTGTCTACTGAGTCTGAAACCTCAGAGATAAAACAATTACACGGGAATGGTTCATCAATCAAGATAGGGTTTTAGGGTCTTCAAATCTTCAGATAGGTACAGAGCACGGGGCTCCTGAGCTTACGGTCAATGCTGAAGACAGAATTATTTCCCACTAATTATAACAGTGCTGAGGATAAAATCATCACCCAACACTCTTGATTGTTGATTCAACCTGATAGTTGTATGGGATCTGAATCCTAGACTAAGTCTTAGGTTCAGTCTGACTTTCCTTCGATATGTGACTTGATCTTCCTTTCTCATATGATTCAATACTGATTCCTTTGCTTTACCTAGATCAACTAAGTGAAGGATGTTCGGGTTCTCCTGTGGTTTTCTTAAATAAGATTGGTTGATCAGCCACTCGAGTGCTCTTAGAACCATTCTGAGCTTTATCATATACTTCTCCATCAATCTAAGCATTGTATCTAATCCCTTCTCTAAGTTCGTGATGTCTTTGATGTTGCAGCATCATATCCAACATCTTTTGAGCAACATCGTATTTCCCTGTTAAAGTTCTTCGATGACGTTTTGATGTCAATAGCTTATCATGGTTGAAATGAAGTTTGGAATACCTCAGCTTGAGTTCCCTCAGATATAGATCTTTCAGTTTCAGTTCGTCTGTCAAAACTGTCAGTTGAGCTTCGCGTTTTTCAGTCTCTGTCTTTTGTTCTTTTAGTTGTTCAGTCGGTTTCTTGATGAGATGATCCTTATCTGTCTGGTCTTATATTAGTTTGACCTTCAGTTTTTCATACATAATCTCATTATGTTTGCTGAGGATGGTGAAGAGCCTTTCCAGTCTCTTGTGACTTTTGAGTAGTTCGTTGTTTGCTGCTTGGCGTTTAAAGTCTTCTGCAGCTGAGCTATAATCTCGTGTGTGCTATGTGGAGGAATTAATAGAAAAGCAATCAAACAAATTTTTGGATCTGATGTAGATTCAGAAATAGGTTCAATCTCAGCATGCATGGCAAGGTAGCCGTCATCAATATCAGATTCATTGAATATTTCTTCGCTCTTCTTTTCTTCTTCAGACTCGCTGTCAGATGAGGATGAACATTAAGTGCCATTTTAAGTAATGAAAGTCTTTTGTTCCTTGAGGAACTTGTCTCTGTTTGCTCTACATTCAACTCGTTCCTTGGTGCTTAGTTTTCGACAATCAGTTTTCTAGCAGTTATAGCATGGCTTTGGGTCATCTTCTTTCTTCTTGTGAGAAGATATGATCCTTCAGGTTTGTCTTTTCTGACCTCACTTTTTCTTTTGTGGTCCTTGCCACTTCGAGAGGACTTTGAGTAATATTTGGACTTATCATTTCTCCCGCACTTATGTTCCTCTCCCATTTCTTGAATTACCTGAAAGAATAATAAACGCTTTCAGTAGTTCTTCATGTGTCCATTCCTCAAGATTGTCACATTCTTAGAAGCCTAAAAGGCAATCGTCTTAGAGATTTCTTTATTCTTCTTACAAATGTCAGGTCGCTCAATTTTGATCTCATCTGCCTTCAGGTCGGAGAATAGTGACATAGATGATTGCGTGGTGAACTCCTCAGATCGCTTGAAAGTAACACCCCAATTTTCATAAATTTATAAGGGGACATTACTTAGAGCTTAACTTTATTTCAACCCTTAATTTAAAAAAAAATAAATAAATCTTTTCCTAAAAGAAGGGTTCAATGCAAAATTTCATAATCAGCGGAAATCTTTAAAATAATTACTAATGCTACTAAATGCATTGTTGGTCCCGAGATAAACATTCAGGTTTAGGGGGGTGGTGAATACATCTGAAAACTTTCTCAACTTAAAACGCGAACAGTCCCTTTTAGGAAGATGTCGTACTGAACAGGTTCAGTAGACCAGATAAGTTGTTCTGAATCGCGTAGCAGAGTGACTGACTTCACTGAGGCCTAGTAGCTGGCTTAGGTCAGAATTCAGTATCGTTCAGTAGAAGTTCAGTATAGTGCGGAAATGTGTAGGCCCAAATTCAGTTAAGTTAGAAAATGTTTTTAGGAAAACTTTTTCAGTATATTAGTGCAATGTTTTAAGCTTTGCTGAAACACAGTTGAATGATTTGAAAGATATTTTCAGTATGAACAGTAATCAATGCAAAAGTAAAGAAAACACACAGAACATAAGAGATTTTAAAGTGGTTCGGATCCAACAATCCTACGTCCACTGTCCTGAAAAGATCAAGAGGCTATTTTATTATATTGAGTTAGTCTCAATCGGTTTGTGCACTAGACAAACAGTGGTCTTGAGATTTATATTGAGAAAGTCTCAGTTTAAAAGGTACCAAACTGAAGTGTTTGACAAACTCTCCAACTATGAAGGAGTTCTTTACAATAAAGAACAGTTCAGGGATGAACTCCTTCGATCTAAGCTATAGATATGGTCTGCTGAGCTTAGGTTGGAGGGAAGAACTATAAAGTGGCTTCTAGAGCGACGACCAATTAAGGATAAACTCTGGGTTCGTATTCAGTCGCTTGGATACTAGAGGCTTATGATCTGATTTAGCTTGGTTCCCTATGAACATGTATGTCGCCTTTCGCTTGGAATAACTCTATGAAGATCTTGCGGAAAGCTTTAAGTCAATTCTGAGTGGCTCGTAAAATGCTCGTGTGTTCGTGATTTCTAGGTGAGCTTCAATTTGAAATCTTCCCTCTATTTATAGATGAGAGGCATGGAAGATCCGTTGGAGACGATGATCCATGTGTCTCTCTCTTTTGGGTAGCTAACGGCTCTTTCAAAGTATGGTGACAGAGTCCTTTCCCTCCATTTCTGGAAAGATGTTGACTTGCAGCTTTAATCAGAAACTAGACAGCTGGTTGCTTGTCATTGGTCGAGGCTGAAGAAAGTAGGTGAGACAAACAGACTTCAAGGTAGATCTGAAGCTGACTTCTCTATACCTTGTATGAATCTACTGATTTGACTTATAAGATCTCTAACAGTCAGGAGACTGTCTGGTCGTTGCTGAGTCTGATCTATGTTCAGTAGCATACTCCTGCTGAGTCCAGCTCTACTGAAGATCAACTCTGAGTTCAGTGAACTACTCCTGCTGAGTTAAGTTCCACTGACTCCTTTCAGTATATTGCTCCTGCTGAGTCCAGTACTACCGAGTCTTCTTCTCATGGTAGCGAGGCTGATAGTCTACTGAAGAATCAGCAGACAGAATTGAACGCCTGAACCATGTAGGAAGGATATCTACTGAGTCTGAAACTCTCAGAGACAGAACAAATACAACTGAATGGTACATCAATCAAAGTAGGGTTTTGGGATCATTCAAATCTACTGAGCACTAGGCTACTGAATCATCTCCCAACAATTTCCCCCTATTTGATGATGCCAATACCTAACACTACAAACTATCAGAAACAAAATCCTTACAAATATTACAAGTAGAATCAGTGGTGTTGTTCTTCATGTTTTATACTACTAAGGGAGTACAGGGAAGAAATATCAAAACTTATACAGAAATCTAACAACAATTTCCCCCATAAACCTCTCAATCAAGAAATAATCTATCAGTCTAAGTAAAAACAGACAGACACAAATCTATATTCAGTGAGTGTGTGAGTCAGTATTCACTTAGGTGATTCTGAGTGTTAAGCATAAATAAACAAGGCCATTAAGACAATTAGGTATTCTCAGGCCGAACAACAATGATATTTTATATATATGAGAATATTCAATACAGTACATCATCTGCTATTCTAGAAAAACAAAAACAAGATACAAAGAAGCTAACATCTATCTTCTGAACTGCTGGATCCGCACTTTGAAATCTCTTGACTTCTCTTCAGGCAACGGCAATCCATACATTCTGAACGTGTCTCTCATCAGCTTCTGTATCTTCAACATATCAGCAGGATCTGACTCATCAAGATCAAAGGCTTCTACTGCACTTCTGACCTCTCCTTTTATAACTCCAACATGCAATGATCCATCGAGCTTCTGTGGAGGGGGCAGAGGTCTAGGGGCTGGAACTCTGACATCGATCTTCTTATCTAGGACTTTCTGGACTCTGGCATATATTTCAGGGTCGCTCACCAGAAGCCACTCAGCAAAGGCTGTAGCTTTGTGCATGTCAGGCCAGTACCTCCAGATGTAATACCTCTTGATAAAATCAGCTTTGAGCGTTTCCCACCTCTGAGTCCGCTCCCATGGCATCTATGTATCAATTCTCGGCCATCTGTGAATCTTGAGATCAGTAGGCTTCCTGAGTCTTCTGTATTTATATGGAATTTCAGCTTTTCCAGGAACCCTCTCTCTTGTCTCCTTCTCAGTCCTGAGCCTTAGAGCTTCTAGATTTGCGAGTCTGAGCCTTTCTCTGGCTTCGCTGGTCTGTCTGGCTTCAGCACCTCTGTCTAGATATCTGTCCATCAAGTCCCATATTTCTTTCATCTCTTGTTCTTAGGCTTTGGAAGGGACATATGATGGAACATGCTCTTCTTCTTCTGACTCAGCAGGGGTTTGAGATTTGGACTTAGTTCCACCCTGCTGACCAGTCTGCTGTTGCTGCTGCTGTTCCTTCTCTTTTTCTTTACGGCCTCATCGCCGATTTTTAGCTTCCTAGGGGGTGGCCTCGTTCCAGGCTTCCTTCCCCCTTGGACTTTAGTTTTACCCTTAGCAAGGGCTTTCTTGGGCTTATTAGCAGCCTCTGCCTCAGCTATCTCCCTTGCGAGCTTCTCATTAGCTTCGATCTGAGCTCCCTCCTCAGGGGTTATAAACCTCTTAGCTCCTTTCTTCGGCGGGGTTGGGAGTTTCAGAATTTTCGTCCCTTTACCTACCACCGGAGGAGGCAGAGGAGTTTCCTCCTCATAAGAATCCTCCTCGACAAATTCAGCAACCTCCTGGATGATTTCACTTGGAGTCTGGGTTGCTGAGTCTTTAAGTCCTAAGCCGTTTGGGCCGGTCTCAGCAGACACTACATCTCCTGCTGCTGAGACACCCTGGGCCTGACCTTGGGGTTCAGTGGGAGCAGATTGACGAGTCTGGGTTGCTCCCCTCACTGATCTGGTTCCCCTTGGTGCCTTCGGTATACAGTCCCTTTCCCCCTTTTTGGCATCATCAACTGAGCCAAGAGTATGGACCTGCACCTTCTTGTTCAGACCGGTGTATGCAGAGGCTAGCTTATCCAAAGCTGTCTGGAGTTTTTCTAGGCATTCGTGAAGTTCATTCCTCTCTTCAATAAGTTCATCATCATATTTCTTATGGGAAGACTCCACGACGGTCTGAATTGTTTGCAACTTGTAATACCTCTTCTCTTCTTGAGCCTTCTGAATATTCTGAAGTCGAAGTTCTGAGGCTTAACTAATGGAAGAGATGGATTCAGCATAGGCTGACTGGGCTTCTTTATAATATTCAAGAAGCATCTTCTGAGCAGCTTCCATCAGTTTCAGTTGCTTCTCGAACTCGGCTCGCTGAGTGGCTAGAGCATCGTCAGTATAGAAGAGAAGTCCGGAGCTGGTGTGTTCTGAATTGAGGTTTCGAGCTCGTTCATCTGCTCACTCTGAGCCTGAGTCGACTGTTTTCACGTCTTGTGGACAGCCCTGGCAAGAAGTCAGTTTTGAGCGCCTTGACTTCTGAGTGCCTTGGCCACAGTCTTTGAGCGTCGGGTCATAGGGTTGGGCGCTACCTCAAATGCAAACCCCAACAGAAGTTGTACTGGGTCCGCGGCCTGAGAGGTACCAGCCGCCGACTGACCTGAAGGGAGGATGCTGAGTGGCATTTCAGCAGTAGTAGGTGGGGCACCCTCCTCCAGTTGAGATCCCTCAACAGGCTTCTCAGGGCCTGAATCATGGGGCGGGTCCTGATCATCAGGATCGGACCCATCTGAGGGAGCCGCTGCTATAGATGGAACTCTATCATTCAGCAAGGCCAGCATCGTCGCCCTCAAGTCCTCCATAGAGCATAGATCCGCAGGCTCTGAATAGCTTATCTTCTCGCGGATAATGAGCTCCTCTTCATGAAGCTGATCACATGTGTGGTGCTGGATGAGTTTGTTCAGAGTTGACCATGCCTAGAACCTTATCAGTGTGTGAAGCCTGGTCTGCTTGGCTAGAATAACCAATTCAGAATGACCTGATATCTCTGGAATGGCCTCTGAGACTTCTTGGGAGGCTCTGGATTGAAGAGCTGAGGCCGCCATTCCGATTGTCTCGGCTTCAGAAGCTATCTCCGAATCTTCAACTTCTATCGGTGACATCTCTTTCTCAGCAGACGGGATGCTGCTGAGAGGTGGAATATCGAGCGGGGTCTAAGTGATATGAGTAGTAGGCTCAGCTCCTGACCCCTGTTTCACTTCCTCCCCTTTTCAGTGGAGACGGCCTTCCCCATTGAGATAGTCTTCTTAGAAGATTCTGCCTCATCCCTCATGTGGAAGGGAGGTACGACGACTGCCTTAGATACCGTCTTTTTCTTCTTTGACGGTGTCTTCTGAGTTGTCTTGGGTGGTGACCTCTTCTTGGTCGGTGTAGATGTTTTCTTAGAGTTCTTGGGCTCAGCAGGCCCTGATCCGATCTGCTGAAGGGCTGCTACCCTGCTCTGAAACCTGACCTTCGTAGGGTGGAAGTACCCTTTGTCAGCATATACGTGGTGGTTAGCACCACAAAAATCCTCTATCATAACTGTTAGCTTCATCCCGTAAAGAAGCTTACCCTTAACAGTGTCCAGTTGACTTGGTCTCTGTCATAGATAGCCATCATCATTTGAATCTTGGGTCTGGACACCTGATCGAATGACCCTGCCTGGCTAGTCAATATATGTATGACTATGTACGCTAGTGCCCTGTACTTGGGCAGCATTGCGTTCTTCGGGAAGGCAACCCTGAACGACGTAGGCTCGCCGCAGAAGATCTCCAAGTACTCATCCAAGAGATCATCCTTATACCCAGTGATGTTGATGCATGTGCTGGGCAGCTGAAAGCACCACTAAAGAGCTTCTCTGATATACATTTGCTTGATTTCAGATACAGCACGGGCGGGGTCTGCGACATGATGAATAATGAACCGACCCCTAATGTCGCAGTCTACGGACTCAGAGTTCAGATATAACTCTGAAACCTGTCTGGGAAGGAAGAAGGCTGACTTCCTTGACAGAAAAGCTTCCAATCCAGACGCCCTCAACGCCTCAAAGATCTCCTCCATGAAATCCAACTCACAGGCGTCGAATTCCATGATTGGTTCACACCAAATACGGTATATTTCCAGAATCTCCACCATATTTGCTGGAACAGTTACAGTGACGTTCTTTGCTCCCATGATTTTAATCTTCAAGAGAACCTATCAGTATCGAAAAAAAATAATACCAAGAAATATACGTGATACTGAATATCCATGAAATTTACCGAAGTGATTTCTGAGAAGTTATAAGAGTTGTTTGCAAATGGTAGATGCTTTTCTAAGAAAAATTCTAGGGTTTAAAAGATGCAGAGTTGTTTCAAATCTTTGAACGTACTTTATATGATCAAGAAGATGAATAGTTGTTCATCCACGGTTCAATTTAAATCTGCTTTATGAGATGGACGACTAAGATTTAATGTTATAAAATAGGTAATGATCAAAATAGCCGCCTAAGTCAAAATATAGTTGTATATAGCCAAGGGATGTAACTTCATTAGACATGCATTCAACGCACCGCATAGTTCAGCATACTTAACATAGAATGTCGTGAATTAAATGTAAACCGTTATATTAAATGACATTTTCTAAGGTATTGAATACAAAGCTGAATCTGAATCATTAATGCATAAAATATTTCATTGGCTACTGAGTAAAGATACGCAAACCTGTCAGCTGAACATCGTAGTCAGCTGATACCTCGTGTAGATGGTTTCTGAATCTCTATGTACTGAATGAGTTCAGTACTGAGATTGAACATTCCCCCTTGCTGAATGCACCTCTCCTGAATCCACATACTGACTGGAGTCAGTAGGGTCCAGCAGACCTAGCTCTACTGAAAGTTCTCTGAATCTAGCTTCAGCTAGAGGCTTAGTCAGAATATCTGCCCTTTGATGGTCAGTATGGATCTTCTCCATCCTGATATCCTTCTTTACGACATGATACCGAATGAAGTGGTGTCTGATGTCCACGTGCTTGCATCTAGTATGAAGTACAGGGTACAGAGTGATTGCAGTCACACTGGAACTGCCGCAGAAGATCAGCACTTCATTGTAAATGATGTCATAGTCGTGTAGCTGCTGTCTCAGCCAAAGGATTTGGGCACAGCGACTTCCAGCAGCCATGTATTCAGCTTCAGTAGTTGACGTCGCTACTAAATGTTGCTTCTTTGAAAACCATAAGATTAGCTTACTTCCAAGGAACTGACAAGTTCCAGAAGTTGACTTTCGGACAATCCTACATCCTGCATAATCAGCATCAGAATAACCAGTTAGCTCAATATTATCATCTGCTGGATACCATAAACCCTTATCAGGTTTTCCTCTAAGATAGCGGAGAATCTTCTTTGTTGAGTCCATATGGCACTGCTTAGGATTCGCCTAAAATCGAGCACATACACCTACATCATAAGTTATGTCAGGTCGAGTAGCAGTTAGATATAATAATGAACCAATAATAGCACGAAATTCAGTAGGTCTACTGATACTCCCTCTTTATCAAGATCGATTTTCATATTCGTGTTCATCGAGATCTTGATTGGTTTGCCGGATGTGCAACCGAATTTCTTGATGAGGTCTCGAGTGTATTTGCCTTGATTGATGAATGTTCCCATCTTAGATTGTTTAACTTGAAAATTGAGGAAATAATTCATCTCTCCCATCATTGACATCTCGAACTTATCCTTCATCATTTTCTCAAACTGCTGACACATGATGACGTTCTTCAAGCCGAATATTATGTCATCTACGTAGATTTTCACAAGTAAACTCTGAAGCATTAATGTGTTGCGTAGGCTAGGAATAGTCTGATTGCCTCCAATCTTGCAACTGAAGCGAAAGTTTCGTTGAAATCTATCGGTTCAGCTTAACAGTAGCCTTTCGCCACGAGTCTTGCTTTGTTCCTTACTATGACATTGTTCTCATCTCGCTTGTTTTTTAAGACCCATTTAGTTCTGATCACATGTTGATGTCGGGGTCTGTCAACAAGCTCACATACTTCGTTTCTCGCGAACTGGTTCAGCCCCTCCTGTATAGCTATGATCCAATCAGCATACTTAAGAGCGTCCTCAACTGACTAAGGTTCTTCAGTAGACAAGATGTAGGTATAATGTGCTTTCTCCTTGACAGAATCTAGATCTTGTCTTTACACTAGCTGAAGGATCTCCAATAATCAAGTCAGAAGTGTGAGCATTCAACCACGATCGACGATGTTTCAACTCTTCATCTGAAATTTGTTCAACACTAATAGTAGGTGAGTTAGGCATTTCAGTTGTACTATTCTGAGATTGAAGTAATTAGTTACGAGAGTTGGGTCTACTGAGTCACCAGGTTCGGGGGCATTCAGCTCAGGAACTTCAGTTGTTCCCCCTGAATTATTATCCTCAGTAGAGGTCTCAGTTACCACTTAGGTTTCTTCATCGACCTGAGTTACCTGGGATTGACTTTGTTCAGTAGAGTCAATTTGTCCAGCTACTTCTGCTACTGGCTAGGATTTAGTAGTCTTATCTTCAATTTCCTCTTCTAAATCATCATCCCAACACAGGTGGATCTTTTCAACTTTATCTTTTAAGCTCAGATCCTGTAGCTGCTTACTGATGTCCTCAGATTCTGATTTTGAGTTTCTACTCCTATCTTTAGTAGCAAACTCATTAAAAACAACATGAGGGCTTTCCTCCACGCAAAGGGTCCGGTAGTTAAAAACTCTGAAGGCTTTGCAGACACGGGAGTATCCTAAGAAGACTCCCTGGTCTGACTTGCTATCAAAAGTTTTTAACTGGTCCTTTCCATTTTTGTGGATAAAACACGAACACCTAAAAATATGGAAATAAGATAAGAAAGGCTTCCTACCGTTCCATAATTCATATGGTGTCTTCTTATGCTGCTTAGTTAGTAGAGATCTATTCTGAGTGTAACATGCAGTGTCAGTTGCTTCTGCCTAGAATTTGGTTGGGAGCCCTAAGTCTGCGAGCAGGGTTCTTGCTGCTTCTTTGAGTGTTCTGTTCTTCCTTTCAACAACCCCATTTTGTTGAGGCGTTCGCGCGGCAGACGTCTCATGCTCTATGCCTTCAGCTTTGCAGAACTCCTCCTCCATCAAATTCAGGAACTCAATTCCTCTGTCTGAACGTATCTTTATAATTTTGGTGCTCTTCTCGACACTGAGCTTTTTCAGAAGCGTAGGCAACTCTATTTTGACGTCAAACTTGTTGGCAATAAATATGACCCATGTGTAGCGCGAGTAGTCATCAATGACCACTAAAGCATACTTTTTGCCTCTGATCGTCACTGGAGAGACTGGACCGAATAAATTCATATGTAGCAGCTGAAGGATTCCATCAGTGGAAGGCGATGGAACAGGCGGATTTTGCTTCTTTGTTTACTTTCCCTTCAGACATGTTTCACACAGAGTGTCTTTGTTGAATACTTCATTCGGCAGTCCTCTTGCTAGAGCGTTTCTAGCTAGCTTGTTGAGCGTCTTGAAGTTGAGATGGTTGTGTCTTCTATGGCAAAGCCACCCCATTCTGTTATCGTTCTTTGCTAGCAAGCAAGCTTCAGGTTCAGCTAAGTTCCAGTCAGCTACATAGATATTCTTTTTGCGCGAACCTAATAACACTGTTTTCCCTGTAGATTTATCAATGACATCACAGAAACCAGCGCAAAAAATCACTCTATTCGAGTTATCACAAAATTTACTAACAGAGAGAAGATTATGCTGAAGTCCTTCAACATATGATACTCTTGGAACAGTGGTGGTTCCAATGTAAAGTGTTCCATAGCATCTGGTATAGCCTTTTGCATTGTCTCCAAACTTGATTTTGGGTCCTTGTTCAATAGTATAATTCTCGAGTATGTCCTTCTGGTATGTCATATGTCTTGAGCATCCGTTGTCCAAATACCAAGGGTCCTTGTGCACCTGCAAAACAGAATTATATTCAGGTACCCTTTATTCTTGATTTTGGGTCCTTAGATGTTAGTTTTGGAAACCCAAATCTGCCTCACGACCCTTGTGGTCTCAGATAGTTTTTTCCACTCTGATCAACATAGTTGACCACTGGACTGGTCGATGCTGACTTCTGAGGCTTCACTGGTTCAGGAGTCCTAATCTTCTGATTAGGTGGACTGTTAACCTTAGCCTTCTGAACGGCTTTCTTCTTTCTTTTTTGACTCTTAAGTCCTCTTCTGACTATAGGATCATAGTAATATGACCCATACTGATTTGGATGTGTCAGCTGTGGAGGTCCATACTGGTTAGCCCACTTAACTCTGTTGGTTCCCCCTTGACTGAGCTGGGGTGATTTTGAGCTTATCTTTTTGTCAGAATGCTGAAAGCTAGGATGAGGTGCCTTCATCTTCTGTTTGTTCTTTGCTAGGGAGTTCAGGATCTCAACATTAATAGTCTCCCCTTGAACAAACCTATCAGCCAGTCGGTTCTCTGAGCGTACGGAGGCAGATGAGGAGGCTCCATGACTGAATCCAAGTCCCTCCTTGCAGTGCTTAGGCTTGTTACTGGCTAGCATTGCCTCAAGCTTCTTCTCAGCGCCCATGTACCGCTCTGTCATCAGATTCCTCCAAACATCATCATTCTTCTTAAGCATTTTATGCTCGGTCTGAAGTCCTGACAACTCCTGCTTTAGTAGACTCAGTTCAGTATCCTTTTGAGTCAAGTCATTGGTCAATACTGAGATCTGATCTTCTTGATGCTGAGACTTGGTCATCAGAGAGTTAATCTCCTTTCTGAGTCTCAACACAAGTCCTTCTGACTCAGTAGCAACCTGACTCTCTTGAGAAAGTCTCTGATTTTCCACTTTCAGGTTATCCAACTCTTGAAGAGTCTTACTGAGCTGCAGGCTCATCTGAATCTGCTCGTCTAATAATTCCTCATACGCGATCGAGATATCCAGATTCTTTTCTGTACCTGAAATAGTGTCGTGTGTGCAGTGTGAAGAGGAGTTAAATGGAGCATGAGAGTTTACCTCATCCTCTTCTCCTGCCATTAGACACTTTTCAGCATCTTCTTCAAGCTCTACGGCCAAGAATGCCGCTTCATCATCTGATGAATCTATGAAGGAGTCGACTTCATTTGAGTCGTCTGAGAGTTCACCGGCAATGTATGCTTGACGCTTCTTGATGAACTTCTCCCTTCGAGCTTTACATGCTGCTCTCTCAGCAGTACTGAGCTTAGGACAGTCATATTGATAGAGTCCTGGCTTCTTGCAGTTATAGCAGGTGGTGACTCTATCTTCTTTGCTCTCACTGTCTTTCGACTGAGCTGAGTCCTCCTGTTTCCTGCAATCAGAAGTATGCGATTCAGGAGTGCGCTTGGGTGTATATTCTGACTTACCCTTTGAGTCTCTGACGACTCTAGAGAGTTTTCTACGCCTCTCCTTCTCCTTCTGATACTTTACGGCAAGTAGTGCGTATTTCTTAGCTAGGTTTCCTTCTTGTAAATCACTGAGTGAAGGTTCTGCCTTGCTAGACGCGGGAGCCACTGTACTGACTGGTGCTTTGAAAGCTTGGTTGATTTGAGTGTCAGCTTCAGCTCGCTGCTTCCTCTGGGGTAGACCGAACTCGAACTCCTCAGCTTTTAATTCTGAAAAGATATGATCAGGAGAAAGAATAGCAAGGTCAGAATGTCTCAGCAAAGTAGCGAATGGAGTCCAATGTCCCTTTGGCAGTGCTCTCAATATCTTGAGATTCATTTCTCGGTTCGAGAATGTCTTCCCAAGCCCATTGATTGTGTTCATCAGATCCGTAAATCTGACGTTAAGATCTTCAATGGTCTCGCCAGGCATGAGAGAGTCTCTCCAGCTTCGGAAGTTCCAGCGCCAGTTTGTTTACTTTGATCTTCTGAGTCCCCTGACTCAGTAGCACTAGAGAATCACAGAGTTCCTTCGCGGACTTGCAGTCCTGAACTCTTCTGAGATAGGAATCACTCAGGGTGGTCAGTATGGCATTTCTGGCAACCCGATCAAGATTACATGCTTCTTCTCCTCAGGTGTGAAAAGGCTTCTGTCTTTAGGGATCTTCTTCCCGGTCACCATGCCACCTCTTTGTGCTGGATCCTGGGTTTCGATACTATCAATCATAGGAACGATAGGTCCGTCTTCCTATACCTCTGTCATGCTGTCGTGGAGGGAAGTCAGATGTGCTTCCATTCTAACTCGCCATAGCCCGTAGTTCTCTACTGAGAACATGGGTACCATCCTGATTCCTGACATATCAGACATTGTAAATTGTGATATGAATGAAGAATGATATGCAGTGAAAACGTTTTCTGGATCCGTTCAAGTAGACCAGTTTCAGAAAACAAGAGTCTTAGAGAACTTCTGCTCTGATACCAATTTCTGGTCCCGAGATAAACGTTCAGGTGTAGAGGGGGGGGTGAATACACCTAAAAAAAATTTTAACTTAAAACGTGAGCAGTCCCTTTCAGGAAGATGTCGTACTGAATAGGTTCAGTAGACCAGATAAGTTGTTCTGAATCGCGTGGCAGAGTGATTGACTTTACTGAGGTCTGCTAGCTGACTTAGGTCAGAATTCAGTACCATTCAGTAGAAGTTCAGTAGAGTATGGAAATGTGTAGGCCCAATTCAGTTGAGTTAGAAAATGTTTTAAGGAAAACTGTTTCAGTATATTAGTGCAATCTTTTAAGTTTTGTTGAAACACAGTTGAATGATTTGAAAGATATTTTCAGTATGAACAGTAATCAATGCAATAGTAAAGAAAACACACAGAACACAAGCGATTTTAAAGTGGTTCGGATCCAACAATCCTACGTCCACTGTCCTGAAAAGGTCAGGAGACTATATTATTATACTGAGTTAGCCTCAGTTGGTTTGTGCACTGGACAAACAATGGTCTTGAGATTTATACTGAGCAAGTCTCAGTTTACAAGGTATCAAACTGAAGTGTTTGACAAACTCTCCAACTATGAAGGAGTTCTTTACAATAAAGAACAGTTCAGGGATGAACTCCTTCGATCTAAGCTATGGATAAGGTCTGTTGAGCTTAGGTTAGAGGGATGGGAACGAGAAAGTGGCTTCTAGAGCGACGAACGATTAAGGATAAACTCTGGGTTCGTATTCAGTCGCTTGGATACTAGAGGCTTGTACTCAGATTCAGCTTGGTTCCCTTTGAGCAAGTATGTCGCATTTCGCTTGGAATAACTCTATGAAGATCTTGCGGAAAGCTTTAAGTCGATTCTGAGTTGCTCGTAAAATGCTCGTGTGTTCATGATTTCTAGATGAGCTTCGATTTGAAATCTTCTCTCTATTTAAAGATGAGTGGCATGGAAGATCCGTTGGAGACGATGATCCATGTGTCTCTCTCTTTTGGGTAGCAAACGTCTCTTTCAAAGTATGGTGACAGAGTCCTTTCCCTCCATTTCTTGAAGGATGTTGACTTGCAGCTTTAATCAGAAACTAGACAGTTGCCTGCTTGTCGTTGGTCAACTCTGAGTTCAAGGTAGATCTGAAGCTGACTTCTCTATACCTCGTATGACTCTGCTGATTTGACTTATAAGATCTCTAACAGTCAGGAGACTGTCTGGCCGTTGCTGAGTTTGATCTATGTTCAGTAGCATACTCCTGCTGAGTCCAACTCTACTGAAGATAAACTCTAAGTTCAGTGAACTACTCCTACTGAGTTAAGTTCCACTGACTCCTTTCAGTATACTGCTCCTACTGAGTCCAGTACTACTGAGTCTTCTTCTCATGGTACTGAGGCTGATAGTCTACTGAAGAATCATTAGACAGAACTGAACACGTGAACTATGCAGAAAGGATGTCTACTGAGTCTGAAACTCTCAGAGACATAACAAATACAACTGAATGGTTCTTCAATCAAAGTAGGGTTTTGGAATCATTCAAATCTATTGAGCACTAGGCTACTACATCATCTCCCAACATGCATAGTTCATGATAAACTAATTCATTGTGATAAAAGAGTCTCCAAATTCTTTTGATGTGTAACAATCACCATCAGTCACCTCAAGCATCCGTTGGACCATGATCTAAAAAAGTGAATATGTAAGGGGGTAAGTATGACTACTTAGTGAGGCCAATCATTATCCAAATTATAAGCTATATAGAATCTATCATGAGAGATTATCCAAATGTTTTATTGCGTGAATGTCCGAGGCTAACCCAAAGGTTTTACTATGTAAATTGTCCGAAGGCTAACCCGAAGGTTTCACTGCGTGAATAGTCCGAGGCTCTGCCTGTACTGAATAACACATGAGCAAACTGTATATCAAGTGCTTAACCCCACCTTAACCTTTTTGAGTGAATAAAAGATGTATATCAAGTGCTTAAGTCTGGCGCACCCGTCCTATCACTAAACTTAATCTTAATTTATATATGTATGCATTGAACGTCATGTCTATTCCTAGACATAAATAATAACACGTTCTCAAAATAAATACTCGTAGCTTAAATAAATAAATAAAACACAAGCTGAAACTCTTCATTGACAAAAAGAAATTTCATCCTATTGTTTTTGTATAACATGTCTCGAAAGAAAATTTTGGTCCAAGTACCCAATTTAAACTCATACTGTCATTCCTCTAAATTAATTTCCGTAAACCATTTCCACTTTTTTTTTCTAAATACCCTTCACGCCATAAAGCAATAACAAATAAAGAGGATTCACTTTCATGATTATTCTTCTCATTAAATAAGCATGAGGCAAATTAAAACAGGACTAGTACATACTTGATTATCTTACCATGCCATCACCTCCTAAACCCACTCTCGGCAATTAAAAAAGAAAACAGAGGAAATAAGTTCAAGTTCTTTAATTAAAAAAAATCAATTAATACTTAACATAATTAGATTGAAGTCTTGAAGCATCATTAATAATTGAAACATTAAACTTTTCTTAAAACTGACGACTACCAATTAAACTTAATCAAGACTAATTTATGCAGTGTTTTTCTCAAATATAAGACTGTTAATCAAAATCTACATTTATATATATATATATATATATATAAAGAAAATGACATGCTCTTGCCTTAAGTTTTTAATTACCCACGTAATATCAGGCATGAGATGTAAATACAATTGTTTTTTCAAGTTAAATTTCGGATTGTTACACTAGATGGTATAGGTTATATACTTCTATTCCTCCTTGGGTAGACCCTAAATGATCTTCTCATTGAACTCTTTGTTTGAGAATGTCTTTTCCAGAGTGTAGATCTCATTCATTAGGTTTGTCAACCAAATGTGCATGTCTTCGATCCGCTCTCCATCCTGCAAAACAAAATTATCAAGTTTACATATAGAAGTCTTAAGTTTACTATCCTTAATTTTCTCATTTCCTTCGCTCAGTTTCTTGAGCATGTCCCACATCTCTTTTATTATCTTGCATGCTCTGACCCTTCCAAGATCTCTGTCACTCAGAATCAGTAAAATTTCATTTCTAGCAGTTTTGTCAGAGTTGTTTATTTTCCTTTCTTCATTATTAAGCTGAACTTTGGCTTTCGGAACTTCGTCACCAGTAACTGTGGATTTGCCGCTCTTGGAGTCAGTTTATGTTGGGTGATGATTCTATCCTCAGCAGTATCGATAATAGTGGGAAATGATTCAGTCTTCTATGCTGTTACACAGTCAGTAGCCCTGTGCTCTGAATGGATTTATGAAGATTTGAAGATCCCAAAACCCTATATTGATTGGTGAACCATTACGTTGTATTTTTGTTTTGTCTCTGAGGTTTCAGACTCAGCAGACCCTCTGCTCTGGCTCAGGCACTCAGTAGATTACCCGCCTCAGCACCAGAAGTAGAAGACTCGCATATCTTGGACTCGGCAGAGCAAGAATGGCGAAAGGAGTCAGTGGAACTGAACTCAGCAGGAGTAGTTCACTGTACTCAGAGCTGATCTTCAGTAGAACCGACTCAGCAGGAGAATGCTACTAAATCAGAGATCAGACTCAGCAACGGCCAGACAGTCTTCTGACTGTCAGAATCTTTGAAGTCACTTTTCAGCAAAGTCAATACGAGGAAGAGAGAAGTCAGCTTCAGATCTCCTTGAAGTCTGTTATATCTCAACCACTTTCTGAACCTCGACCAATGACAAGCAGACACGTAACCTATATCTACTTAAAGCTGCAAGTCAACAACTTTCCAGAAAAGGAGGGAAAGGACACTGCCACCAAACTTCAAAAGATTCGTTAGCTACCCAAAAGAGAGAGAAAAAGGATCATCGTCTCCAACGGATCTATCCTAATCTCTTCTCTATAAATAGAGGGATAAATTGAAATTTGAAGCTCATGAATACTCACGAATACGAATGAACACAACTGAACCTACGCATACACGAGAGAACACACAGAGCATTCAAACGAGCTAATCCGAAAAGCCTAAGTCTTCCGTAAGAAGTACGAAGAATCTATCTCTGGTGAAAGACTACATTCTAGCTTATAGGGAACCAAGCTTAACTGTTTCATACAGCCTCTAGTATCCAAACGACGATACACGAACCTAACGATATATTCAGTTGTTCGTCGTTTGAGAAGCCACCTCCTTGTTCCCTATCCCTCTAACCTAAGCTCAATAGCATATATCCATAGCTTAGACGAAGGAGTTCATCTTTGAACTGATCCTTATTGTAAAGGACTCCTTCACAGTTGGAGAGTTTTTCAAACACTCAGTTTGATAACCGTGTAAACTGAGACTTGCTCAGTATAAATCTCAAGACCAGTGTTTGTCCAACGTACAAACCAACTGAGACTACCTCAGTATAATAAATAGCCTCCTGATCTTTCGGGACAGTGGACATAGGATTTTTGTGTCCCAACCACTTTAAAAATCTCTGTGTCGTGTGTTCTGTTCTTAACTGTTGCATTGATTTACTGTTCATACTGAAAAACCTTCTTTAAATCATTCAACTGAGTTTCAGCAAACTTAATAGACTTCTAACTCAACTGAATTGGGCCTACACTATTCCGCACCACTGAACTCCATCTGCAAGATACTGAATTCTGACACTCAGTCAGCTAATAGGTCTCAGTAGAGTCAGTCACTCTGCCAACACGATTCAGAACAGCTTATCTGGTCTGCTGAACTCGTTCAGTACGACATCATCCTGAAAAGGATTGTTCCTGTTTAAGTTGAGAAAATCGGTTTCAGGTGTATTCACCCCCCCCCTCTACCCCGAACGTGCTCTCGGGACCAACAGTCTACAATGTTCGTATGTTGGGAACAGTGATGACGATGGGACCATTAATAACATCCCACATGCAGTCATGAATGGATGATAAGTGACTCTCCATTCGCAGGCTCCAGATATCGTAAGTAGCAATAGAGAATATGTGCATTCCAGATTTTGCTTACTGTTCAGCCATGATAACAAATAGTGAGAAGTTGTGGTGCATAAAATATTTAGAAAAGTTAAAAGGATCTCATCAATTCGACCAAGTAAATAGAAACAGTACTTGGTTTGACCACTGCTCTAATATCAATTGTTGGTCCCGGTATAATTTCTAGCGTATTGGGGGGGGGGGAGGGAATACACCTGATGTCAAACGTTTCTTTTTCAGATCACAGATAGCCTTAACTAATGATGAATTAGTCAGTAAATGCGTAAAGTGTTAGGGTTTGAGTACATATCAATTATAATCACACAAACAATCTATCAATCTATCTAACAAACTATCTATGAAATTAACACTATCAATAGTATCAGGTTAGGGTTTGAGATTGTTTAACGATCAAGAGTATGAAATACTCTTGACTCTAAGCTTGTGATGTGTATGAGATAACACTTGGAGTATGAAGAGAAAGGAATTTCTAAGCAATGGAATAGTAAAAGTATGAAGAGTAAGGCTAGTTCTTTGATTTGAAAATAGTATGCTTGAGCTCGTGAAATTCCATTAACCTCTCAAATCGAGAGGCCTTTTATATTTATAGGCGACATGGGAAGAGATCTGTTGAATAAAGAACGCCTTCCTAGTGGCTCCGTGTTAGCAATGGTGTTCAACATTAATTGCATGGACACGTGTCGCGTTCTGCATGCTTCTGCAGAAAGAGTACTGGGGTATTGTGATGTCGCCTTTGACTAGGGCGGTCAGGTATTGATCAATGTTGATTTGGTACTTGTCTTTTCTTCTATTGACAATCTTCTTTGAAGTTCGTATCTCGTACCTCGTACTTGTCTTAATATTTCAATCTTTCATTTCAGACTGAGTAAGATCTAACATGTCAACCAGTTCAGCCTCGAGACATTATCTTCTCAAAGCCTGAATTAACCTAGTCTAAGAAGCTATCAGTCTGACTATATAAACCCAGGTTAAACAAAGCAAATAATGATGGAATGTCAGGTATAAGGATGGTACCCATGTTCTCAGTAGAGAACTATGGTGTATGGCGGGTCAGAATGGAGGCTCATTTGACCTCTCTCCATGACAGCATGACAGAGGTTCTAGAGGACGGACCTATCGTTCCCATGATCGATAGCGTCGTAGCTCAGGATCCAGCAGATGGAGGTGGAATGGTGACCGGAAAGAAGATTCCCAAGGACAGAAGTCTCTTCACCCCAGAGGAGAAGAAGCTTCACAACTTAGATCGCGCCGCCAAAAACGCCATACTAACCACCATGAGTGATTCCTATCTCGGGAGAGTTTAGGACTGCAAGTCTACGAAGGAACTCTAGGATGCTCTAGCGCTACTGTGTCGGGGGACTCAGAAGATCAAAGCAAATAAACTTGCGCTGGAACTCCAAAAGCTGGAAAGATTGTCACTCATGCCTGGTGACACCATTGAAGATCTCAACGTCTGATTTACGAATCTGATGAACTCTATCAACGGGCTGGGAAAGATATTCTCCAACCGAGAGATGAATCTCAAAATTTTGAGGGCACTGCCGACGGTCACTGGACTCCCTTTGCTACTTTATAACGTCATTCTGATTTAGATATTGTTACTCCTGGCCATATCTTTTCAGAACTTCAAGCAGAGGAATTTGAGTTTGGCATACCTCAAAGGAAGCAGCGAGCTGAATCTGACACTAAAATCGACCATGCCTTCAAAGCATCAGTCAGCACAGCAGCTCCAGCGTCTACAAGGCTGAACCTTCACTCATTGACATACAAGAAGGAAATCTAGCCAAGAAGTACATGCTGCTTGCCGTAAAATATCAGAAGGAGAAGGAGAGGCGCGGAAAAGTGACTAAAGCCCTCAGAGAATCCAAGGGTAAGTCTGAATACACGCCAAAGCGCACTCCTGACTTGCATACTTCTGAATGCAGGAAAAAGGATGACTCAGCACAATCGAAAGACAGTGATAGCAAGGAAGAAAGAGTCACCACCTGCTATAACTGTAAGAAGCCAGGACACTATCAGTTTGATTGTCCTGAGCTCAGTACTGCTGAACGAACAACACGTAAAGCAAGAAGGGAGAAGTTCATCAAGAAGAGACAAGCATACATAGCTGGTGAACTCTCAGACGACTCAGATGAAGTTGACTCCTTCATGGATTCATCTGATGATGAAGCAGCTTTCATGGCCCTAGAGCTTGAAGCTGAAGAAGATGTTGAAAAGTGTCTCATGGCAGGAGAAGAGGATGAGGTAAACTCTCATGAACCATTTAATTCCTCCTCACACTGCACACATGACACTCTTTTAGGTGCAGACGAGAATCTGGACGTCGTGATCGCATATAAAGAACTTCTCGACGAGTAGATTCAGATGAGTTTGCAGCTTAGTAAGACTCTTCAGGAATTGGATACCCAGAAAGTGGAGAATCAGAGACTTTCTCAGGAAAGTCAGGTCGTTACTGAGTCAGAAGGACTTATGTTGAGACTCAGGGAGGAGATAAACTCTCTGTTGGCCAAGTCTCAGCATCAAGAAGATCAGATCTCAGTCCTGACCAAAGACTTGACTCAGAAAGATACTGAACTGAGTCTACTGAAGCAAGAGTTGTCAGGACTTCAGACCGAGCATGAAATGCTGAAGAAAAGTGATGATATCTGGAGGAACCTGATGAAGAGCGATACATGGGCGCTGAAAAGAAGCTGGAGGCTATGCTAGCAAGCAACAAGCCCAAGTATTGCAAGGAGGGACTTGGATTCAGCTAGGGAGCCTCCTCATCTGCCCTCGTACGCTCAGAAACCCGGCTAGCTGATAGGTTTGTTCGAGGGAGACCATCAATGCAGATATACTGAACCCCCTAGCCAAGAACAAACAAAAGATGAAGGCACCTCATCCTACCCATCAGCAATCTGACAAGAAGATCAGCACCAGATCACCCTAGTTCAGTCAAGGGGGAACCAACAAAGCAAAGTGGGCTGATCAGTATGGACCTCCTCAGCTGACACATCCAGCTCAGTATGGGTCATATTACTATGATACAATAGCCAGGAGAGGATCCAAAAGTCAGAAAAAGAAGAAGAAAGCCGTGCAAAAGGTAAAGGTCAGCAGTCCACCCACTCAGAAGATCCGGACTCCTGAACCTGAAAAGCCTCAGAAGTCAGCAGTGACCAGTCCAGTGGTCAAATATGTTGACTCAAGTGGAAAGAAACTGTTTGAGACCACCAGGGTCGTAAGACAGATATGGATTACCAAAACTAACATCTAAGGACCCAAAATAAAAAATAAAGGGTACCTAAATATAATTATGTTTTGCAGGTGCACAAGGACCCTTGGTATGTGGACAGCGGATGCTCAAGACATATGACGTACCAAAAGGACTTGCTGAAGAATTATACTACTGAAGAAGGACCCCGAATCGAGTTTGGAGACAATGTTAAAGGCTACACCAGAGGCTATGGAACACTCAGCATTGGAACTACAACAGTTCCAAGAGTATCATATGTTGAAGGACTTCAGCATAACCTTCTCTCTGTTAGTCAATTTTGTGACAACTCGAATAGAGTGATTTTTTACGTTGGTTTATGTGATGTTATTGATAAATCTACAGGGAAAACAGTGTTATCAGGTTCGCGCAAGAAGAATATCTATGTAGCTGACTGGAACTCAACTGAACCTGAAGCTTGTTTGTTGGCAAAGAATGACAACAGAACGGGATAGCTTTGGCACAGAAGACTCAGTCATCTCAACTTCAAAACACTCAACAAATTGGCTAGAAACACTCTAGCTAGAGGACTGCCGAATGAAGTATTCAGCAAAGACACTCAGTGTGAAGTATGTCTGAAGGGAAAGCAAACAAAGAAACAAAATCCACCTGTTCCATCTCCTTCCACTGATGGAATCCTTCAACTGCTACATATGGATTTGTTCGGTCCAGTCTCTCCGGTGGCGATCAGAGGCAAGAAGTATGCATTAGTGGTCATTGATGGCTACTAGCGCTACACATGGGTCATATTTATTGCCAACAAGTCTGACGTCAAAACAGAGTTACCAACGCTTCTGAAAAGGCTCAGTGTCGAGAAGAACACCAAGATTGTCAAAATACGTTCTGACAGAGGAGCTGAGTTCCTTAATTTCATGGTGGAGGAGTTCTTCAAAGCAGAAGGAATAGAGCATGAGACGTCTACTGCACGCACGCCTCAACAAAATGGGGATGCTGAGAGGAAGAATCGTACACTCAAAGAAGCAAAGAAGAACCCCGCTCGCGCACTCGGGACTCCCAACCAAATTCTGGGCAGAAGCTACTGACACTGCATGTTACACTCAGAATCGATCTCTACTGACAAAGCAGCATAAGAAGACACCATATGAACTATGGAACGGCAGGAAGCCTTCTCTATCTTATTTCCATATTTTTTGGTGTTCGTGCTTTATCCACAATAATGGGAAAGATCAGCTGAAGACTTTCGATGGCAAGTCAGATCAGGGAGGGTTCTTGGGATACTCCCGGGTCAGCAAAGCTTTTAGAGTCTTTAACTATCGGACTCTTTGTGTGGAGGAAAGCCTTCATGTTGTTTTTAATGAGTTTGCTACTGAAGACTGGAGCAGAAACTCTGAACCTGAATCTGAGGACATCAGTAAGCAGCTACAAGATCTGAACTTAAAAGATAAAGTCGAAAAGATCCAGCTATGTTGGGATGATGATTCAGATGAGGAAACTGAAGACAAATCTATTGAATCTCAGCCAGCAGCAGAAGTAGCTGAACAGGGTGACTCTCCAGAACAGAGTCAATCCCAGGTAACTCAGGTCGATGAAGAAACCCCAGTGGTAACTGAGACCTCTACTGAGAATAATAATTCAGGGGGAACTAATGATGTTCCAGAGCTAAATGCCCTTGAACCTGGTGACTCAGTAGATCACACTCTTGTAACTGAATTGCTTCAATCTCAAAATAGTATAAGTGAAATGCCTAACTCACCTACTATCTGTGTTGAACAAATTTCAGATGAAGAGTTGAGACATCGTAGATCGTGGCTGGATGCTCATACTTCAGACCTAATTATTGGAGATCCTTCAGCAGGCGTAAATATAAGATCCAGATTCTGTCAGGGAGAAAGCGCTTTATATTCCTGCTTCTTGTCTACTGAAGAACCTCAGTCAGTTGAGGACGCACTTAAAGACACTGACTGGATCATAGCCATGCAGGAGGAGCTGAATCAGTTCACGAGAAACGAAGTTTGGGAGCTTGTTGACAGACCCCGGCATCAACATGTGATCGGAACTAAATGGGTCTTCAAGAACAAGCGAGATGAAAACAACATCATAGTAAGGAATAAAGCAAAACTCGTGGCAAAAGGCTACTGTTAAGCCGAAGGGATAGATTTCGATGAAACGTTCACTCCAGTTGCAAGATTGGAGGCAATCAGACTATTCCTAGCCTACGCAACACATCAAAGATTCAGAGTTTATCAAATGGATGTGAAGTTTGCTTTCCTGAACGGCGTACTGAAAGAAGAAGTCTATGTGGAACAGCCTCTCGGCTTTCAGCAGGGACATCAAGTATATAGACTTAGAAAGGCTCTGTATGAGTTAAAACAAGCACCCATGGCTTGGTACGATACCCTAACTGAGTTTCTTCTTCAGAAAGGTTTTCAGAAGGGCACAGTAGACCGCACATTATTCAGCATTCGACTGGAAGACGATCTATTGCTTGTGCAGATCTACGTAGATGACATCATCTTTGGCTCAAAGAACGTCATCATGTGTCAACAGTTTGAGAAAATGATGAAGGATAAATTCGAGATGTCAATGATGGGTGAGATGAACTATTTCCTCGGCTTTCAAGTCAAATAATTTGAGAAGGGGACGTTCATTAATCAAGGCAAATACACTCGAGACCTCATCAAAAGATTCGGTTGCACATCCGGCAAACCAATCAAGATCCCGATGAACACGAATATGAAGATCGATCTTGATAAAGAGGGAGTATCAGTAGACCAAACTGAATTTCGTGCTATAATTGGTTCTCTATTATACTTAACAGCTACACGTCCTGACATAACTTATGTTGTAGGTGTCTACGCTTGATTTCAGGCGAATCCGAAGCAGAGTCACATGGACTCAGCAAAGAAGATTCTCCGCTATCTCAGAGGAACACCTGACATGGGTTTATGGTATCCAGCTGATAATAATATAGAACTAACTGGTTATTCTGATGCTGACTATGCAGGGTGTAGAATCGACCGAAAATCAACTTCTGGAACGTGTTAGTTCCTCGGCAGTAAGCTGATCTCATGGTTTTTTAAGAAACAACATTCAGTAGCGACGTCAACTACTGAAGCTAAATACATGGCTGCCGGAAGTTGCTGCGCCCAAATCTTTTGGCTGAGACAGCAGCTACGCGACTATGACGTCATTCAGAATGAAGTGCCGATCTTCTGCGACAGTACCAGTGCCATTGCAATCACTCAGAATCCTGTACTACATACGAGATGCAAGCACGTGGACATCAGACACCACTTCATTCGTGACCATGTCGAAAAGAAGGATATCAGGATGGAAAAGATCCATACTGACCATCAAAGGGCTGATATACTGACCAAACCTCTAGCTGAAGCCAGATTCAGAGAACTTTTAGTAGAGCTAGGTCTGCTGGACCCTACTGACTCCAGTCAGTAAGAGGATTCAGGAGAGGAGCATTTAGTATGGGGGAATGTTCACTCTCAGTACTGAGTAAAATCAGTACGTTGAGACTCAGCAACCAACTACACGAGGTATCAGCTGACTACGATGTTCAGCTGACAGGTTTGCGTATCTTTACTCAGTAGCCTATAGAACGATTATGTGCATTTATGATCAGATTCAGCATCGAATTCAATGCCTTAAGAAATGTCATTAAATTTTAACGGATCACATTTAATACACGACATTCTATGTACAAGCATGCCGAACTCTGCCACGCATTTAATGCATGTCGTATCAAGTTACTACTTAGGCTATTTACAACTAGCTTTTGACTTAGGCGGCTAATTTGATAATTGTCTATTTTATAAAACTTAATCCTAGCCGTCCATCTAAAAAGCTCATTCAAACTGAACCATTGATCTTTAACTGTTCATCTTCTCTAAGATACATATATATGAGTTCAAATCTTTGCCACCGTCATTCCATATCTGCAATATCTTAAAAAAAATGAGATTTTCTGAGATACCTATTCCTTTCTATCCAAATTCTCTCCAAAATATTCATAAAATCTTTTGGTAACTCTTCAATGATTATTAAGTATCGTATGATTTTTATTTCTCTTATATGTTAATCGATACTGGCCTATGCTGTGTATGCAGATTACAAAAATGACAGGAATTCAAGTAAGTGCTCCGGCAGATATGCAAGAGATCCTCGAGAAGGATCGAGTCTGGTGTGAACCAATCATGGAGTTCGATGAGTGAAATCTGGACTTTATGGAGGAGATATTCTATGCACTCAGAGAAACAGGTCTAGAAGGATTTTTGACCAGGAGACCGACTTTCTTTCTTTCGCGCCAAGTCGCCGAGATCTACTCCAATAATGATTCAGTAGATGGAGATATTAGAGGGAGATTCATACTCCATCCAGTAGACGATCCCTCACGGAACGCGATTGAAGTAATGCATATGTCCATCCGCGAAGCTCTTCAGAGAAGCTTCAACCTCCCCAACGCAGGACACAGCACACTCAACTACAAAGATGACTTAATGGATGAATACCTCACTGAGTTCTGCGGAAAGCCAACCGTTTTCAGAGCTGCTTTTCCCAAGAACGCTATGCTCCCTCAGTATAGAGCACTAGCTTACATCGTGACTCAGTTGCTTACGAGTCAAGGAGGCTCGTTTGACCATGTATCTAGTCCCAAACTGCAACTGATGATGGCAATATATGATCGGGCCAAGATCAACTGGACAGAATTTTTCCTCAAAGAATTCACACTGCAGTCAGCCAAATTTGATAAAGCATCTAACCGGCTGAGCGCTAAAGGAAAGCTCCTCAATGGACTCAAACTCTCAGTAATGATAGAGGATTTCTGCAAATCTGACAAAGTCACCTTCGCTGACAAACAATACTTCAACGTGAAGAAAGTCAGATTTCAGAATAGGTCAGCAGCCCTTCAACAGATCGGCTCAGGGCCAGCTGCACCTACGAGTGGGACTCAGCAGACCTCAACACCGAAGAAGAAGAGGTCCCCACCGAAATCCACACCAAAGACGCCAACCAAAAAGCTGAAGAAAGTCAGCCAGGTTGCGCCCACTGAAACTACAGTGGAAACAGAGGCCGTCGTTACTCAGCCACCACTTCAGCTGAGAGACGAGCCTGAGTCTTCTGATAAGACTCAATCAGTGGAGAAGATCGTCTCCACTGAACATGTAGAGACAATGGACCAAGGGGTCCAAGCTGAAGAGATCCAATCTGAAGTCCAGACTGAAGAAGTCCAGACACTAGAAAGCCCCTTGGACGTACCTCCACTAAGCAGTATCCCATCTGCTGAGAAACAGGCATCTCCCATCGAAGTTGAGAGCTCGAAGACTGCCTCAGAAGAAGAATCTGTCGGGATGGAAGCCTCAGCGCTCATATCCAGAGCCTCCCGGGAGATTGCTGAGATGATACCGGAGATCGCCAGCTACTCAAACCTTGTTACATTAGCGAGGCAGGCGAGGCTCCATATGCTGATCAGGTTCCGGGAATGGCCCAATCTGAAGCGCCTTGTCCTCTACCATACCTGTGAACAGCTCCATGAAGAAGAGCTGCTGATAAGAGAGAAGATTGGCTACTCAGAGCCATCTGACCTCGGCACGCTCGAGGATCTGAGGGCGGCTATGCTCGCATTGCTGAATGAGAGACAACCCGTCTCAGCACCCGCGCCCTTAGATGGGTCTGACCCCGATGGTCAGGACCCACCCTATGATTCAGGCCCATAGAAGCCTGA
Source organism: Lavandula angustifolia (assembly GCA_028984105.1). Taxonomy (NCBI): domain Eukaryota; kingdom Viridiplantae; phylum Streptophyta; class Magnoliopsida; order Lamiales; family Lamiaceae; genus Lavandula; species Lavandula angustifolia. The sequence goes on from CM054822.1 coordinate 8,721,888, forward strand.
TGAGGGACCTCAACAGGACAAGGATGCCACTGCATCTACTGCTGACTTCCACTCAGCATCCTTGGTCCTGGACATACGGTGGCTGGTACTTCGAAGGCAGCTGATCCTGCTCAGCTTCTTCTCCAATTTGCTTTCGAAGTAGCGCCCAACCCAAAGAGCCATCGCTCAAAAACAGTGGCCAGGGCACTGAAGGATCAAGGCACCCAAAATCGCCTTCTTGCCCGTGCCGTCCACAAAACTTGGAGGCAAACCACTGAGGCACAGAGTGCAGAGATGCAGGGACTCAGATCAACCATTTCTTCATCCTAGGTCCCTGACTTCTCCAGCATTCTGACGAATGCCTTAGCTGCTCAGAGAGCCGATTTTGAGGCTCAGCTCAAGACTATTCAGGAAGGCCAGGATAAATTACTGAATCAATACAAGGCCGCCCAAACCGCTCATACTGAATCAGTCGCAGCCATCTCTCAAGGCAATGAACTCATAATCCAAACTGTACAGAAGGCCCTTGAAGAGAAGGTTGAATAACAGCTGAAAGAGTTCAAGGCTGCAGCAGATCTCTCTCACAAAGAATACAGCGAGCAGCTGACCAACGAGAGAAATGAGCTGCATGAGGCTCTGACCAAGATCCACACAAGATTAGATGATCTGTCAGCCTCCTACAAAAGCTTGAACAAGAAGGTATTTGCTCCAACCCCAACCCTACTTGCTGATGCCAAAAAGGGGGAAAGTTTGGCTAAGGGGGAAAGTCTAAAAGAAAAATCAGTTAAGGGCGAAGCTGCCAAGGAGCTGATACTGAAGGCTCCGAAGAGAGCAAGGTCAGTAGCAGGGGAAACATCAAATCAGACATCCGCCCCTACTGCACCTACTGAAACTGGCAAGGCCCAGGGTGTCTCAGCTGCAGCTGCAGCATCAACTGAGACAGGCTCAAGTGGCTCAGGAGCCAGAGAAGTCGCGACTCAAGCAACACAGACTCCACTTGATATCATTAAGGAAGTTGTCGAGTACGCTGACGAGGAGGACTCAGAAGAGGAAGAAGCTCCTCTTCTACCTCCTGTTACCGGCAAAGGCAAGAAAGTGCTGAAACTCCCAACACCTCCCCCCAAGAAGAAAGGATCCAAGAGATTCATTACCCCGGAGGAGGCGGCTCAAATAGCCGCTGACGAGAAGCCGGCAAGGGAGATTGCCGAAGCTGAAGCAGCCAATAATCCTAAACCAAAGCCTGTCAAAGGCAAATCCAAGGTTCCAGCTGGAGGCAAGAGAACAAGTTCAAGGCTGCCTCCCAGAACACTTAAACTCAGCGACGAAGCTGACAAGAAAACAGAGAAGGAGCAGTAGCAACAAAAGTCTACTGAGCAGCAGGGCACCTCCAAAGAAAAATCTTCTACTCCTGCTGACTCAGAAGAAGAGCCACCTCACAAGCCTTCCTATACTGCCTCTAAGAGACAAGAGCAGGAAATGGAAGAGATCTGGGCTCAGTTAGACACATACTTGTATAGAGGTGAAGAGGCCAGGCAGATAGAAGCAGCCAGAGAAAGGATCAGGATGGCAGATCTTGAGGCTCTAAGGCTGAGAACAGAAAAGGAAGCGAGTCAGAGGATCCCCTCAAAGGCTGATATCCCTTACAGATACAGAAGATTCAGGAAGCCTACGGATCTGAAGACTCATAGATGGCCTAGAACTGATGAATGGATGCCAGTGGAATTCACTCAGAGATGGGAAGCACTGAAGATAGAGTTCATTAAAAGGAACTACTTCTGGAGATTCTGGCCTGACAAGCGCAAGGCAGAAGCTTACACTGAATGGATGATGAGAGTCGACTTAGACATGTATGCCAGATTGCAGAAAGCTGTCAATGAACATGTTAAAGTTAGAGTTCCAGATCCTAGAATCGTGCCACCCCCACAGAGACTTGATGGATCCATTCACTATGGTGTTATAGAGAAAGAAGTGAAGGACGTTGCTGAAGCCAAGTTTCTTGATGAAGAAGATCCAGTGGAGTTTGCTGAGATACTGAAGCTGAGAAAAGTCACCTATCGCATGTATGGAGTACCTCTTCCTGAATCTCAATCCCAATATTTCAAAGACAGGATTAGGCAGTTCAAATGACTTCTTGCTTCTGTGTTGTCTTTGTATCTTTTTCTTGTTTTCTAGCTTAGCAGAGATGTAACTGTACTGAACTTCTTTACATATATATAATATATCTCTGTTTGGCTTTGACAATATCTTATTGTCTGAACAACCGTGTTTATTTATGCTTAACACTCAGAATCACTGAAGTGATTGCTAACTCACACACTCACTGTCAGATTATTTATTGTCAGTTGTTGCTTAGCTAGATTCTGATAGACTTGATAGATTTGTAAAGGGGAAAATATTGTTAAGACAGGGGGAAATTGTTGCTCAAACTCTGTATTTAATATGACTTTCTGCCCTGATCCCCTCAGTAGTCTAGGACTTGAAGAACAACTCCACTGATCCTACTTGTAATACTTGTATGGAGCTCTGTTTCTGATAAGTCATAGTATTAGGTTGTTTGTTTAGTTGATAGCTATTAGGTTTTGGCATCATCAAATAGGGGGAAAATGTTGGGTGATGATTAGATCCTCAGCAGTGTCGATAATAGTGGGAAATGATTCAGTCTTCTATGCTGTTACACAGTCAGTAGCCCTGTGCTCTGAATGGATTTATGAAGATTTGAAGATCCCAAAACCCTATATTGATTGGTGAACCATTACGTTGTATTTTTGTTTTGTCTCTGAGGTTTCAGAGTCAACAGACCCTCTGCTCTGGCTCAGGCAATCAGTGGATTACCCGCCTCAGCACCAGAAGTAGAAGACTCAGTAATACTGGACTCAGCAGGAGCAGTAAACTGAAAGGAGTGGAACTGAACTCAGCAGGAGTAGTTCACTGTACTCAGAGCTGATCTTCAGTAGAGCCGACTCAGCAGGAGAATGCTACTGAATCAGAGATCAGACTCAGCAACGGCCAGACAATCTTCTGACTGTCAGAATCTTTGAAGTCACTTTTCAGCAGAGTCAATACGAGGAAGAGAGAAGTCAGCTTCAGATCTCCTTGAAGTCTGTTCTGTCTCAACCACTTTCTGAACCTCGACCAATGACAAGCAGACACGTAACCTATATCTACTTAAAGCTGCAAGTCAACAACTTTCCAGAAAATGAGGGAAAGGACACTGCCACCAAACTTCAAAAGAGCCGTTAGCTACCCAAAAGAGAGAGAAAAAGGATCTTCATCTCCAACGGATCTATCCTAATCTCTTCTCTATAAATAGAGGGATAAATTGAAATTTGAAGCTCACGAATACTCACGAATACGAACAAACACAACCGAACCTACGCATACACGAGAGAACACACAGAGCATTCAAACGAGCTAATCCGAAAAGCCTAAGTCTTCCGCAAGAAGTTTGAAGAATCTATCTCCGGCGAAAGACTACATTCTAGCTCATAGGGAACCAAGCTTAACTGTTTCATACAGCCTCTAGTATCCAAACGACGATACACGAACCTAACGCTATATTCAGTTGTTCGTCGTTCTAGAAGCCACCTCCTTGTTCCCTATCCCTCTAACCTAAGATCTATAGCATATATCCATAGCTTAGACGAAGGAGTTCATCTTTGAACTGATCCTTATTGTAAAGGACTCCTTCACAGTTGGAGAGTTTTTCAAACACTCAGTTTGATAACCGTGTAAACTGAGACTTGCTCAGTATAAATCTCAAGACCAGTATTTGTCCAGTGTACAAACCAACTGAGACTACCTCAGTATAATAAATAGCCTCCTGATCTTTCGGGATAGTGGACGTAGGATTTTTGTGTCCGAACCACTTTAAAAATCTCTGTGTCGTGTGTTCTGTTCTTAACTGTTTCATTGATTTACTATTCATACTGAAAAACCTTCTTTAAATCATTCAACTGAGCTTCAGTAAACTTAATAGACTGCACTAATCAACATAAACTATTTTGATAAAAACGTTTTCTAACTCAACTGAATTGGGCCTACACTATTCCGCACCACTGAACTCTATCTGCAAGATACTGAATTTTGACACTCAGTCAGCTAGCAGGTCTCAGTAGAGTCAGTCACTCAGCCAACACGATTCAGAACAGCTTATCTGGTTTGCTGAACTCGTTCAGTACGACATCATCCTGAAAAGGACTGTTCCTGTTTAAGTTGAGAAAATTGGTTTTAGGTGTATTCACCCCCCCCCTCTACACCTGAACGTGCTCTCGGGACCAACAGTCTACAACGTTCGTATGTTGGGAACAGTGATGACGATGGGACCATTAATAACATCCCACATGCAGTCATGAATGGATGATAAGTGACTCTCCATTCGCAGGCTCCAGATATCGTAAGTAGCAATAGAGAATATGTGCATTCCAGATTTTGCTTACTGTTCAGCCATGATAACAAATAGTGAGAAGCTGTGGTGCATAAAATATTTAGAAAATCTAAAAGGATCTCATCAATTCGATCAAGTAAATAGAAACAGTACTTGGTTTGACCACTGCTCTAATATCAATTGTTGGTCCCGGTATAATTTCTAGTGTATTGGGTGGGGGGGGGGGAATACACCTGATGACAAACGTTTCTTTTTCAGATCACAAATAGACTTAACTGATAATGAGTTAGTCAGTAAATGCGTAAAGTGTTAGGGTTTGAGTACATATCAATTACAATCACACAAACAATCTATCAATCTATCTAACAAACTATCTATGAAATTAACAATATCAATAGTATCAGGTTAGGGTTTGAGACTGTTTAACGATCAAGAGTATGAAATACTCTTGACTCTAAGCTTGTGATGTGTATGAGATAACATTTGGAGTATGAAGAGAAAGGAATTTCTAAGCAATGGAATAGTAAAAGTATGAAGAGTAAGGCTAGTTCTTTGCTTTGAAAATAGTATGCTTGAGCTCGTGAAATTCCATTAACCTCTCAAATCGAGAGGCCTTCTATATTTATAGGCGACATGGGAAGAGATCTGTTGAACAAAGATCGGCTTCCTAGTGGCTCCGTGTTGGCAATGGTGTTCAACATTAATTGCATGGACACGTGTCGTGGTCTGCATGCTTCTGCAGAAAGAGTATTGGGGTATTGTGATGTCGCCTTTTACTAGGGCGGTCAGGTATTGATCAATGTTGATCTGGTACTTGTCTTTTTTTCTATTGACAATCTTCTTTGAAGTTCGTGTCTCGTACCTCGTACTTGTCTTGATATTTCAATCTTTCATTTCAGACTGAGTAAGATCTAACCTGTCAACCAGTTCAGCCTCGAGACATTATCTTCTCAAAGCCTGAATTAACCTATTCTAAGAAGCTATCAGTCTGACTATACAAACTCGGGTTGAACAAACACTAATAAGAATATAGCGGAATGGTTCATCTATCAATAGGGGGTGGGTTGGGGATCATTGAAACTTTATATTATTTCCCAACAAGAAGTTTGAAAATTGTGAAAAGATGCGACGCTTTAAATGTTACCTCGTTGAACGATTTGAATTTAACAAAGCTTATATACAACGATAAACTGTCGTTTGTAAAATTTTCTTATGAATTATTTTCTATATTAAAACATATCGGGAAATAGACTTGGCAAATCCATAATCGTTGTTTATTTAAGTAGTAAAATTGGTGAAATGCATTCTTGAAATTAGTGATTTGAAAAGGATGATAAATATATAAAAAGAAAATATAATATGTCCATAATATTTTTTATATTATATTATATTATATTATATTATATTATATTATATACCATACATATAAGAAGATACGGTGGCAATTGACATGCTAAGGGAAATGACAAAAATAGCCCTCGCCCACACATTACACCTCTTTACTACCGAGGCCATTTCAGTAATTCATTATTCCCATGTCAAGCTCTGCTACACACTCCTTTGCCCCCACCTCACCCTTCGATTCGGAAGCTCTGTTTTCAAGTTGAAAACAGAAATCCAGATGGAAAATCGGCGCAGGCGGAAAGAATTTTCAGTGGTGGCGCAGCGGCGGATGAAGGGGAAGGCTTTGTCGGAGTTGAGCCAATATGTGTTTGATTGAATTCCGAGGAAAAAAGCGTACTTTTCCTCCGTTTTTGTTTTATTTGATTTTGGTAGTAACTGTGATTTGGGGATGGATTTCAAATGTATATGGGTTTCTCTTTTACCTTCAATAGTTATGGACATCCCTCTGTACTTGTATTGCCCCCACCCAGACACAGAAACACGCAGTGAAGTTGGAAGTGTGTAATTGGGGTTTGCTTTTAATTAGGTATTTGACCATTAATTAATTGCTTTCTAAGGGTTGTTGTCTATCCGAATTCACGCCAAGGAGAAATTCCCCCTGTCCTCCAATTCCATCTGCCAGATTGAGTTTTCTTCTTTACTTTTTATGTGTTAATTCTTCTTCAAATACGTGTTTTCCATAGACGGTGTTGGTTGGTCAATTTTTTGTAGTTTGTTCTTTAATCGAAGTTCTGTCTTTTGTTTATGTTGACGAGACTGTTGCTAGCACGAAGAGCTGAAATTCGAGTGCTGAATGTTATCTATGCTTCTACGATCTATGGTTTTGCGCGTAGGGGATATGGGTAGGAATTGTTGTTTGTGATACTGGCTTTCTACTTCGTCTTCGGTTGTGTAGATAGCTTACTCTAACCTGTTCAATTAGTTTCTTGTTTCGGTTTGTTAGTGATATTGTAATATCACGGTTTAGTTATTAGCTCGTTTGCTTATCTTCTAATTGTCAGCTTCAAGGAGAGCTGGATACAAAGCTTGGAGCTCCTACTTTCCTGAACGGATTGATCGTTTCCTTTTCGTTTGTTTCGAGAAGTCTATCGATCAATTCCGATTCTTTCTTTTTCTCTTGATTCTTTTCCGATCAAGATGTATAGATCCTGTTCATGGATTAACAATTAGATACTTCTATCCTGAGGTATGTATATGTTTGGTGTTTCCCAATTGGTTAGATTGTTTTCAATTAATCACCTTTCTAGCTGAGTATATTAGATAGTGAAGGTGCAACCCCAAAATATTTTATGGGACTTGGTGCTGTCCGTTTCTGAAGTAGAAAGTTTTATTTATTGCAACCAACAAGGTTTGTTCCTTGTAGACAAAAGAATTACCCTCCTTTTGTGCGTGTGTACAAAAACTGGAGAAAAGAGTTCGACAGATTATTCTCTATCTGGAAGAAGTGATTACCATGTTTTTGCCTTGAACTCAGTATTAGTTTTGCTTTCATTTAGAGACATAATAAAGTTATTGTTTCAGACCCCTGAATCAAGTTTGGCATGTTTCCTGATCTATGCAGCTATCAGCTAGTCTTGGGTAGGGAGTTCAGTACAATACACGTGATAAAGTGCACTATCACGTACGTGGGAAGAAGACATTTCCGATAACTGGCAATGGATTGTTTAACTTCACTATTAAGGGTCGTTGTAATGTCGATGAGGAATTAAAAAAGTTTAGTGATATGGTCATTCATCTAGCTCCCCTATTATCTTATGATGTATTGATTCATCATCATTGGTTGAATTCCATGATTTTTGACTTGTGCCCTCTCTAAAAACTTCTCTTGAGTTACGTCAACCTAAACATTATGTTCGTAACAGACTGATTATTCTGCTGCTACTGAGTTTGTTTGGAGCATTTTCAATGTTAAAAAGGACCAGGATTTGCGCATGAAGTTGGGATACAATGTTATTGATAAAGTATGTGTATTGTCCACGCTATATAAAGAGTTTTCCTAGAAGCTTGTTTGGCTCGCATTATTTCACTAATTGACCCAAATGAAACTAAATCTCCTATCCAGATTATGTTAATTTGTTTCCGACATATTTTCCTTTCTTGGTTAATGTTACACTCAGTTAACTTAATAAGTAACCATTACATCCTTGTTGAAGTATGTTGAGAATAAGGTCCCTATCTTTTCTGTCTTGTGTACTATAAAACTGTCCCTGAATATATTGGCTAATAATATTATTGTTGCAGGTTACCTGTATGCAAGTTAGCGAAAATTATTGACTTTTAATGTTGATGTGAATCGCAAATGGAACGACAGGGCCGGTTTTTAACACATTGACTATGGTTACTGTAGCAATCCCAGAGATTATTTTCTCTTTGATTGATTTAGTTTATCAAGCTACATTGCGTTGCTTTAATGTACTTATGCTGTCATCACAGTTATATTGTTGAATTGTTAAAATGGAGACGAATCAGGTTATCTATGTGGTTTAATGATCTTGAATGTGTTCTTTTGCGTATAACATTCATTAATTAAAGTCTAACTAAATTATTACTACTATTTTAGTAAAACATAAAAAAGTTATTAATACTAACTTCATGGTGTTGCAATAAAGATTGTGACAGATGAAGAAATCCGTTGGCAATTAACATACAAATATTGACTTTGATTTCTTTAAACCATAATGTTGTACTCCCTCAAGATTATGTGATCCCTCTATCCAAGCTCGTGAATATATTCACTGCTGATGATTTTCCTAGACCGTCATCTAATGCAAAGTTTGTGTTTAAACATGGATAAGGAAAATGTTGGTCCGGAGACGATAGTCAGGTGTAGGGGGGGGTGTGAATACACCTGATCACAGTTTCTTTTTCTCAAACCGAAGGACAACTGAGCTGTTTGGTGCAACTGATGAACAGTGTCAAATAGTAACCTTCGATCACGGGGTCAGAGTGTGTCAGCTACTGAGCTCTCCTACTGACCTAAGTCAGTCGTTGAAACTCAGTCGGAGACGTTGTGCGGATAAGTGTGGGTGCCCGAAGATTCGTCTCAGTTTGAAAACGTGTTTTCGCAAGTTAAGAGTCTTTTGGTTGTGCGCTTTTAAAAATACGTTTTATGCAAAGATATGATTTTAAATCAGTTTGTATGCAATGCAATAAAACAGTAAATAACACAAGCAGTTTAACGTGGTTCGGATACGCAAGATCCTACGTCCACGGTCCTGACTAGGCAGAAGAACTTGTTGATTATTCTGAGCAAGTCTCAGCAAGGTATCTGTGCACTGGACAGATCCTTCTAAGTTATAGTCCTTCGCGACTTTACAAATCAAACCGAAGTTTGAAGGGTGGGGATAATCTCCAACTAGAAGGAGTTCTTACAATAAGAACAATTTCACAGAATGTGAACTCCTTCGAATTTCTAAGCTATGAATATGGCAATGAGCTTAGCTAGAGAAGTAGGGATCTAAAGAACTCTAGAGTGAAGAACCAAGAATATTCTATGAAGGTTAGTTCTTCGCTGGATGATCTTTCAAATTTGCTAGAGTGTTTGAATGCTTGAGCTTTTTCCCTTGTGAATCCCGTGCGTGGAGCTCGGATTTCTTCTCTATTTATAGTTGTGAGCAGGCATATGTCCGTTGGAGAAGACGATGCCACGTGTCACAAGCTTCCAAAAAAAACGACCATAATTTCGAATTGTTGCAGCAGGGCAGTTAATACTGTACATGAGAGCATGTTTTAGTTGTTTAGAACAGGTAAAGCGTTGTCGGCTTCTCATTGGTCGAGGTTTGTGGTAGGTGGGAATGTGTCAGAGATAAAGTTGACTATTCCACATCCTCGTATGATCTTCGGCTGAACTTCGAAAAGACTTTTACGATTGGGTCGTTTTCTTTCGGATACAGTAGACTCAAGACAGTCTCTGTCTTCTTCGGCTGAGTCGGCTGACAAGCTGATAAGGCTCTGGTGGGTCAGCTGATGACTGCGAAGGTACTGAGTTTTGCATTATGTTCTTCTGCTGATATCTTATCAGCTGATGGAATGTCTCCTACTGAGGTGAAGATCAGCTGCTGGCTGAAGAACGCAAGCTCTTACATTGATGACGTGGGGTTCTGGAGAGTAACTTCGTCAGAAGATCAGTCCAACAGTTTACCCCGTACAGGACTTAGACAAAAAGATAATCAAAACAAAATAAGTCTAACATATACATCATCTAATCCTATCGACACACTGCACTACTGATATCAGTTGGGTTTTGGGATCTTCAATTCCATAGTACTACTATGATTTCCCCCAATATTCTTTTTACCACTAGATAGATGAGTACCATCTACTGACTCATAACCCAACAGAAAAGATTAACATACTTTTACCATGTTTTTATTTCCAAATAAAATAACGTCATTTAAGAACTCATCCAGTCAGAGGATATCTATTAACAAAGTTCTACTACTACATGCCATCACTATCTAGGGAAGAAACTCAACCAAATAACTAATATGAAACCACAAAACAATAGGTACAGAAATGCAGGAGGTGTCGTAGCTTCAGAAAATATATGAAACACAAACCAATATTACCAAAATGGCAATCAAAACTCTAATATAATACCAAAATTTGAATTCAGGGAGACGACGAATGAAAGGCTCGAACTCATCAGAACCCTCTATAGGCAAATCCAGCTCCGGGTCAACAACAGGCGACAAAAAGCCTATGAACAATTTGAGAAGTGTAAAATAGTAAATATCATATTATTAAATTGGAATTTTACTATCTTCATTTTTTTTGTTTTTACTATCGATAGGTCGTTTGTTGGCTCATAAGGATGAGCTCTGCTTCTACCACTACTTAATTATCCAACTTTTGTATAAAATCAGATTATTATATTATTATTTTTTTAACTAAAAAGATTTGAACTATTATAAAATATTTCTAGATGATATTGTGAGTATTGGGCATCCATATATATTATAACTAATAGAATAAATTTATTTTCTATATACCGTAACAAATTTAATATACCGGAGTATCAAATTAATATTCTAATTTTACATCTCGTGCATTTAATTTTAAATTTTAAGAATTGTCAAAAAAATAAATTAAAATAATAATATTTGTAATGGTTCCAATTAATATCTTTACATTATATTTGCATATTTAATTTTATTCCACTCGAACACGACCGGTGCCAATGCTCTAGTATATATTTAAAAAGATACAACAATGGCAGTTTCTGTGAGAAAGCAGAAGAGAATAGATTCCACAGCCAGTAGGGACCATGGTTTATATAATTATTATATGTGTTTTGGCAGGTAGCGACCGCCATAATGGACGGTGGCGGTGGGCTGGAAAATAATATCTATATTTGAAACACGTGTGTCGTTGCCGTTTCTGTGGTTACTGACAATTGTGTAACCAATGACATCAGAATCCACGACAATATTATTTTCAAATCTAACATTGTAACTAAGGATATGAACTGTGGTCCTCGTAGATTAAAATATTAAAATTAATTTTTATTCATACATAAATCTCGATCATATTATATTATTATAAAATTACACAAAGTAATTGTACTTGTATCAAATTATGTTGTGAGAGGACTACATTTCCTAACCCTAGTATCAAATAAATAGATCGATATAGTATATTGATTTTTTTGTCAGAATATGTATTAGTGGCAAATACAAATGTTGATAATGAGGCGGACATAACAGTTAACACTTAGACTGTACTGAACATACTCCCTCCTTCCCATATCCCTTCTCTACTATCTTTCGCATTTATTTAGGCGAATTGATTTTATATAATAAAAGTACGAGACTTAATTAATTGCTTAGAAATAATTTGTATGGTAAAGGTATGTGGCCCATATAATTAGAAACTGGACAAGTAAGATGAGACAACCGAAAAAGAATATCGGACAAGTATAATGGAATAGAGAGAATAATATATACAATTTTTTTTCGAAATTCAATTGTAACTTACAAAACTTCAATACATATAATTCATCAATAATTGAATCTGTATCTATCTATATCTTTAACAAATTTGCTTCAATAAAATGCATAAGCGAATCTTCAAGTAAATAAATTCGAATCTTGTTACAAAGTGTTATCTTTACATGCTTAAATGTGGAAAATGCTCATTAAGTTATTTTGAAAATCCTTAAAATGCCGAGTTACATGAATTGATAAGATAATGCAGAAACTAAATAACACATGATGTATGGTGGTCCAAGGGATTCAAACTCCTGCTTCCACTCTCTATCTTTCAATCTCCTGCATCCACTATTATCCTCTGTTGATATTCAACTCATTTCCTTGATTCCTGGCAAGGTTCAAATCTTTACAATCTAACAAACTATTAATCTATCAATCAACTATCAAAGTATCTAACTATCTTCAAACAACTACCAAGTAGGTAGATTTTTTTTTTTTTGAAAGGTTTATAGTCCAATTAGCAAGAGTCTCTAAGCACTCTTGATTCTAAGTTCCATATATGAACAATGATTATTAGGAATGGAGATAATCTATAGAAAAGAATGAAGAATGGGGATTTTAGAGCTTGTTCTATACTTTAAGAGTATGAGCACTTTTAATTCCATTAACCCCCTCAAATGATAGGTCTTCTATATATATAGCCTCATGGAGGTAGAGATCCATTGAACAAATATAATGTTAAGGCATTTGCTTAACTAACCATATCTACTAAAACAAATACAAATATACCCAATCACTATAACTATATTCACAATATACTCAAATTTACAAAATTAACCCCACCTTTTTCTTAAAACTTCCACCAACACACCTCAAAAGCTCCCACCAACCCACTTTTTTCATCCGAGTCCACACACATTTTTTATTTAACTAATTCGAAGAGTGGTTTTGATAAAAAAACAATGATTTTTTGGTAAAATTTGATATTCTATGAATTTAAATTTAGTGAAAAGGTATTTTTATGTTTTTTTAATTAATTTTGAGTATACTCATATATTACCACTATAATGTTCCTAGTGGCTCTTAGCTAGGGAACAGTCTTCTCAGCGTTTGTACCCATTGTTTTATGAAGTAAGCTTTCTGTAGGAGTGTAGAGGTACAATAAGCTCATTTAGAGGCAAGGGCTTAGGTGGCAAATCGTGATAGGTCAATAATGATCTAGTAGTTAAATGTCTACATTGACCATCTACTTAAACATCAGTGCCCGGTAGCTTGAAATTTAATCAACCTTGATTGGGACATAACTGATGTTAAATTGATTATCGATGTCTCATCTTGACTAATTGAACTCCAAAAACATCTTCGAATATAACCTGACTTGAACTAATTCAATCTACCGATACATACTAATGCAAAATGTAGTCTAAACCTATATATGGGCTAGTACACCAATCACCAAGGAGTTCGAGATCATTTAATACACTTAATTCCCAACTATTTTCCCATTTTTTATGATGCCAAAATCATATACTTACCTGAGAATAGTGTAATATCCTGAAAAATCTGAAAAAAATAATAGGGATTTAATCCGATTAAATCCACACCGAAAATGAAATTTCGTGTCATAAAAATTTCATTTTTCTCGTTCATGAAAGAATTTCAAGTGTTTCGAGATATTTTATTGTGCAAGATTATCCGATAATTTTGGGATTTTATATATAATGCATAGATATAATATTTTTAAAAGGTGGATTCTATAGAAAATTTATCTAAACTATCATAATTCGTAACTTAAGATTATAAATAAATATATATTTAGTCTTCAAATCACGTAATTTGGGTAGATTTAGGCACTACCATTCCCAATATCTCCTCTCTCCCGCGCTGCCAAACCGAAGACACACACGCAAGGTTGAAAGGAGAGATCTTGTCAAAGATTGATGAGAGACAACAATGATTTCGCTACCTTCCATCCCATTGGCTAAGTGTGCCGCAAGAAATGACTACCTTTCATGTCACCACCATCAGCAAGAGAGGAAGTGAAGAGTCACTAATTTTTTTTGGAGTGTCAAGATGGAGAAACAAGCATATGCTTAAACTACCTCCCCTGTAAGCTATTCTTCCTCACCTCAGTTCCTCCCAATGATGCATCATCTCCAAGCTTTACAACTACAACATCCACCCTCGAAAACACTCTCGCAACACTAACCTACTTGAAGAGAAGAGAGGATCCGCAGTTGGGATCTTGCACTACTGACTCACGGCTAGAACAACGAGGAAGGAAGAGTTGAGGGTAACGGTCTTCTCCATGATTCCTTCTTATATATTCTTTATCCTTTTTTCGTGACACTTCTGTGTAAATTTGTACATGCGTGTGAGAATGTAGATTTGTTTCTTCTGGTTCTCAAACAAGTTTTGCCCATGTAGTAGAGATTTCTTCCTTTTCGTCCGATTTTAGGGCTGAACCCGTGTGATGCTTGTGAAATAACTAATTCACTTATTCTATAAATCAAATATCTGATGGAATTGGCATAACCGAATCTTGAACCTTGAAATTCAAACTTGTTTGCCTGATGCACATCTTGTGTTCAAAAAAACGCTTCAACTACGATTTTGTTGACACCTTTCGAATTCGAGAACCGTAACTGATGTTAGGACTTAGGAGCAGCTAAGGGTAGAAGAATCATGTTTCATGTGTTCGTACAATCCATTTCAATCTTGTAAAACGGACTTGAGGTCCCTATCGTGATTGCTACTTCCACCGTCAACAAACGAACTTTAGCCTTTTTTTTATTTATTTTTTTGTCTGCATCCCCTCGTTTATAAGAAGAAGAATTTCTAGACAATGTTAGGGAGTGCTTGTTCTTGGCTTTCTAACGCACCAAATGGGATGCAAATCGGGCCCCAGACCAAAAAGATAAGCTCCGTTGAAGAAGGCTTGTTGAATCTGCCCTACCTTGCACACTGCAGGGCAGTGACATTCCCAACAACCAAAAACCTTTCCAACTGATTCTTACGCGTTGATACACATACAGTTGGAGAGCCGAGTTTACATGCTTTCCAATGCCGTTTTCTGTTCGTTATTTGGAGTTCGGGTTGAAAAGATACGCCCCGAAAACACCTACCGAACCAGCCCCTTTCCAAAAAAAAAAAACCAATTGAGCAGCGACTTTCCGATCTGTTTTCTGGGCAACCTACTGACCCACAAATCCCAAATCAAACACCTTAGTAATCTAAGTTGATCTATCTTTCCATGACCTTCGGCCGTTTGTGAATAGGAGTTTGTGGCAAACAGTTATGCGCCCCCGAAAACACTCTCCTAATGGTAAGACAGCACCTTTCGACTCGATTTCTGATCGGAAAATTGAAAAACAATACCTAAGGCTTATACCTTTAGAAACATTGTACTTCAAGATTTCCAATGCCACTTCCCATACACTAAACGGAGCCCGGACTGAAGAGATACGAAGCTCGAAAGTTGAGCTGTCCGAAGTGCGCCCCTAACTGAGTGGCAGTATTAATACGAAAATATGCTTTTCTATAGAAACTTAAACCTAATGAAACCTATAAAATTGAAAAGACCTTTCTCTGAGCTTTCTGAAAACACGTCTCGCGTATTTTTCGGAGCACAGATCGTCAAGATACGAGCCCTCAAAGTCAAATTGCCGAAATAGCACCTTTGCGCCGAACAATAGACTTTGGCGCGAAGTCTGCTCGTTTTCACCAATTCCCTCTTCTAGAGTAACACTTAACAATGTGTTCGACACCAAAAATTGGTGGTCGGATCGTTCGAAATTGAGACAGGAAGTTGCTGCGGAAGTTGTTCGAAACAATCCTTTAACTTAGTTAATACCCTTAGGTACCCTTAAACTATGGAATAATTCCGACGCTGCTATAATCATCGAACGCAAATGACTAATATGGAACCATACTCAAAAGACACATCTGAGCAAGAATTTAATTAAGATAAATTTACGATCAATAAAATCAAGCAATTCCAAAGCCGATTGGGATTATTGTAAAACGTGTTTTTCTTGATAGCCGAAATGTGTGCATTAGAAGTCAATTTTTTTAGATAATTAGATTGAACTACGACTAAATTTAGGGTCTCTCTTGTAGGACCTGAGGAAAGACGATAATCTTGAGAATCTCAATAACAATAACAGTAGCGCCACAGAAATGTTTTTGTGTGTTATTAAACTCTACTATTTATGAAATGACATATGAAATGTTGTTATCCAATGAAATGTTTTTGCGTGTTCAATTTAGTTTAATGCTGTTGTATTGGTCGATCGAGGTTTATTCAAGGATTGTGTATATCCCCGTTAGTCGTGCAGTGGTTTGATCTCCACTGTGCGCTAACTCTACGGCTACGGAAAGGATATCTGGAGAAAGGTCTGGTATCCTATTTTTAAAAGAGTACTCTGAGTAATGGCTAGAGACTCAAATGAAAAGGCTCTGACATAGATTCGTTCCGGGATCACAAGAGTAACTATAGAACGCTGCAAGTGCGTACAAAAATGAATAGAATGATGACTGTTTTGTAGGCTTAGGAGCCAATTTCTTTTAAAATCCTCTTAAGTTATACGTAGATACTTTGGATTACTGCTCTTTGAAAAATGTTTTACCACCCACTAAGTAAATTATTACTAAGCCCAAAAAATTTCAAAATGTATTTAGGTTGAGCAGCCACTGCAGACGGGCGGAGCCGAGGGAGAGGTTTGCTGTCCGATACGCTAATTCCCACCGTGCTTAATCGATCTTTTGACTATTCCGGGAGATATAATTATTTTTGCTACTCGTCATTTTAAACTTGTCTTCATGATTATTAAACCAGATTTCTTTTACGTCCTCAGACACTTCACTACCAGAAACTTGCTTATTAGTAACGAAAAATTCCGTCATTATCCATTAATATTACGTCACTATTGCTCTTTAGTGATAGAATAGTGACGGATTATGTCTGTCAAAATATTTTTGTCACTAAATATTTTGTGACGGAATATAACTTCGGTCACCCGTTAGTGACCAACATAACAACGAAGTGTCTGTTGCCAAGGTTACGTCAGTCATCACGTTTCTCATCTATGGCTTACGGAATGATGACTGATATTCCGTCACTAAATAGTGACATATGTTCTGTCACGCAGTAGTGACAGAAGATCCGTCACTAATTGCGCACTCATATCGGAGTCACAATGATTGTGTTGTGATGGAATATCTGTCACTAGTTTGTTATAGACAGTTTCTGTCACCATTCCGTAACCAATGTACTCTTTTTTTTTTTACTTTTATATGTTACTATTCCGTAACTATTTTTTAGAATAATAAGTAAAATTAATTTTGTTTTCAAATTCTCCAATTCCTTAAAAGCTCAAAAACACAATATTCAACTAAACAAATAAGACAAATACACACCTGAAAGTAATTTACATACCAATAACATCAATTTTTAATAGATACGGATATGACAGTAGAAGTCTTCTAAAAATTAAAGTTAGGCAAAAGAATGCATGTCCTTGTAATGGTAATATATCATGAAATACATAATAATCAACCATGGGAAGAGGAAGTGTCATCATCTCGTCTATGCTGGTTTGCGATTAACTGTTTGACTGACTCTAATTTATTTTCAAATGCCTCATCCCTTGAACGTTGCTCAGCCTTATCATTCTCTGTCTGCGCACTCAACTCATCCACTCTAGTCATCAGCTCTAACTCTCGGGCAGTCGGGCCTATCACAATCCATTTAAGTAGCCTATCACAATCCATTTAAGTATAGTGAAAAAATATATACGAAGAAATACATACTCATTAAGACCTAACTGACCTGTATTACTCCTTGAAGATCCTCCCACTTGCAATAAGCTTTTAGCAAGGCCACCAAGGCCAAGTAGTCGTTTCTTATCGAGTCCACCTCCACACACCTCAACATAAATTTTACTTCTATTGACATCTTCGCCTCGTTGTAAGGCAATCTCATCAACTTGAGACTAATTTAGAAATAAAAATGAACACGTAAATATAATTCACAACACGTTAGCAACAATTTAGTACAGCGTTCAAGCGGTACATACAAAAATACTCGATGCTTTTTGGGTCATATATTCACCATTTTTATTCACATGAAGGCTCCTAGTAACATCATATAACACATCCTCCATAGGTACTCCCCTTTCGTCGACATATTTGTATATTGTAAAGCATATTACATTGTCAAACAATATTATAAAATTTAAATTTTGAATACTAACCAGCTCCTGCGCACGTATGTCAGTGAATTTAGACCATCCTCTATGTTGCTGATTCCAGTGTCTGGCCCTTGGGGCTCTAACATCCCACACCCACAAGCAGTCTCAAACTTTTAAATATATTTTGGGTCATCCATATAATTTCACGGACTCCTCCACCACTCCTCAGTCATATACTCCGGTTTTTCCTTTCCATCAACACGTCGCTCTATTCACGAAATTAAATGATTAGTTGAAACATAATATAATATGTTACAATCAAATGTTAAATTAAAACTCACTCTTTATTTTATGCATCCAACTGCCTTCTTATTGAATTGCTTACGTATCTCGTCCTCCCATTCATCTTGCAAGTAAAACCGCTTCTTTACATTTATTTAAAAGTGTTTAACATCATAAATTTACAAAATAATTATAATTATAATATAAAATAATAAAGAACACTAATTAGTTACTCGATACTCTTCAAAGTAGGCATCTTGAATTGATTTTAGAGTCGTGCACCATGTGTACCCCGTCGGGTTTGCAATCAACTTGAAAGAGTTCACTATTACACTTGTCATCTGCTGCTTTTGTTTCAGTTTTCTATTTGTAGGAAACATATAATTAGTCACAATTTAAATTATAAATAAACAACAATAATTAATAAAAAGTAAAACACAAATTAAATCTTTAGTTAAACAAACCCCCTTGCATCTTTCTCTATGATGAGACTTCTGCTAAATGTGGCTCCTCTGTTGGCTATGTCGTTCTCCGCCTGCTCCTCTTCGAATGGAGTATCTAAACTTTCCCGAAGATTTTGCCTAGTCTCACGAACACTCATATCTGATGAAGCGCCTCCCCTACAAGATGTCGAGCTCGTCCTAAGTCCACCGTGACCTCTAGGAGCCATATCTACAACAATATTGAAAGAAGTTTGGAGAATTAATGTTAGTAGTTTTGTAAATTGATTCATTGATATTTTCTCAATAATTATTGTAAAAAATATATATATAAAATAAACTTGTGACTATACTACTCATGATCTGATTGTTTTCATCTACTGAGGATATTAAATTTTAATCTTTTTCACCCTCACCGTCTTCTTCATCGATTTCTATTGTCCCCCCAAATGGATGAAGTGGTGTTGGATTGCCATCTATAACACGTCGGTCCTTGTGATCAACTCATCCTCTTGAAATGGTGGATCTAAAGTTGAACTAGATGATGCGATTGTAACTTCTACTTTGAATCGAGGTCTAACTTTACATGCTTCCATCCAATCCTTCCTAGCTTCATTCATGCTCGGATAGGAGCAATAATAGACCTGCGTCACTTGGAATGCTAGGACAAACGGTTCGTACTTACTATACTTACCCTTCATGTTTATAGAAATCAACTTGTAAACTGGATGCACTGAAGTCCCTGCGGCTGTTTGGTCAAATCACTTACAATTAAATAACATCGTTCTCTTTATTGGTAGACCAGGGAACTCTAATTCACAAACCTCCAAAAGTTGCTCATAATAATCCTGCTCAGAACTGTCATAATTCTGTCCTAGTATGCAAATACCGCTATTTAAAGTAGCTTTATGTCATCCATATGATAGAGTGTGGAACTTGTACCCATTTACAACATAGCCGGGATATATCTTGATCTCAGATAAAGGTCCTTGTGCAAGAGCACAAACATATTGGTTCGATTAGTTGCAATTATGAGAATTGACCTACACATATTATTCGTGTATACTGTCAGGTATTATTATACAAACTACACTTGTATAATCTAAGAGTTTGAAAATATCATACATATGTTATGAACCATGTTGCAAAGTCATTTGAGATCTTGGTATCTATAGCAGAATCTGATATATTCGGATTTGCAGATCGTAAGGCTTCTATAAAAATGCTTCAAAATTTAAGTTATAAGATTAGGAATGATATTGTATACTCAAAAGTTAATTTATTCATCTCTGAAAACTAACCTTTGATATTTCTCTGTAACCTCATCACAGTTGAGGAGGACATATAAATGTGCAGCATTGTACTCTTTTTCTAGTAGATACCTCTTCGACATAAAGCCAATAGTGCGACCATTTGGTTTGAATATCTCTTGTCTATCTGGATCCTTCTCATCCCCTGCCGTTCAACATCGCAATTACGTGGCATAGTCATCCTCCTAGTGTTCACATGATCCTCAAAATAAAATGAACAAAACGTGGATGCTTCTTCCACTAGGTACCCATTGCTAATGGATCCTTCTACTTGTGCCTTATTTTTTACATAATTCTTCAGCTTATTTTATATAAACCAAAAGCATTTGTAGGCACCTAATTAACATATATATCTAATCAAATTCAAGTCAAAATACCTTTCAAATGGGTACATCCATCGATATTGTACGGGTCTAGCAAGATGAGTTTCATCAAATGTACTGGTAGATGCTCCACTGAGTCAAAGAAACTCAGTGGGAAGATGCGTTCTAGCTTGTAGAGAGTAAGTGGTATATTTTCATTCATTTGTTCAACTACCTCTGATTTTAAGTTTCGCAACGTCAAGTCTCGTAAACAAACTTAACTCTCTGATTGCCTTCCAAATGGGTATTGGGAGAAGTTCGCGAAAAGCAGCCGGTAGAAGGCGCTGCATGAACAAATGACAATCGTGACTTTTCATTCCAAACATTTTTAATTTTCTCATATCAACACATCTATCCATATTCGAGACATAACCGTCTAGAAGCCTCAAACCCTTAACCCATTCAGACAACTCCTTCTTCTCTTTACTGTCGAGCATGTAACTTGCTTTAGGATAGTTCCGATCTGTTGGGTTATCCTTCTTCAATTCTAGTTTGTAACAATACCAATTAATCTCTTGTCTAGACTTAGGTGTATCTTTCATCTTTTCCATGACATTGAGCACATTTTTTGTAATTTGCATGACATTCAAATTATGACGAATCAACAAAAAATTCCAATATGGAAGATCCCAAAATATATATTTTTTTCTTCCAACCAGTCTCAGAACTGGAGACATACTCCCTCCGTCCCGCTATTTGTGGCTCACTTTCCCGAAAGGGGTGTCCCATTATTTGTGTCAACTTTCCTAATTTGGTAAAAAATTACTCATACTCTATCATCTTCTCTCTCCTACTTTATTACATTCTCTCTCCTACTTTATCATCTTTCTCTCATACTCTCTCATTATCTTACTCATCTTCTCTCTCATACTTTATCATCTACTCTCTCTCTCATACTTTATTATCTACTCTCTTAATTCCCGTGCCGAAACCAATTGAGCCACAAATAACGGGACGGGGGGAGTATTTGTTTGTATCATCATAGTCCTATGTCACCTTCACAAAACCTAATTCCTCAATCTCTCTAAGTATTTCTACTCCGGATCTCATATCGAGTACAACATAAGTAATCAACTTATTCTTCCTAAATGCCCTCTTATTTCTTTGGAATGGGTGATCAGGTGGCAAGAACTTCCAATGATTGTCAAACCCTGAATTCTTACCACTCTTCTCCAACCTGAATAAGTCAGTTTATTTCATGCAATGTGGACAAGCTAACCTCCAAGCCGTACTCCACCCCGACAACATAGCATAAGCTGGAAATTCAATAATGGTCCACAAAAATACTGCTCGCATCTTAAAGTTTTGTTTTAAGTGACGCATAAAATGTAGTAACACCAACTTCCAACAATTCGATCAATTCCTCAATCAAAGGATGTAGAAACACATCTAATTTGTCTTTCGGGTTGCGCCGCCCTGACACTAAGATCGTGAGGAACATGAACTCCTCCTTCATACACATACTAGGTGGCAGATTATATGGTGTGACAATAATCGGCCACGAGGAGTATTGACTTCCCGATTGTCTAAATAGTTGAAAACCGTCTACAGAAAGGCCCAATCTGACATTACAATTCTCAGAAGCAAAATTGGGAAATGTCGAGTTAAGATGCTTCCATGCCAGAGAGTCTGCAGGATGTCGGATAACTCCATCATCAACTGAAGTAGCATGGCAAAGCATATCCTCTACCGTAGCGTTCGATGTATATAATTGTTGTAGTCGTGGAGTGAGGGGAAAATACGTCATCTTCTTAGTTGCTATTTGTTTCTTACTGCTGCTTGCGGAGTTGCTACCCTTGTAGCGTGATGTATTGCAAAACTTACAACTATCCAATGCTTTGTCATCTCGCTAGTAGATCATGCAGGCGTTTGGACAACAATAAAAATGCTTCACAAACAGCCCCATACCACAAAGCAGTTTATTTGTGTCATTGAAGTTATTAGGTACCAAGTTGTCCGGAGGATGACTTTCTCTCAACAACTTTGTCTGCTGATTATAACACCTAATTGAAACTTGATTTTCTGCCTTCAATGTCATTAGTTGAACCATGAATGACAACTGCGAATGAATCTGACAACCGGGCCACAACTCTTTATCTGCAACTTTCAATAGGTCATAAAGCTTTTATGCTTCAGCATGTGGATCTTCCCCAGCAATTCCTTCAGTGTTAAAAGTGAGGACCTGCAGAATCCATCACCATTGTGTGGTAGCTATTAGACGCACCATCACTAGCATCCATATCCATTTCTCTCTCTCTGTCGTTTGTGGGTACTTTTGTTTCCCCTTGATAACACCAAACGTGGTAGTTACGAACAAACATATTCTTTAAAATGTGATATTTTACTTCCTTCGCATTTAAATACTTCATATTTTTGTATTTTTGACATGGACACCTGATTGTATCCCCATCCATGTATAGAGGTTGACTCGTTGCAAATTCCATGAAAGATTCAAGTCCTACCTCGAATTCGGCCGTAAGAGTACCATTTGTATGAAACTGTTGGTACATCCAATCACGACTCTTTGTTTCTTATCCTAATAAGATATTAGGGATTCAAATGATAAATATCGGGAGAATAATCACAGGTTAGTTCACAATAAATTAAATAAGAATTTTAATAACTTGAAACGTAGTTGTCTTAATCCTATACCAATTCTTGTTATAATTTATGATCTCATTCTTTTAAATAATTATTACTAGTATAGTAGTATTCATTACTCTACTAAGGAGAGCCATGCATATACTAACGTATGATCATTAAATTGTTTTGTTGGTCCAGAGACGAGCCTCAGGTGTTGGGGGGGGGATGAATACACCTAAAGACAAATTCTTACTCAGAACGCAAAAGTCTGCTTAGCTGAACTAGTCTGCTGAACTAGTCAGTTGGCTAAATAAATTTTCTGGATCGCGTGGGTAGAGTTCCTCTATTGAGTACAGTATACTGACATATGTCAGTGAACAGTAGTTCAATATCAGAAATTGTGTGCGGAAGTGTATACCAAAATATATTCGTCTCAGTTGAGAACCCGTTTTATGTTGTTTGATTTAAAGTTAATTTTATGCAATGTGAACAGTTACCAATGCAACAGTAAATCAACACAAACAATTTTTAAAGCAGTTCGGATACACAGGATCCTACGTCCACTTTTCTGAACAAAGCAGGAGTTCTTGATTAGCTTATACTGAGCAAGTCTCAATCGATCTGTTCACTGGGTCGATACGTTCTTGTTTGCTTAT
Source organism: Lavandula angustifolia (assembly GCA_028984105.1). Classification (NCBI taxonomy): domain Eukaryota; kingdom Viridiplantae; phylum Streptophyta; class Magnoliopsida; order Lamiales; family Lamiaceae; genus Lavandula; species Lavandula angustifolia. The sequence goes on from CM054822.1 coordinate 8,745,409, forward strand.
ACTGAGCAAGTCTTAGTTAATCTGTACACTGGACATATATCTACTTATAGTCGTAGTGACTTTACAATCTCAACCGTGACGGTTTGAGTTTCTCCAACTATGAAGGAGTTCTTACAATAAGAACAGTTCACAAAGATGAACTCCTTCGAGGTTTCTAAGCTAATGATATTACAATAAGCAAGATTAGGTTAAAGAAGGGGAACTAAAGAATCTAAAAAAGAGAACTAAGAAGATCTTTCTTGTATGCAAGTTCTTCGCTGTGTTTGGCTTTGAATTTGCTAGAGTATTTGATCGCTTGAGTGCTTAGTTCCCTAATGATTGTTGTCTTTTTGCATGAAGACTCTTCTCTATTTATAGTCTTCGATTCATGAATAAATCCGTTGAAGGGAGTCTAAACACGTGTCGAATAACACAAGAAAAACGGTCATCTCGAATTTTGAAAATCACTGAAGAGATTTCCTCTTTTTCAGTCTAGGAGCAGCTTTATGGCACAACAGGTAGAGTACTGACGGCTCCTCATTGGTCGAGGTTATGAGAGTAGGTGAAGCATGTTCAAACTCCAAGTGTATGATAAGTTGACTTCCTCTGAGATCTCGGACCTTTAACTGACTAGTCTCATACTTCCATTCTCATGGTTCTGAGATTCGTGGCTCGAATTCCTTTGTAGATTTAGTTGGTTATAGCTTACCCAACTGACTTCTTCGATACATAGTTCCTTTGGCCGAGTGACAGATCTTCTACTGAATGCACCATCTACTGAACTCTAGCCTACTGAGCTCCTAAGATGCTGAACTCAACTAAGCTATTACATTATTGAAGGCTCATCATTCAGCTAGGGTTTTGGGATCTTCAAATTTTATAATACTAAATCTCATCCCAACCTGTTTTAATTAATTTGTATATGATTTAATGACCAATCTTCATATATCATATAATTATATATATTGATAATAATGTTACTTATTCAGATTATTTTCTGCTTACTCCTATGTTCCTTAAATATATGAACTCTAAAGATTTAAATATAATCCTCATATCAACAAAGGAATACAACTAAACTTGAAAGGAATAACGAATCTAAATCTAATATTTGATCCATTGATAAGAAATAGTCTTTTTGAATGACATTGCTTGATCTCTTCAAGATTTTGAAGATATAGTATTAAATCTCAACCTAACGAAAGCCTAATGTTTATTTTTTAGTCTTAAACCAACATGGAATCTCTTTAATATAGTTTCAAAAACTTTTTTCTAACAAAATAACTCCTCTAACACCAAGAGCCAATAATTAACCAAAAATCATAAAAATACGAATCTTCGTAACATTTTCAAGTAGTATGTGATTTAGAATCATATTGCATAAACCAACAAAATTGTCCGAACCGAAACTACAATCGGTAAATTAGCAGAAATTAGGGTAGTTTGATAGTTGATTCTAACCTAAAATCAAATGCTAATTCAGTTGAGGAAAATCAAGAATGTAGAAGGGGAGAAGTTTCACATGTATAAGAATCAAACTTAATTCATCCAATGATAACATCTCTAACAAATAAGAAGAAGTCTTCATGAAGACGAATAGATTTTCAATCGTAAGTTTTTAACTATTAAGAGATGAAAACATAGAAACAAACTTAAAAACTTCATATAATAGTAACACACCTGTATATTTTTCCAAACTTTATCCACAGGTGGACGAATAGATTTAAACTGTAAGTGAGATTGGGATTGAAGAATTCTGAGTTGAGGTTTGGTTTCAGCGTCGTATGATCTTATTTCTGCCTTCAACTCTCGCAGTTTTGTGTTTTTCGTTCGAATTAGAGGTGTGGTTGTACGTGGGGTATTTTATTTGGAGAAGGACTAGTGTGCATCATGTTGCACATGCAACATGATCCAATTTTCAATTTTGACCCGCTTTGATCGGGTCTGACCCGGTTTTGTACTATATATAAAAAAAACCCTTCCCTCCCCTCCCTCTCACTGCCGCCTATCTCTCCCCCTCCCCTCCCTCCCACTGCCGCCTATCTCTCCCCCTCCCCTCCCCTTCCCTCCCCTCCTCTCTACTCTTCCACCGTCCTCCCCCCTCTCTCTCTCCCCCGTCTCACAGTTCAAAATCCTCACACACGCTTCTAGAGAGAGAAGAGTCAATCGTTTTTGTTTTTACAATTGATCGTGTTTCTCGAGTGATATGGCGGCATCGAAGAGCTACGGCGCTAGAGCAAGCTACAGATTCCTCCTGAGCGATCAGTCGCACGATAACGACTCGATGATCTTCGAGCTCGATGAGTCGGAGATCTGGAGCGCGGCGGCGCGCTCGCAGTCGCCGGAGGTTCGCAAGTCGAGCTCGAGAATCTCGAGGAAATCGTCGTCGTCGTCGGCGAGCGGACGATGCGGTGCTCCATCGTCGCTGCTGGTGAACGTCCCGGACTGGTCGAAGATATTGAAGGACGAGTACAGAGAGAACCGTCGGAGAGACAGCGACGAGGACTACGATGACGAGGAAGGCGAGGAGATCGGCGATCGAGTTCCGCCGCACGAGTTTCTGGCGAGGCAAAATGGCGAGGAGGATTGCCTCGTTCTCGGTTCACGAAGGGATCGGTAGGACGCTCAAGGGGAGAGATCTCAGCAGAGTCAGGAATGCGATTTGGCAGAAAACTGGTTTCGAGGATTGATTCAAATTTTTTGATATTATGGTTTTTTTTTTAACTTTGGCCTCAATTTTGTATGTATATTTGAGTAGAGATAATTAACATTCTGCTATCTACTGTAAATCACAACTTAAACAGACACTCGGTTCATCATTGACACGTTCTTTTGTCATGATTGACACGAATAACACATACAATTGATACTCTGCTATCTATTGTAAATTACGACTTAAACAGACATTCTGCTCATCATTGACACATTCTTTTATCATGATTGACACGCACGGTAGAGACAATTGACACTCGCTCTCTACCGTGAATTATAGCTTAAACGAATACTTGTTTGTCATTGACACGTTCTTTTGTCATAATTGACACGCACAAAGAGACAATTGACACACTCGCTCTCTATTATGAATTATGGCCTAAACGGACACTCTGCTAATCATTGACACATTATTTTGTCATGATTGACACAAACAACATATACAATTGATACTTTTTTCATAAATAAATGACACTTTTTTCGAAACAAATCGCATTTTTTTCAAAAATAATTGATTGTCAATAAATGATACTTTATTCAAATACAAATGATACTTTTGTTTGTTATGATTGACACTTTGGATAAAAAACAAATGACACATTTATTCACTACAAATGACACGCCTTACTTATCAAAAAAATCGAAAAAAATAAAAAAATTTGTTTGTTACGATTGACACTTTTGTTTGTTACAATTGATACTTTCGTATGCAAAGAGTGACACACCCGTCCTTAAAATAAATGGGAAAAACGTTAAAAAAATGAAAAAGAAATTAAAATTAATTTTTTTGTTTGTTTGTTGTGATTGACACTTTTATTTGTTACGATTGACACTTTTGTTTGTTATGATTGACACTTCCATATGCAAGGAGTGACACGCCCGTCCTTAAAATAAAGAGGAAAAAAAGAAAAAAAAAAAAAAAATTAAAAATTAAAAAAAAAGTAAAAATAAAATAAAAAAAAAAGATTAATGATGTCACGCTGACATCAGCGGGTCAACCGAGTCAAAGAGAGTCAACGGGTCAAATACGGGTCAAAGCGGGTCAAAATTGAGTAATTGGATCTTGTTGCATGTGCAACATGGTGCACACAAGTTTTTGCCTTTTATTTGGGATTTGGGCCTAATATATAGAAATTTTATAATCAAAATTGAAGGGCCTAATTAGTTTATTAAAGTATTTTTTATATATTAGCATATTTCCATAATAATACTATCCTCATAATTTATTTATTTTCTAAATAAAAATATCAAGGTAATAAATAATAATTTTTTTCATAAAGAAACATTCTCTCTTACCATACGTTTACATTAAAAGAATAAAACAATTTTTTATTAAGAATGATATTTTGACATACTAATTTGAAAAAAATAACTATTTTAATTAATAAAATATAAAATGAATGAAGGAAATTTTTGTAAAAAGAAAACTGCTACTTTTTACAGAATAATTTGTATTTGAATTTTTTATTTATAAATTTTTTTATTTTTCACAAAAAAAAATTATTTTAAATTTAATATGTGGCTAATATATATTTAATTTAAAACTTACTATGTGGTTATTACATTTTTATTAAATAAAAATAATTATTTTTAGATTTAATGTACGACTTTGAATTTTAAAATATACTCCCTCCGTCTCGCCCGACTTGGCTTCTTTCATTTTTTTTGTTTGTCCCACTTGACTTGGCTTCAACTTAAAATAATACTTTAATAAAATCAAATGAGTTCCACCACTTTATATTACACACAACTACCCACTATCCTCAACAACCGTGGCCAAACAAAAGAAGTCAAGTCGGGCGGGATGGAGGGAGTATGATTTTTTTTTTAACTTGTATCGTTGATATTATATTTATAGAATAAAACATTTTAACAAATATTATTATGGTTAAAAATTGATGTTTCATTAACAAATAAAAGTTTGAAACTTTTGAAGGTTATTTCCTTTTATACATGATAATATATAGATTGGGAATTAATTTTTTAAGAGTATTATTTTGGGAATAATTTTTTTGAAAGTAATAATTTGAGACTTATTTTTTGGAAATGTATTATTTTGGAAATTTGCTCATTTTTGTAAGGATGAAGCCGAGTCCTCCGGATCATTAAATAATTACTATATCATTTTTAATGATCATTTTACATAGTTCTTAATTATAATCTCTAAGCCCTTATTCCTAACTCTCTTTCTTTTTTGATAATATTTTGTTTTATATTATTTATTAAGTTATAAATTAATTTTAATTATTTATCTTGTTTCGAGTTCTAGCATTCTAGAAGAATTGTCAGATAGCTTTTCACTTTTATTTGATTTAAAAAATCAAAATATTTTTGCTCGTGACGGATATATCCATCACTATGCAATAATAGTATGCAGAATGTTTCTTCATATTTATTGACTACATGTTTTATATAGTGATGGATACGTCCATCGCAACTTTCTTTTAAAAAAATAGGTTTTTTCTTTTTATGGTGACAGATATATCCATCACTACGCAACATAAGTAGTGTTTGTTTTATTGGGTGACAGATTCATCTGTCACTAAAATTTTAGGTCAAATAATTAAATTAATAATTTAAGTAGTGACAAATATGTCTATCAATAAATTTAACGACTAATATTCAGTCATAAATCCGTCACTATTTCATTCATTAAATTTTTCGTCACAAATCCGTCAGGAAATGGGGACCCGTGCTAACACCCGTCACTATATCTGCCACTATATTTATGATTTGTCGTCATGAGGAAAAAATAAAAAAATAAATTATTTTGGTGACGGAATATGTCCGTCATTAACATTAGTGACTAATATTTCCGGAACTAATCCGTCACTATGTCTTAATTAAAAAATGCATCACTAATCCATCACAAATTGGTGAACCGTATTTCATTCCGTCACTATGTCCGTCACTAATTTAATTATTTGTTGTAGTTTGTTTCCTTTTGATGAATCTCGGCGTTGAAATTTCATGAATTTAATTTTTTAAATTATTCTGTATTATGTCTTAATTATAAATGCTCTTTTATTTATCCGTACTCACCACACCCCTTCATACGCTCTCTTCCAAAAATCTGGCTGTGACAAATTTGTATCAGAGCAGTTCGTTCCACTCTGAACCTAAACCGTCTTTCAAGGAAATCTAGACTCGTTTCCCTAGTTTTCAAGATTTGTTCCGCTTTTGTAAATAAAAAAGTGCATTTCATGCTAGGCTAGAATAGAACCTCTAAACTATTATGATATTTGACAACCTTCAGCTCGTCGTCGCAGTACTCTCAATTAAAGGTAGCTTCTTTCAAAGACTCATTTTAAAAAGTTTGTGGAAATGCGCGCAAATGACCTTTGCTTGAAAGGAAGCATGAAATGAGGGAGTTGTCATGTTGAGTCATTTTGAAATGCGCGCAAACGACCTTTGCTTGAAAGGAAGCATGAAATGAGGGAGTTGTCATGTTGAGTCATTTTGAAATCACTTGACCGGATAAGAAAATGTGGTCGTATTAGAAAAGTCCACTCAACAAAAGAAACTTGTGTTCATTAATTCCCTTCGAGCTCATATGATAATGTCTTATGAAAAGAAAGGTTTTCATATCGGGAATATGTAGGTTCCTATGGCTAAGCAAAGCGGTGTCTTATGATTTTCGAAATCATTGGTAAAAGGAAATAAGTGATTTGATGGGTTTATTGGAGTATGTTTGATAAAGGTTTTATGTGAAAGGATTTGACGATGATGTGTTAAAGAGGAAATGACTATCTTATGATTTTATGATGGTAAGATACTACAGTAAATGATATGGGATAAACACTAGAGAGCTAAATGGTTGATTGGATTGCTTGAACATAAGATTAGTACTCTAAGTGTTTACTTAGCTGCTTGGAATGATGAAAACCTAGTAAGTACTATTGAGACCACTATCATATTCGGTGCAATACTTTTGATGTTGAAGGTTCACACTCTCTTCTTTAGAATGTGACCTAATGAACCTAGATGCTGAAAGAACAAATAGTGATTTAGAAATGGACAAAACTAATAGGACAGTGACTTCTTGGCATAATTTTTTTAACCTAGAACTGAACCTCGGTAGCGAGATTTTTGGCCGATATGTATGTTACCTCCATGAAATCTTAGGAATGGAAAGGCTAACTGAAAACTATGCCACATAGTTTGTCATGATATGAATATTATTCCTCAAAACCCTCGAAAAGGAAGAAATAATCTCACGCAATGTGAAATTGGATGGAGGAGTTCCAGCCATCTGTGGTATGAGAGCTGCCATCAAAATTTTCTTGTCAGCCCTACAAGATATGACGAGTCACAAGTGATGGAATAGAAGGAAACAATTGATTACCTTCCTCCACGTATCTTGCTGCAGCTTTTTTTGTTGCTCGTGTTTCAGATCTTCTGATCTGTGTCCCAATCCTTTTCTTCCTCCGTGTGGTCAGAGAACTGAAGAAAAATGGTATTATCTCTCTCTCAACCGCGCGTATGTGTTCGAGAAATATGAATGTGTTGGATATGAGTCAGTAGATTGATACTCAGCTGTTCTAGGGTTAAAAGAAATTGGGGGGAAATCATAGTAGTACTATGGAATTGAAGATCCCAAAACCGAGCTGATATCAGTAGATTAGTGTGTCGATAGGATTAGCTGATGTATAGGTTAGACTTGATGTAATGCTTATTATTTTGTCTAAGTCCTGTACGGGGTAGTTGTTGAACTGATCTTCTGATGAAGATACTTTTCAGAACCCCACGTCATCAGTGTAATCGCTTGCATTCTTCGTCGCCACCGATATCAAACTCGGTTAAAGATCCCGCATCAGCCGACCGGACCTCGGTAGAAGCATTCTCTACAAGCCGATGGTCATCGTAGAAGAAAGAACCGGTGCAAGCAAGTATACCTTCGCGATCGACCAACCGACTATCGAAGCTCACTTTATCGACCGACGACTCGGCCGAAGAAGACAGACTTTCCGCTCATCGTATCCGACGTAAAAGCGACCCAGCACTTAAAGTCCCTTCAAATGTTCAGCAGAAGACATACGAGGTAGTTTGAACGGTCAACTCTGACACTCACCAACTACAAACCTCGACCAATGAGAAGCCGACAACGCTTACCTACTCTACACAGTAAAGTTGCTCTCATGAACAGTGCATTAACTGCCCTGCTGCAACAAAGTTGAATAGTGGCCGTTTTCTTTGGACGCTTGTGACACGTGGCATCGTCGTCTCCAACGGACATATGCCACAACTCACAACTATAAATAGAGAAGGATTTGAAGATTTCAAAGAGAAAGGAATATACGCGAAATCAAGGGAAATCATTCAAGCTCACAACGCTCTAGAACCTTCAAGCTTATCCAGAGACGAACTAGTTTTCATAGAACACTTCTTGTAGTTCATCTCTCTTGAGCTCTTTGATCCCTTTCTTCTCTAGACTAAGCTCATTGCTAAATTCATAGCTTAGATCCGAAGGAGTTCACATTTAGTGAATTGTTCTTGTTGTAAGAACTCCTTCTCAGTTGGAGAATATTCCCTCCCTTCTAAACTTAGGTTTGGATTGTAAAGTCGCTAAGGACTATAACTTAGAGGGAACCGTCCGGTCACACGTATCCCCGCCGAGGCTTGCTCGAGAATAATCAACAAGTTCTCCTGCCTTGTTCAGGACCGTGGACGTAGGATCTTGCGTATCCGAACCACGTTAAATCGCTTGTGTTCTTTTACTATTTTATTGCATAGCATTCAACTGACTTGAAAATCATAAGCTTGCATAAAACGTATTTTATAAAGTGCACAGCCAAAAGATTTAACTTGCTAAAATGCGTTTTCAAAAGAGACGAATTCAGGCCTAACACTTATCCGCACTACAGTCTCCGACTGAGTTTCGTAATACTGACATCAGTCAGTAGAAGAGCTCAGAAGCTGACTCACTTTGACCCCAGTGATCGAAGGCTTACTTGGCACTGTTCATCAGTTGCAAACATCAGCTTCAGCTGACCTTCACTGAGAAAAAGAAACAGAGCTCAGGTGTATTCACCCCCCCCCCTCTACACCTGACTTTTCGTCTCCGGACCAACAATTGGTATCAGAGCACACGGTGTTCAACTGATCGCCGGTTCTGAAATACTGGTCCTCTCGAACTGATCCTGAAAACCGTTTTCACTGCATAAGCATCTTTTCAGCATCCTTATACTCTTACTCTTACAATGTCTGATATGTCAGGTATTAGGATGGTACCGATGTTCTCAATAGAGAACTACACGGTATGGCGCGTACGTATGGAGGCACACCTAACGTCACTCCACGACAGCATGTCAGATGTCCTAGAGTCAGGACCGATCATTCCCATGATCGACAGCGTAGTATTTGCTGCTGGAGGAGGCGTGGGAGCACAAACTGGTGCTAAGGTTCCAAAAGACAAATCTGCCTTCACGCCTGAAGAAAAGAAGTTGCACAACCTTGACCGAGTTGCACGTAATGCCATACTGACTATGCTCAGTGACTCACATCTCGGAAGGGTACAAGATTGCAAAACGGCGAAAGAGCTATGGGACGCCTTGGCTGTACTGAGCCATGGAACCCCTCAGATCAAAGAAAACAAGCTCGAGCTAGAGCTTCAGAAGTTCGACGCTTTGCAATGGAGCTCTATCGAAACCATTGACGAGTGAGTGTCGGATTCACCAATCAAGTCAATGTCATCAATGGGCTGGGGAGGTCGTTCACCAACAAGGAGATGAACACCAAGATCTTGAGAGCGTTGCCCCGACGAAGTGGCTTCGATTTGCTACTTATTTACGTCGCTCACGATCTAAATGCTCTAACTCCCGATGTTATATTTTCGAATTAAAATCGGAGGAATTCGAGCATAGCCTACCCCAAAAGTGCTTAAGCGCTCCAAGTGACACACAATTCGACCACGCCTTCAAGGCAACGATCAAGCAATACCGGAGCCAAGCCTATTTCCTCAAGCAAAGCTGTGGCCACATCGCAGCAAAGTCTTCTAAGACTTCAGGCCACGACCGCCTAGCACCGATGGCTCTCAAATATCGGAGGGAAAAGGAGAGAGTCGAAAGTCGAAGAAATACAACCGAGATTCTTCCTCGGGTAAGAAAGACTATCATAAGAAAGAAGAATCTAATCCTTCTACCGAATGCGGGAAATCGGAGTCTCGCGCCGGTCCGTCTAAAGACTCACTGGTAAGAGCAAGCAGAACATCTACCCGCTACAACCGCAAGAAGGAGGGACACTACCAGTACGATTGTCCCGAACTCTCGACCGCTCAAAGAGCGAACGGCGAGCCAGGAGAAAGAAATTCGCCGAGAGACGGCGGAGCCTATATAGCCGGAGAGATATCCGATAACTCAATTGAGGAGGATACATTCATGTATTCTTCGAAGACGAAGCCGCGTTCGTCGCAGCTTGAGGTCGCAAAGACAGCTTCTCGATGAGTCGGCCGAATACCGTCTCGATGGCCGGAGAAGAGGCTGAGGTAAATTCTAAACGCATTATTACCTCTTCTTCACAAAGCACACAAGACACGTGCTCGATCACAGATGATCCTCTAGATGTGGTACAAGCCTACGACGATCTGCTAGAGGAACAGATTCAGCTGAGAGAGAGTTCAACGGGAACCATCCGGAGAACTTGAACAGGTAAAGGCTGAGAATCAGAGACTTTCTTCTGATTGTCAGGTCTCTACTGAGTCAGTGGATCTAGTTGCGAGACTCAAGGAAGAGATTGAATCTCTTATGACTAAGTCTCAGCTTCAAGAGACTCAGATCTCAGTTATGACCAAGGACAATTCTGAGAAAGAGACTGAAATAGCCAAGCTCAGTCAGAAGCTCACAGACGTGCAAAATGACTATCACTCACTCGTAAAGAGTGACGAGGTCCGGAGAGGTTTGATGACCGAACAATACCGGGAGCGAAGGAGAAGCTTGAAAGCATGCTTAGAGCACAACGGCCAAATTCCCGTGAAAGAAGGCCTTGGCTATATCCACGAAGCTTCTACCTCCAAAAGCTCAAGCAACCCGGGCGATAGGTTCGTTAGAGGAAAGGTGCAAGCCGCCGACACCACACCTCGGGCGAAAAACAAACGAGAAAATGATTACACCTCAGCCGAGTAGCAACAAGCAGCTGACCAAAGGTTCCAGCCCCAGGACACCGCGATCAAATTCAGGGGGAACCAAGAAGGTCAGATGGGCAGAACAGTACAAGGAGCCACTGTATGAGCACCCGGCTCGATGACGGCTCGTACTACTATGAGCCCAGGGTCAGGAGAAGCGCTAAGACTCAGAAGAAGAAAGCGCCTGAACCCAAAATTATCAGCAGAAAGTCAGTATCTCCAAGTCCTGTGGAGAAGAAAGCTGATAAGGTTTAGAAGAAGAAGTCTAGAACTTCTAAGGTCCCGAGACAGATCTGGGTTCCGAAATCACCCACTAACCTGTAAGGACCCAACTGAACCAAAGGGTACCTAAAAATGCCTCTGTTTTGCAGGTGCATAAGGACCCGTGGATAGTGGACAGCGGCTGCTCGAGACACATGACTTACCGGTAAGAGCTCGCCGACCAACTACGTACAAGAAGATGGTCCCGATTGAATTCGGTGACAACTCCAAAGGCTACACAAGGGGATACGGAACGCCGAACATTGGGACCGCCACGCCTCAAGAGTAACATATGTTGAAGGACTTCAACATAATCTCCTTTCGATCGATCAATTTCGTGATAATCTTAACAGAGTAATCTTTGACGCTGGTTTCGTGATATTGTTGACAAATCTACGGGGAAAAAACGGTGTTGTCGGGATCGCGGAAGAAGAACATCTATGTTGCAAATTGGAAAACCGCGAGAACCCGAGGCTTGCTTGCTCGCACGGACCAAATCGAGGTGACAAGTCGGGTTGGCTATGGCACAAGAGACTCGGCCCACCTGAACTTCAAGACCATGAACAAGCTAGTCAAGAACTCTAAAGTCGGAGGACCGCCCAACGAATCGTTTATCAAAGACGAGAAATTGTGAAGCGTGCACGAAGGGAAAGCAAACAAAGAGGAGCAATCCACCTATTCCGTCACCTTCCACCGATGGAATCCTTCACCGCTTCACATGGACTTATTCGGGCCGTCTCTCCAGGTGACTATAAGAGGCAAGAAGTATGCCCTTGTCGTCATAGACGACTACTCGAGATATACTTGGGTCATCTTCATCGCCAACAAATCGATGTTCGGACCGAGTTACCTAATCTATCGAAGAAACTCGGTGTGGAAAAGAACATCAAGATTAAGAAGATACGCTCGGTACGAGAGGAATAGAGTTTCTAAACTCGGTAGTTAAGACATACTTGCGATAAAGAGGGAATTCAAGCACGAGACATCAGCTGCGCGCACCCCTCGGCCAGAACGGACTTGCTTCGAACGTAAGAACGAGAACACTCAAAGAAGCAGCAAGAACGCTCCTCGCAGATTCTGGACTACCCTCAAAGTTTTGGGCTAATGCTACTGACACCGCCTGTTACACTCAGAATCGCTCACTACTGACACAACAACACATGAAGACGCCTTACGAACCGTGGAAAGGGAGAATTCCTTCTATTTCTCATTTTCATGTTTTCGTTTGTCCTTGCTTTATGCACAACAATGGGAAAGATCGGTTGAAGGTCTTTGATAGCAAATCTGATCAAGGAGTATTCTTAGGATACTCCCGAGTCAGTAAAGCCTTCGAATTTTTAACTATCGAACTCTTTGCGTGGAGGAAAGCCCTCATGTTGTTTTTGATGAATTTGTTACCGAGAACGAGGAAAGTTACAAAGTCAAACATCGAGGATGTCAGGCAGCAAGCTACGGGATCTCGGACTAAATGACAAAGCTGAAAAGATCCAAGCATTGTTGGGATGATGAGTCGGAAGATGAAGAAATTCGGACTCGACCAACAAGCAATGTAGCTAACCTAGTTGATTCTATCGAACGGAATCAACAACAGGTAACTTCGGTCGATGAGGAAGCCCCCGTGGTAACCGAGACCTCTACCGAGAATATAAACTCGGGAGGAACGATTAATGTTCCCGAGCTAAATGCCCCGAACCCGGAAACTCGGTAGATCCTAACCTTCTTACCGAATTACTACGGTCGCGAACGTACTACCGAAATGCCTAATACACCTACTGACTGTGCAGAAGTAGTATCAGAAGAAGAAGCCCGACTCAGGCGTTCGTGGCTCGATGCTCATTCTTCAGATCTTATCATTGGAGATCCATCAGCAACTATAAGGACGAGATCAAGATTAAGTCAAGGAGAAAGCTCACTTTACTCTTGTTTTACGTCTACGTAAGAACCTCGATCGATAGAGGACGCACTTAAAGATCTTGGACCGGGTCATTGCTATGCAAGAAGAGCTGAACCAGTTCGTCAGAAATGAAGTTTGGGAGCTTGTCGACAGACCTAGACATCAGCACGTGATTGGAACTAAGTGGGTCTTCAAGAACAAGCGAGATGAAAACAACGTCATTATCAGAAATAAAGCTCGACTAGTTGCTAAAGGATACAATCGGGCGAGAGGAATTGACTTTGATGAAACATTTGCTCCGGGCCGCCGATTGGAAGCCATTCGTCTTTTCCTAGCTTATGCAACACATCGGGGATTTAAGGTATATCGGATGGATGTGAAGTCAGCTTTTCCGAACGGCGTGCATCGAAGGAAGAAGTTTACGTGGAACAACCGCCCGGCTTTCAAGCGGGGACATCAGTGTGTGCAGACTTAGGAAAGCTCTGTATGGGTTAAAACAAGCACCCAGGGCTTGGTATGATACCCTATCAGACTTTCTACTTCAGAAAGGTTTTCAAAAGGGGACAGTAGATCGCACCCTATTCTGTTGGGATTTTGTATACTGGAAGCACCTTTTATGCTTGTATACAATGTGTTTTTGTCTTTACCACTGTTTTATTCTCCTATCTGATAAATATGTATATTTGCACATGTTATCCTTTATCTTGTATAAAAGTTAGATTTGTGTGGTGTGTCGGGTATCACAGAAGACAACACAAATTGGTTGAACTGACAAGATATAAACAGTTAACACAGCTGAGACAACTTAAGGATGAAGTTGTCGGTTTAAGCTGCAGTTTAGATAAGAAGTGGCTTGTCTTAGCTGCTTGTCTTTACTGGTACACTTAAGGTGGTGTATTGAAGGATCACAGTGAGATGTGTTCTCCTAACTGACCTTAGTGGAGAACCAAGATCTCGGCGACTTAGCTGATCTTAAGCTTGGTAAGACTTCAGCTGAGTGCATTTGACTATCTATCACTTTGACCTACTATGGTGAACGTCAAATGAGCGGCGGGATCTACGTATCTTGGGTGTTAGTAGTTATTTGTGGCTCAGGCTGGTTGTCTGTATCTTGTATCCGTATCCTAGTAAAATGGGTTGATAATATCCCCTGAGGAACTCGAAAGGATTAGCACACTAAACCCGGCCGGTTGATTAAGTTCAGGTGTGTTAATAAGGTCGAGTGGTACTACTCAGGAATATAAGATGTTAATTAATTTAAGCTGTTAGTGAGCTTAAATAATTAACGGATATTTCTATCTTAAATACGGAGATCGATTAAGTCTAAAATATAAGCCCTTGCTCAAATTGGGATAAAGGGGTAAGTCAGCACGGATTCTCTAGTGGAATGAATCTGTGTTAATTAATTAATTTTGCTCTGGGCTAAGCATGGATAATTAATTAATTGGAGGCCCATCTTTATTTCTTGTATTGGATCCCTGGTCTGGCCCAATTAGTTGTCTAGTAATTTATTGTCTCTCATAATTCATTATTAATGGATTAATGTATTTTTACATTATTTAATAATGTCATTTATCTGGAATTAAGTGGTTGGGCCAATTAATTGATAAATATTAGTAGCCCAATAAATTAATTAATTATATTATGGGTTGGTTATGTGGAAGCCCATTGGAATATAATTAAATTAATGGGCTACAAATATATTAATATTATATAGGTTTTTGAAGCCTATATATATTAATATTCTGTTCAGAAACTCACACAATTGATTCATAAAAATCGAGAGTGGCGTGAGTTACAGAGAGAGAAATAAATTTATTTTCTTCAGATCTCTGACCACCTAGAGGGAGAAAAAGGCCGGGACACAGATCAGAAGGTCTAACACAGGAGCAACAATCGGAGCCGCGACAACATACGAAGGAGGAGATATCGATTTCTTCTTTTCATATTCCTTCATATTCAGCATAAAGTCAGAAGATGACATTCTACTGGTGCAAATCTACGTGGACGACATCATTTTCGGCTGCAGAAACGAAGTCATATGTCAGCAGTTCGAGAAGATGATGAAGGAGAAATTCGAGATGTCCATGATGGGAGAGATGAATTATTTCCTTGGATTTCAAGTAAAACAATCAGCTGAAGGAATCTTCATCAATCAAGCCAAATACACTCGAGATCTTCTCAAAAGATTCGACTGTGATTCCAAGCAAGCCGGTCAAGATCCCCATGAACCCGAACTTTAAATTGATCTAGAACAAAGGGGGGCTTCTGTTAACTCTACTGATTATAGAGCTATTATTGGTTCTTTACTTTATTTAACAGCTAGCCGATCTGACATAACTTATGTTGTAGGTGTATGCGCAAGATTTCGGGCGAATCCCAAGCGAAGTCATCTAGACTCCGGCGAAGAAGATTCTGCGATATCTAAAAGGAACACCCGATCTTTGGGTTATGGTATCCCGCCGATGATAATCTAATACCGACGGAGTTATTTCGATGCCGATTATGCGGGATGCGGGATAGATCGAAAATCAACTTCCGGAACATGTCGGTTCCTAGGCAAAGCAATCGATATCATGGTTTTCAAAGAAACAACACTCGGTAGCTACGTCCACTACCGGAAGCCGAGTACATGGCTGCAGGAGGTTGCTTGTGCCCGCATCCTTTGGCTTCGACAACAATTGAGAGATTATGGTATAACTCGGGATGAAGTGCCCATCTACCGTGACTCCACCAAAGGCAATAGCTATAACTCGAACCCGGTTCTACATACCGGATGCAAGCACGTGGATATCCGACACCACTTCATCGGAGACCATGTCGAAAAGAAGGACATCGGGATGGAGAAAATCCATACCGACAAGCAAAGGGCGAGATATACCGACCAAACCACTAGCCGAGAACGAAGTTCGGAGAACTATCGGTTGAGCTAGGTCTGCTAGATCCTACCGAGACAAGTCAGTAGAAGCCGACTACTGATAATGATATACTTAGCAACAATTGGTATCGGTATGGAATCAGCACGACAAAGTCGAGAAAACTTAGTACTGTGACTCGGTTGGGAGAGACACACTGCATACGCAAGAGGGGGAACATGGTCATCGGCACAACCATCCTCCCGATAAATGATGGTAACCGGTGATAAGTTCGATGAAGAGGTTTGCGTAGTATCGTTACTTAATTTGTTCAGAAGCATGCCGCATTTAATGCATCAGTCGCTTACATTCAGTTGCTAAGGAGCATTTATTCCTTGCCATTTATTATGTTTAAGGATTGAGGAAAGGTCAGCAGGACTCCTCGCCTGTGTAATTAATGCTCTCTGTCGCGCATTTAATGCATGTCTTCTCCATTAGCTTTATTACGTATATCTATATTTTTGGCGGCTATTGTAATCATTCCTTTATAACATTTAATCTTAGCCGCCCCTTGATTTTGAAAGATTAAATTTGAACCGTGCGATTCAAACTAAAGATCAAGCTTAATATACAAAATCTTTCATCTTCCATCAACTCCTCACTTTTCGCCATTTTTCATATTCTCAAGAGCTTATCTCGCAAATCTGTTTTCTTATCCAAATCTCTTAAACAACTTTGCTTTCGCATCTCTTAAAGCTCTTATACACGGTAATGTATCAGATATCTGCTAGCAACTACTAACTTACTCTATTTTCAAGTGCTAATATGTTGTTTTGCAGATTTCAATCACTAGATAACATTAAGGAGATTGTGGCTTCCAGGATTTTGTTTGAGCCTACTTTGGCCTTCCGCCAAGTGGAGACCTCTTTCCTTGAACCCGTGTTTGACGCTTTGGAGCGTTCAGGGTTGGAGATGCTGGTTTCGAAGCACCCCCGTGCTTATCTCCCTCGACAGGTCGCTGAAGTTTATTTCAACTGGAAATCTCTAGCGTCGGGAGGAGAGGAATCGTCTTTCTCTTATCAGAAGGAAGTCGACCAAGATGAGTGGGAGTCAGCTGTTCATACCTTCAGTATTCAAGATGCTCTAGGTCTTTCATTCGATCTTCCCAACTCCGGCATTTCTCCGATTGGATACAAGGAGAAGGAGATCAACGCATATGTGCAGAAATTCTGTGGACGCAAGGATGTGGCGTTCAAAACAGCTCTCCCGAGGAATCTGTTGCTACCTCAGTACAAAGGTCTAGCTTACGTGGTATCGCACATTCTGACAAGTTCAGCTGGATCGTATGATCAACTGTCCAAACCAAGGATTCAGCTGATGATGGCAATAGACGATGGGATTGAAGTGAACTGGGTCGAGTATTATACTACTCAGATGAAGGCACAGGCTCAAAAGTTCACCACATTACCTACTGGCGAGAGGAGGATAGCCAATGTGGGTAAACTTCTATTCGGAACAAAGATGTCTGTTCTGATAGAAAGCATGGTTCAGAGGAACTCAGCTTTTGAGGACTCCAAGTACTTTGACAAGAAATCTATCAAATTCCAGACGAAGGCTGGAGCTGAGAAATCCATAGGCAAGGGGCCGCCTGAGCCTAAGAGAGCAGCGTCAGCTCTGCCCCCATCAGTACAAGTGCCAAAGAAGAGGAGATTGGCCAAGACTCGACCTGCTGAGGTCACTGTTGCTCAGCCGCTGGCCATACTAGCGTCAACTCCTGCTTCACCTCCTCCTGAGCAGATCCAGGATTCAGATACTGGAATAGAAGGAGCTACTCTGAAGGATAAGGTTCAGATAATCAGCTCCGAGGAAACCCAGTCGGACAGCAGAATACCGACTGAGGAACACCACTGATTCCACTCGTGCCCGTGCTACAGCTGAAATTCACGAGCTGATACCCGAAATCGCTGGGCATGCGGACTTGATAGAGATTGCCATCAGGGCACGCGCTCATATGCTACTGAGATTCCTGCACTGGGACATTCTCATAGACTTTTCAAAGAATCAGTCCGGGACTGAGTTGTTGGCCGAGGAGCAAGAGCTGCAGAATGCCATAGGCTTTGGCGAGCCCGCTGATCTGGGTTGTTTTGAAGATTTACGAGCTGCTATGCTCTACTTGCTAAGCCGAGGGAATCGGCTCCGAGCAACACTCCCCCGCCCCCTTCTCCTCCCCGCCGATAAGGGAGATGATGATAAGGAGAAGGACGAGGCACCCAAGGATGCAGAAATGGGAGATTCTGCTGAGGGACAAACTCCCCGTGAGAAGAGCTCATCACCACCACCTGCTACATCTGGTGAGGCTCCTAATGCCCCTAAGTACACAAGGGAGCAGCGTTCTCCGAAAAGAGGCTCGGAAACAAGCTCCTATCAGATACAACCAATAGGTTCCGTGTCCTCAAAGGCAGTCAACAAGGCGATCAGACGCCAAGGAGAGAAAAATCGCCTTCTCGCCAAAGATGTACACATTAAATGGGAGAAGTATACAAAGGCGCAGACTGAACGCCTGAACAAACTTTATGCCGACGTCTTCAAACCACAAGAGGCTCCTTCTCAGCCTGATCAGAAGAAGATGATCGAGCAGGCTCTAGCTGCCCAGAAGATTGATCTGCAAGCTCAGAGTCAGCAGCTTCTTGAAGCTCAGCGCCTATCTTTCTCACAAGAGCTGACTCTGGCCCTCGCAAGCATTCAAGCTCAGATGGATGAGCGTAATAAGCTGGCTACCACCTCTCTCCAAACAGCCATTAAACAACAAGCTGAGGCTCTCAAGACGATTCAGAAAGAGATGAGCGAATCCCATGATGCAGCTCTGCTGCACCTTCGCAAAGAATCAGCCGCTCAGCTACTGAAATTTAGGCACGAGCAAGAACTGGACTGGTATGGCTACACCAGTGTGGTATCTGACTTCGATACGACTGTTGATGAAGTCAAAGTTTCTATTGCCAAAGTGGCTGAAGAAGTGAAAGAACTCCGTACCTCCCTTGGACTTATTGCTGATGCCAAAAAGGGGGAAGGTAGTAAGGGGGAAGGTAGTAAGGGAGAAGGAAGTGAGAGAATGGATGGAGTGATGGGGACAGCTGATGTACCGCTTCTTAGCAGAAAGGTACAGGAGGAAGGACCCTCCACAGCTGAAGGACCCTCATAGATTCAAAGGGAAAAGGCACAGGAGGAAGGACCCTCTACTCGAACTGAAGAAGTCTCAGCCGCTCAGGCAAAAGACAATACTGACGAGGTACTTCTCCTTGAATTTCCATTACAAGCCACCCCCATCTCCTCTTCTGCTGTAGATATACAAGAGATCGCTCAGTTCTTAGACGAGCCAGCAGAAGAAGAAGAGTCACAACAGCTGCCGCAGAGGCCGGGGAAGGAGACTGCTACTGAATCTCCTCCTTCCTCCCCGGTCCGAAAATTTAAATCAAAAGCGGAGCAGGAGGCCTTCGACCTCAGAGTCGCCCAACAGCTGCAGGACAAACTTGATCATGAGCGGAGATTAGAAGAAGCAGCTGAGGCAGCCAAAAAGCCTAAGGGCAAGGCTGTAAGAGGCAGAGGTAAGAAGAAGGTAATCGGGACAGTTGAAGAGCAGGAGAAGAAAGCTCAAGAAGAATACGCCAAGGCTTCTTCAACAACTGATACCCCAGCTACTGAGCAGAGTCAACCCTCTACGACTCATACGCCTGCGCGAGATAGCGTAAGATCAAGCAACGTGGGAGGCGGTGCTCGGCTGGACTATCTAGCAAACATGGAGACAAGAGAGCAGCCGCGCTCGAGAAAAGAAAAGGATGGCCGATCCGGGAGAAAGTGCGAAGATTATCCTTTAAACCAGCGCTGATCCGAGAAGGCCGATCCCGAGAGGATCTAAGTTCATCCGGGGCCCCCACATCAAGCAACAACCGATTCCAGCATGTGGATAAGTGGGTGCCGGCTGATATGAATGAACATTGGGAGAGATTGAAAGAAGTTTTTATCAAAGGCTACTACGTATGGCGCATTTACCCACTCGATCGCTTCGGCCGATCAGCTCTTTGAGGAGTTGGTTACAAGATTTGATGTTGAATTCAGTGAACGGCTGAAGCAAGTCATGGAATCACAGAATATAACCTTCCGTGCCCCAGCTTTCCGACGTATTCCACCGCCGAGACTTGCTAATGGACTGCTGAGCACTAAGGACATAGAAAGAGAAGTGGAGGAAGCCACCTACAGTCTGAGCCTGCTCCCTGAAAGGCCAGATGATAACTTGGAGATCCAGGAGATTCGAGCTAGAGTGTATAAATACTATTACTTGGATCCTCCCGAGGAGAAATCCACTGACTTCAAGAAGAAGACGCAGAAGTTCAAGAAGCAGCAGCAGTGATTTTCTCTTTCTCATCTTTTGTAATAGCATTAGGAACTCGTAATTCTTGATATATATATCGGTTCCTTCCGCTTGCTAGACAATTACTCATTGTCTTTCGGCCTTTTACTTTGTGTTTACACAACCTGATCACTAAGTGATCGACACACACTCACATCGGTTTCTCGATCTTGCCATTCTCTCGCCCTGCCGAAGTTCGTTTATGATTATCGGTTTTCCTCGGACGTTTGAAGGGGGAAATTGTTGTCGATAGGGACAAGTATCTTTGATAGATGTTAGAGTATAAAGGTTTTGGCATCATCAATTAGGGGGAAATTGTTGGATATGAGTCGGTAGATTGATACTCATTTGTTCTAGGGTTAAAAGAAATTGGGGGAAATCATAGTAGTACTATGGAATTGAAGATCCCAAAACCGAGCCGATATCGGTAGATTAGTGTGTCGATAGGATTAGGCCGATGTATAGGTTAGACTTGATGTAATGCTTATTATTTTGTCTAAGTCCTGTACGGGGTAGTTGTTGAACTGAGCTTCTGATGAAGATACTTTTCGTAACCCCACGTCATCGGTGTAATCGCTTGCATTCTTCGTCGCCGGTGATATCAAACTCGGTTAAAGATCCCGCATCGGGCCGACCGGACCTCGCAGAAGCATTCTTTACAAGCCGATGGTCATCGGTAGAAGAACCAAGGTGCAAGCAGTATACCTTCGCGATCGACCAACCGACTATCGAAGCTCACTTTATCGGTCGGACGACTCGGCCGAAGAAGACAGACTTTCCGAGTCATCGTATCCGACGTAAAAGTGACCCAAAGACTTAAAGTCCCTTCAAATGTTCGGCGAGAAGACATACGAGGTAGTTTGAACGGTCAACTCTGACACTCACCAACTACAAACCTCGACCAATGAGAAGCCGACAACGCTTACCTACTCTACACAGTAAAGCTGCTCTCATGAACAGTGCATTAACTACCCTGCTGCAACAAAGTTGAATAGTGGCCGTTTTCTTTAGACGCTTGTGACACGTGGCATCGTCGTCTCCAACAGACATATGCCACAACTCACAACTATAAATAGAGAAGGATTTGAAGATTTCAAAGAGAAAGGAATATACGCGAAATCAAGGGAAATCATTCAAGCTCACAACGCTCTAGAACCTTCAAGCTTATCCAGAGACGAACTAGTTTTCATAGAACACTTCTTGTAGTTCATCTCTCTAGAGCTCTTTGATCCATTTCTTCTCTAGACTAAGCTCATTGCTAAATTCATAGCTTAGATCCGAAGGAGTTCACATTTAGTGAATTGTACTTGTTGTAAGAACTCCTTCTCAGTTGGAGAATATTCCCTCCCTTCTAAACTTAGGTTTGGATTGTAAAGTCGCTAAGGACTATAACTTAGAGGGAACCGTCCAAGGTACAGTATCCCCGCCGAGGCTTGCTCAGAATAATCAACAAGTTCTCCTGCCTTGTTCAGGACCGTGGATGTAGGATCTTGCGTATCCGAACCACATTAAATCGCTTGTGTTCTTTTACTGTTTTATTGCATAGCATTCAACTGACTTGAAAATCATAAGCTTGCATAAAACGTATTTTATAAAGTGCACAGCCAAAAGATTTAACTTGCTAAAACGCGTTTTCAAAAGAGACGAATCCGGGCCTAACATTTATCCGCACTACAGTCTCCGACTGAGTTTCGTAATACTGACATCAGTCAGTAGAAGAGCTCAGAAGCTGACTCACTTTGACCCCAGTGATCGAAGGCTTACTTGGCACTGTTCATCAGTTGCAAACATCAGCTTCAGCTGACCTTCACTAAGAAAAAGAAACAGAGCTCAGGTGTATTCACCCCCCCCCTCTACACCTGACTTTTCGTCTCCGGACCAACAGAATGTGTGTTTTCTAGTTATAAAAAGAATATTAATGTATATAGGCTTCAAAAGCCAATATATATTAATATTTATAGCCCATTAATTTAATTATATTCCTAATGGGCTTCTACATCATTTAGCCCATACCATAATAAATTAATCTACTGAGTTGCTTTTATTTATCAATTAATTGGCCCAGCCTATTAATTCCAGATAAATAACATTATAAAATAATACAAAATGCTTTAATCTATTAATAATGATTTCTGAGAGAAAATAAATAATTAGACAACTAATTGGGCCAGATTAGGGATCTAATACAAAAAATAAAGTTGGGCCTCAAATTAATTATTTATCTATACTCTGACCAGAGCAAAATTAATTAATAAACACATATTCATTCCACTAGAGAATTGGTTCTGACTTACCACTTTATCCCAACTTGAGCATGAGCTTGTATTTTAGACTTAATCGATCCCCGTATTTAAGATAGAATTATCCATTAAATAATTAAGCCCTCTGGCAACTTAAATTAATTAACATCTTATTATATTTCTGAGTAGTACCACTCGACCTTATTAACACACTTGAACTTAATCAACCGGTCGGGTTTAGTGTGATAATCCTTACGAGTTTCTCAGGGGATATTATCAATCCATTTTACTAGGATACGGTTACAAGATACAGACAACCAGCCTGAGCCACAAATGACTACTATCACCCTAGATACGTAGATCCGGTCACTGTGACGTTCACCATAGTAGGTCAAAGTGATAGATTGCCAAAAGCACTGAGCTGAAGTCTTCCAAAGCTTAAGACCAACTAAGTCACTGAGATCTTGGTTCTCCACTAAGGTCAATCAGGAGAACACATCTCACTATGATCCATCAATACACCACCTTAAGTTTACTAGTAAAAACAAACAACCAAGACAAGCCACTTCTTATCTAAATTGCAGCTTAAAACGACCACTTATACTTAAGTTATCTCAGCTATGATAACTGTTTATATCTTGTCAGTTCAACCAATTTGTGTAGTCTTCTGTGATACCCGACACACTACAAAAATCTAACTTTTATACAAGATAAAGGATTACATGTGCATATATATATATTTATCAGATAGGATAATAAAATAGTGGTAAGGATAAAACACATTGTGTTCAAGTATAAAATTTGCTTCCAGTATACAAAATCCCAACAATTCTCCTATTTATACTAAAGTAAACTTTTAGTATACAATGTGTCAGTTCTGGTACTTTTAATAAATTGTGATTTCCTTAGGCAAATTAGGAATAATATCAATATCCAGGAGGAAATTCTTGAGTCAAACTGCCTCTTTCGAAGCTTCTGAAGCAGCCACATACTATATTTCCATTGTTGAGTCCGCGATGCATTTATGCTTTGCACTCCTCCATGAAATGATTCCACCTCCCAAGATAAACATATAACCCAAGGTAGACTTCTTCTCGTCTTTATCAGCCTGGAAATCCGACTCTGTATAACCCAATGGCACTAGACTGTTTGGTAAACAATTATATAATTTCTACTCCGTTTAAGGTACTTGAGAATATTTTTGACCGCAGTCCACTGCGCTTGTCCAGGGTTAAACGAATATCTTGAGACCATGCCTACAACATATGAGATGTTTAGTCTCGTACGAAACATTGCATACATGAGGCTACCGACAGCGGAAGCATATGGTACTACTCTCATACTTTCTATCTCCTCAGGCGTTTTAGGGCACTGATTTTTTGATAGAAAAATGCCATGTCTGAAAGGTACTGGACCTCTCATGGAAATTTGCATGATAAAATGCGAAATCACAATATCAATGTAGGACGCTAGTGACAAGCTTAACATATTTTCTAGCGATCTCGGATAACCTTGATCTCAAGGATGTAAGCAGCTTCACCTAAGACCTTCATTTGAAACTGCTCGGATAACCACATCTTTACGTCTGATAACACTTCAGCATTGTTGCCAATGAGAAGGATGTCGTCTACGTAAACTGCAAGAAACACCAATGATCCGTTAACACAGATACGGTACACACACACCTCGTTAGGATAGAATACAAAACCATATGATTTGACTACCTTGCAAAACGCTGGTGCCATAATCGAGAAGCTTACTTAAGTCCATAAATAGACTTCTTAAGCTTCCAAACTAGATGTTCTTCGTCCTCTTTCACATAGCCTTCTGGTTTTTTCAGGTAGATGTCTCTACCTTCTTCAAGGTGACTGTTTAAGAATGCGGTTTAGACATCCATCTGCCAGATCTCTAGGTTCATGTGAGCTACTATGGCAAGGAGAATCGAAATGTACTTGATCAGTGCTACAGGCGAGAAGGTGTCGTCATAATCGATACCCTCTTTCTGAGTAAAACCTTTGCCACTAGCATGGCCTTAGATGCCACGCTCTCTCCATTCGGTCCTCTCTTTCTCTTGTATACCCACTTACTACCAATGTCCTTGCAACCCTCAGGTAGTTCTGTGATCTCGTATACATCCATATCAGTTATGGACTCAAATCCCGAGTCCATTGTGATTCCCCATGAATTTTCATCTATATCTCCCACTATTTTGTAAGTCCAGGAATCCACGGTATATAGCTCATCTGTCGGGAGATGATCAGACGTCTCCCAGTGAACATATACTGATCAGGTGTAAATATCACCCTCCCACTACGTCGAAGAGTGTCAGGCGTTGTGTTATCAGATTGTGCAGTTGCTCGTGGAGGTCTATCTTGCACAACTGGCTGTTCAAGTGGAACTCGACCACCTTGTAATTCCTCAAGGATGATGTCGACTTGAGACTTGTGATTACTAATATAATCCTCCTCTAAGAACCGAGCGTTGGTGCTTACAACGATCTTGTGTTCTTTAGGATCATAAAAGTAACCACCCTTCGTTTCCTTTGGATACCCTATAAATAGCATAAACTCTGAACTTGGCTCTAACCTTTCGACCTACTTATGTGGTGCATACTTGGCTTGTGCCCGCTCCTCAACTCGACAAGAGTCGTTTTAACCGACTTGGATGGCACACGGTTCAGTAAATATGCCGCAGTCTCTATGCATATCCCTAAAAGGAAATCTGTAACGTTGCATAACTCATCATCGACCGAACTATCTCTAAGAGAGTTCGGTTCATTCTCTCTGACACACCATTCGGTTGAGGCATGCCCGATGCTATCAATTGCGATGTAATCCCACATTCTTTCAAGTAATCATTGAACTCGTTGGACAGGTATTCCCCACTACGATCATATCGCAGTGTTTTGATTTATTTACCTAACTTCTTCTCCACTTCTGCTTTGAATTCCTTAAAGGTTTCGAAGCAATCCGACTTGTGGCGAAGAAGGTAAACATATCCATACCTTGAGTAATCATCAGTAAATGTGACGAAGTACTCATACCCTCCATGAGCTTGTGTAGACATAGGCCCACACAAGTCAGAATATATCAAACTTAATGCTTCTGCGGCTCTATAGCCCTTTGCCTTAAAAGGCCTAGTCACCATCTTTCCTTCCAAGCAGGATTCGGAAGTTGGAAATGGCTCCACTTGGAGAGACTCCAATGATCCATATTTCACCAACCTTTGGATCCTATTGAGATTGATGTGACCTAGTCGTAGATGCCACATATAAGTTTGATTTACCTTAGAAGATTCTTTTATCTTCTTAGGATTTGATGATGAGTAAGCAACATTAACAAAATTATGCGGTTTACAAGTAATAGTATATAAAGATCCGCTTAATGGACCACCACAGATAAAATCATCATCTCTCCTGATAGAAACATCACTATAAAAACTTGATTTATAACCATCCATGGTGTAGAGTTTTGAAACAAAAATTATGTTTCGCCTAAACTCAGACACATATAAAACATCTTTAAGTACAAAAACAGAACTATCAAAAGATAGATGAAAATCTCCAATGGCAATTGCATGAACTCTCGATCCATTGCCCATTGAGACTACCACCTCGCCAATGCTCAATTATTTTTTCTGCAAGAAACCTTGCAAGGTGTAACAAGCATAATCTGTTGCCCTAGAATCCACTACCCACTCGTGGGTAGAATAGGAAACTAGAATAGTCTCAGTTACAAGAGCGACTCGCGTCTAAGTTACAATTCTTTCAGTGTCCTTTCTTACAACACTTAAAAGAACATTCATTTCTCCTTTGGCATTCGCATGCTGCCGGTAAGGACCATCTTCTTACTCCTACTACTCTTCTTCAATTGATCACCCTTTCGACTCTTTTTTTGGTTTCTGCCGTTCGGAGGATTCCTTGAGCTACTAGGGATATTTAGGACTTGAGCACTATTGCCCTTTCCTATAATATTTTTGACCGCTACCAAATATATGAGTAAGTTACTCATAGTAAACTCGTTCTTAGACATAGCGGTCCTAAAATATAAGTTCTTATAGGACCTAGGGGTGTAAGTGGTTCCGCTCCGAACCGCGAAATCGATCGGACCGAACCGAACCAAACCAAAAAATGTGGTTTGGTTCGGTTTTGCAGTTTGGTTCGGTTTATTTTTTTAGGAACCGTTTACATTCGGTTCGGTTCGCGGTTTTAAGAATTTTTGAACAGTTCGAACCGAACCGAACCAATGTCCTATTTTTTAATTTTTTATTTAATATTTGTCTTTCTTATATGAGAATATCGTTGGATTTAGATATTAGATATAAGTTAAGATCAATTCTAATCTATACAAAGGAAGAGAAAGGAGTAACAACTCTATACTTATGAGTTCGGAATGAGTGACATCCTATAAACTATTATTTTTACATTATTTAGGATTTAAAAAATAAATAAATAAATAAAAAGATGAACCGATGAACCGAACCGAACCAAACCATTTATAAGCGGTTCGGTTTGGTTTGGTTCCGATATTTTGAAACACATCGAACCGAACCGAACCAAACCATTTCTGTGTGTTCGGTTCAGTTCCTAAAATACATAAAAAACCGAACCAAACCGAACCGTTACACCCCTAATAGGACCTTTGCAGAGCATTTCTTGGGAAGGTAAGATATCTCTTCCACTCTATGAAATTATTTAACTCCATTAGGATTTAGATGGTGAGACTAATTAGGAACTTGTGAAATTTCTGAACAGACATATTTGAGATTAAAAGCATTTAAGAAACTCATAATTGCACAAAATTAGTAATTAATAATCATTGTAACCTTTTGTAAAAACAATGATATTAAAAACATCGAACAACTCTAGGAATTCTACTCGTAAGCCACGCAGGTGGACGTTTACTAGCATAACCCTAAACTAAGCTATTTACCTAGCTCTTTAATTCCAATCAACGGCCAGGTTGTTAAGACAAATGGAATTAATAGTTCGATATTCAAGACCATGTAACTATTAAAACACAGGAAGGGACTTCGTGGGAAGTGAATTCCACCCGCGGTGACATCTAAGCATTGACCATTAATTTGACCAAATTAGAATCAGATTTTTGAAATTGACATACTTACAAGAACCATGTCGCATTCAATTTGATCTAATTAGCCATCCTTTTTAATTATTATTTTCTAGTATACTCGTGTTGACGTTTACGGCTTCGCTCCCACTACTCAATAATAATTGAATATTGTTTTGGAAAACTCATCTTACAAAACCTGTAGCTTAAAGATGCAAGCAAGCCACGCAGGTGGACGTTTACTAACATAATCTTACTACTTTTGAGTAGAGTCCAATTAAATGGAGGTCCGATTGAGTGTTTAATATCCAATTTAATGGAATATAATTCAACATTTACTTTTTCAAATATTTACTCTTTTTATTCTAAAGGTTTGTTCAGATTCATGCTAAACCACATAAATCCTAAATCATGCAATTTCTAAGCGCACATAATAAAACGTGCTCGCGAAAAATAAAACATGCTTTAATACGACGTAAATCCTATTTTCATGCTTTTCTAAGCGCACTCGCGATTCCGAAGGAACTGGAGTTACATCCCCTTTCCATTCAAGAGTTCTTATGTGTTTCCACGCCCCTTTGAGACCCCGTAATCACATAATCGAATGCTAAAGCATAAGAATAAATAAATGCGAAAATAGAAAATTTAAAACACGTCGTTATCAGGCATAAACACGTAATTCCTAACTATTACATTACCCAAAC
Organism: Lavandula angustifolia; assembly: GCA_028984105.1. Taxonomy (NCBI): domain Eukaryota; kingdom Viridiplantae; phylum Streptophyta; class Magnoliopsida; order Lamiales; family Lamiaceae; genus Lavandula; species Lavandula angustifolia. Next base: position 8,773,647 of record CM054822.1, read on the forward strand.
AAAATACAGCTCTTCGGTCTTCAAAATTTTCGAATTTGGATCAAAACTGGAGCTATCACGTCATTGCCACATCAGCAGTTGATCAATATAGTGCCACGCCAGCTAGGGATGACGTCAGCACGTCTTCTTCCTCACTGAAACAGTGCTGCTGCCGCTGTTCAGCGCCACCTGACGCCGCTTGGAGGCTACCGACACTGCCTATAGGCTCACCGGCTAGGACCGCACCCCACTGGGATGCAGCAACACTGGGACACAACGTCACTGGGAGCACGCACGGTTGCGCACAGTCTGTGTCTCCCGCCTGCGCGCGGCTGCCGCTGCCTCCCACCGCCTCGTCCGACCTCCTCCGCCTCTCTAATTATCACCAGAGGTCGTCCAGACTTCTGGGCTATGAAGATTGGGTCGGAAATTACAGCCACCGCGACTGGATTCCAGTGACTCACGCAACCCGTCGCCGCCGGCTCCGCCCTTGTGAAATTGAAGCCTTTCCGAGCAGCAATTTGTACAATGATGCATGGGAAACGTTACTTGGACGATTTTCGACCACCATGAACGGATTCCAGCCTAAATCGTCCATGAATTCCTGAACTTTGAACAATATCGCAGGAAAAAAAAATCAAATTTGGGGTTGGAAAATGCAACTTCGATTCCGATCGCATCCAGGATCGGATGATCCCATACGACCAATCGATGAGAAGTTTATCACGAGAGTATTCCAACAATTCAAGCCGATCGTCGATCAGATACCGGATGCACCGGGAATTGCCGCCGCAAGATGCGGCGGAACCCTAGAAAATGAGGGTTTTCCTGCTACGACGTCTTTTTCACTCCCGCCTCGATTTTCATGCATCCGGGACCAAAATTACAGTACGATACAATACTAATAAAGCACATTGGCTCTTTAATCTACTCGTGGATTTTCTCTCGAGAAAAATGTTGGGAGATGATTCAACAGTAGATCAGTTGCTTAGTGATTAGTGATTTGGCTTATCCCAAAATCCTATACTGATTGGTGAACCATTTCTTTGTATTTGTAATGCCTTTGTCTTTGAGTCTTTCAGACTCAGTAGACTCTCCTTCAGCATGGTTCTGGCTCAATAGTTATATCCGTTTTCCTTTAGTAGACTATCCACCGTAGTGCCATGGAGTTTAGATTCGGTAGTGCTGGACTTAGCAGGAGCAACATACTGAAAGGAGTTCAGGAGTCAGTAGAACTGGACTCAGCAGGAGCAATTTACTGAACTCAGAGTCTTGACCTTCAGTAGAGTTGAACTCAATAGGATTATACTACTGAACCTTTAGTCAGACTCAGCAACGGCATGTCAGTTTCTTTGACTGACAAGGGACTTGAATGTCAATCAGTAGAGTTGTCTGAGGTAGTACATCTGAGAAGTCAGCTTCAGTAAACCTTGAAGTCTGAATAGGTCTCAACTACTTTCTATACCTCGACCAATGACAAGCAGCCAACTGGAAAAGTATCTGACAAAAGCTGCAAGTTAACTACTTTCCCATAAAGTTAGTAGACTCTGCCGAAATTCAAAAAAGCCGAGAGCTACCCATAGAGTGACACGTGGACAGTTCGTCTCCAATGGATCTATCTATAGGTCGCGTCTATAAATAGAGGGAAGATCAATTTAAAGATATATACACGATATATACAAGAGAGCAACGAGCAAACAAGAACACAAGCTATACGTCACGAACTTTAGAGCTCTATCTAAACGTGAAAAGCATTCAACTTGCTCTAAGGGAACACAAGCCTACATAGAACTCAAGCCTCTAGCATCCAAGTGAAGAACACGAACCTAGAGAGATTATTCCTCACTGTTCTTCGCTCTAGAATCGCTTCTTGTTCCATTCCCTCTAACCTAAGCTTAACTGTGATATCTATAACTTAGACCGAAGGAGTTCAATTTTTGAACTATTCTTAGTGTTAAGAACTTCTTCATTATTGTAGATACATTCAAACATATTTTGTTTGATCCTGTAAATTGAGACTTGCTCAGTATAATCACAAGGCTGTGTTTGTCCAGTGCACAAACTGACTGAGATTAACTCAGTATAATAAAATAGCCTCCTGCCTTGTTCAGGACAGTAGATGTAGGATCTTGCGTATCCGAAGCACTTTAAAAGTCGATGTGTTTATAACTGTTGCATTGATTTAACTTATCATACTGAAAACCATTTACAAAATCATTCAACTGAGTTTCGGTAACAAACTTAACGGACTGCACTATTCTACTGAAACATGTTTTATAAACAAACGTTTTCAAACCAAACTAAATTGGGCCTACAGTTTCCGCACGCTACCGAACATTACTGAACACGTCTGAATTCTGACATCAGTCAGCTAGCAGAGCTCAGCATCTTCAGTCACTCTGTCCACGCGATCTAGAACAGCTTGTCTGGTCTACTGAATTCATTAAGTATGTAATCTCCTTTAATCGGACTGTTCGCGTTCTAGTTTGAGAAAAAGTTTTTCATGTGTATTCACCCCCCCCTATACACCTGAACGTTTGGTATCAGTGCCCGAGTTCTTTTGGACTTTCGTTATCTGAAATCGGTCTACTTGAACTGATCCTTGAAAACATTTTCACTGGACACATATCTTTATCTAACATGTCTAATATGTCATCAGAATGGCACCTATTGTTGGTCCGGAGACGAGTGTCAGGTGTAGAGGGGGCGGGGGGTGAATACACCTGAGTACAAATTTTTCCTCAAACGCGAAGGACAACAGAGCTGTAGAGTGCGACTGATGAACAATGCTAAATAGTAACCTTTTGATCGCGGGTCAGAGTGTCTCAACTACTGAGTCTGTCCTACTGACTTTTGTCAGTATTAAGAACTTAGTCGGAGAGTTCAGTGTGGATAAGTGTGGGGCCCGATAGATTTCGTCTCTTTTGAAAATGTGTTTTCGTAAACTAAATCAGTTTTGGCTGGTGCACTTTTAAATACGTTTTATGCAAAGTATGAGTTTGTAAGACAGTTGAGAACGATGCAATAAAACAGTAAATAACACAAGCAATTTTTAACGTGGTTCGGATAAGCAAGATCCTACGTCCACGGTCCTGCAGAACAGGAGTTCTTGTTGATTAATCTGAGCAAGCCTCAGCAAGGAATCTGTGCGCTGGAGAGACCCTTCTAAGTTATAGTCCTTAACGACTTTACAAATCAAACCGAAGTTTGAAGGGGAGGGGATTTTCTCCAACAATGGAGGAGTTCTTACAGTAAGAACGATACACAGAAACTGAACTCCTTCGAAGGTTCTAAGCTATGGATATAAAGTTGAGCTCAGATAGAGAAGAGGGAACTAAAGAATCTCTAGAGAGAAGAACTACGGATATTCAACTAAGCAAGTTCTTCGCTGGATCGATGTGAATGCGCTAGATAGTTTGAAAGTTGTGAGCGTGTATTCCCTTTGATGTCCCGTGTGTTGAGCTCGGAAATGCTTCTCTATTTATAGTCGTGACCCAGGCATGTATCCGTTGGAGAAGACGATGCCACGTGTCACAAACTTCCAAGGAAAATGGCCATAAGTTTTCGAAGTAGCGCCGAAAAGTGGTTGGTTTCTATACATGAGAGCAACTTTAGTATCAGAGCAGGTAAGGCTTAGGTTGCTTCTCATTGGTCGAGGTTTGTGGTAGGTGAGACTTGTCAGACATCAGTCTTCATCTGCATTGACTCTCACTTATCCTCGTATGATACTCTGCTGACTTTCGATTGACAGTAATAGTCGGGCAGTTGTTTCCTATCGGATTTAGTAGATCTGGATCGATCGTACTGACTTCTTCATCTGAGTCGGCTGATGGAAGTCTTCTATTGATAACGGTCAGTTGGTGACTCTGAAGGTACTGAGCTCTTCAAACTGTGTCTTCAACGGAGATCTGCTGATGGGAATCTTCTACTGAGAACAGTCAGCTGGAGACCCAAGGACACGAGCTCTTGCAAACTGATGACGTGGGGTTCTGGAATTTAACTTCCTACTGAAGTTCAGACCAACAAATACCCCTTACAGGACTTAGACAAAACAGATAAGAAATATAAGAACATGTCTAGCCTATTATATCATCAAGTTCGAAAACACACTAAGGGTACAAGGCAGGTTTTGGGATCTTCAATTCTATAGCGATAAAATCACTACAATTTCCCCCATTACCGAATTACAACAACAAGTCCTAAGTACATGAACTATTGATGACAGTTCAAAGTACCCCCTTAGTAATGGTCTAAACGACCACTGACTCATAACCCAACACCTATGTTCTCAGTAGAGAACTACGGGGTATGGTGGGTCAGAATGGAAGCTCATCTGACCTCCTTCCATGATAGCATGACTGAGGTCTTCGAAGACAGACCTATCGTCCCCATGGTCGATAGTGTTGACTTTTAGGAGCCAGTACAAGGAGGAACGACTACCGGAAAGAAGGTGTCAAAAGACAGAAGTCTGTTCACTCCTAAAGAGAAGAAGCTTCACAACCTGGACCGGGTAGCTAGATATGCCATACTAACCACTTTGAGTGACTCCTATCTCGGAAGAGTTCAGGACTGCAAGTGCGCCAAAGAGCTTTGGGATGCTCTAGCGCTACTGAGTCGGGGGACTCAGAAGATTAAAGCCAACAAGCTGGGGCTGGAACTCCAGAAACTGGAGAGATTGTCACTCATGCCCGACGACACGATAGAAGATCTCAACGTCAGATTCACGGATCTGATGAATACCATCAATGGGCTGGGAAAGACGTTCTCCAACGGAGAAATGAATCTCAAGATATTGAGAGCCCTGCCGGACGGATCGTGGACTCCATTTGCTACTCTTTTAAGACATTCTGATCTTGGTTCTGTGTCTCCTGATCATATTTTTTCAGAATTAAAGGCAGAAAAGTTTGAGTTCGGTCCACCGCAGAGGAAGCAGAGAGCTGAAGTTGACACCCAGATGGATCATGCCTTCAAGGCATCAGTCAATACTCTGACTCCAAAGTCCAGCAAAGTTGAACCTTCAACAAGTGTAGTATAAGAAGGGAGCTTAGTTGAACGATACGCGCTGCTTGCACTCAAGTATCAGAAGGAGAAGGATCGACGCAAGAAATTATCTAAAACCATCAGAGACTTTAAGAGTAAGCCTGATTTCTCACCAAAGCGCAATCCTAACTCACAAACTTCTGAATGCAGGAAACAGGAGGACTCTTCTCAACAGTCGAAAGACACTGACAGCAGAGAGAGCAGAGTCACCGCCTGTTACAACTGCAACAAGCTAGCAAACTATCAGTATGATTGTCCTGAGCTCAGCACAGCTGAAAGAGCTGCTAGAAAAAGCTCGAAGGGAGAAGTTCATCAAGAAGCGACAAGCATATATTGTTGGTGAACTCTCAGACGACTCAGATGAAGTCGACACCTTCATGGATTCATCTGATGATGAAGCCGCCTTCATGGCACGAGAGCTTGAAGAAGAAATAGAGGAGTGTTTGATGGCAGGAGAAGAGGATGAGGTAAACTCTCCAGAACTTTCTAACCTCCCTTCACACTGCACACAAGACACAATCTCTGGTGAAGAGGAGAATCTGGAGGAACCGAAGCTCAGGGAAAAGTATAATGTTGTACCACCAGTCCATCCTTTACTTCATCGGACCACGAAGGCGAATGGCGTTGGGAAGAAGAGTGGAGTGAGAAACCACGTTAGGAATAAGGGTTTTCACTTCAGATGTTGTTGAAGCTTGAGCATCTTCTCATAGATCTTAGCTCTGGCGAGGAGCTTCTCTAGTTGGTCAGTTTCCGACTCGACTAACTTTTCTGCAAACTGTGCTGATTCCAAAACATTGTATCCACTAAGGTCAGTAAATTCTAACGAGTTAGAATTTGAGGCTGAGTGGGATGGTTCCTACTGGATTCCTGAGCCATCTCAGGAAGAGAAGTTTCAGGCATGGGCCCTGATGATTACGGCTCAATATTTGTGGGAGGGATGTTTGCTGATGGCTCAACATAAGGAACCTCCTCAATTCTTTGGTGACATCTGTCCTGGTTCTGACTCATAATCAGTGTCGGTCCTGATTTCTTGGACTTAGGTTTCTTGTGCGCCTTCCTTTTCTCGCCTTTGGGAGAGGAAAGGGCTTTCCTCTTGGTCAAGGATCCTAACCTAGATTCTCCTTTAAAAGCTTATTTCCGGTTCCAGGCTTTCTCAAGAATTTCTTCTTCACTAGCTACAATTGAGATCTTGGAGCCATAGGGAGGTAAATTATATTATCTTCATATCGAACTTTTCTACCTCGTCCCATATGTAGTCGAGATCAGGGAAGGCCTGGTTCAAAAATATAAAAATCTTCGTGCAGAAGTGGAGCTTGTACTTCTTGAGGTATCTGATAGGATAAGCATAGTCAGTAATAAACTTGGATGCCCTGACTTGAAACATGGTCAGGAAATACGCAGCCCCGTCTACCTCGATCCCTTCGTAAATGGCCCCCATAAGTTTGATCTTGGCCAACACTAGAGGTGATCAACAAGTTCAACAAAAACTTATCTACACAGTCATCTTAATATGCGGGTGGAAGAACTCCGTTGTGGGTGGAGAAATCAAAGATCTTGTGGAGGTTCTTCTCGACCGGTACCCAAACAACGAATCTTCATAAAACACCTTCCCGGATTTGTCCTTCCGTCTCAATGAGCCCCTAATCCTTGTAACCATTTTGCCATTCTATGGATCTGGATGAAGGATGTAGCAGAAAGCAACAACATATTTTTCATAAGTCATCACGGGTACAGAAGTGAGGAACTTCTCTAACACGCTCCAATGAAGCATGGAGTAAATCTTGTCCAAGTAAGTTAGTCCACACCCATTGAAGACCATCGGCGACTTATAATGCAAATTGGAGTTGATAATGGATTCAACATTTGGAGGAATATCAGGTATTCGAATGGTACTCATGTTCTCAGTTCAGAACTATTGGCTACGGCGAGTCAGAATGGAGGCGCACTTGACGTCACTCCACGATAGTATGACATACGTACTTGAAAATGGGTCAATCGTTCCCATGATCGACCGTGTGGATTATTGCACTGATGGTACTCAGCCGAGAGGAGCTACTACATGGAAGAAATTTCTAAAGTTATAATGACTACACTTAGTGACTCCTACCTCGGGAGAGTTAAAGACTGTAAGACACCTAAAGAACTCTAAGATTTTCTATTGAGTCGGGGGGCTCAGAAGATTAAAGATAATAAAATGGAGCTAGAATGTCAGAAGTTTAAAATGTTCACCATGCTGCCCGGTGAAAGGGTTGAAGATCTCAACACCCGATTTACCAATTTGATCAACACCATCAATGGGCTGCGAAAAACGTTCTCCAAAAAAGGAGATGGACATGAAGATACTCAAAGCGCTACCTAAAGCAGAGTAGAACTCTCTTACCACTTATCTACGACGCTCTGACCTTAATGCTTGCTCTCCAAGTCACATACTCTCAGAGATCAAAGATAAGGAGTTCGAGCTGAATCTCCCAAAAAGAACTCCAAGAGCAATTGATCATACACCAGTAGATCATGCCTTCAAGGCAACAATAAGTACATCAATGACATCCACAAGCCACTCAGGTGCAATGACCATGTCAAATCCAAATGTAGAGAATCTTGTTGATCGCTACGCCCTGCTTGCTCGAAGCATCAAAAGGAGAAAAGACTGCGTCAGGAATATGAAAAGAGTTGTTAAGGGCTTATAGAGTAAGTTTGACTATAGGAATACAGAGAAATGTGAATTGAACAACCAATCTGACTATAGGAATACAGAGAACTCCGCCACTCAGTCCAAGGACACAAATAGGAGAGAAGGCAGAAACTCTACGTGCCACAACTGCAAGAAAACTAGACATTATCAGTATGAATGTTCCTAACTTTCAACAAAAGAAAGAACAAAATGGCAAGCATGAAGAGATAAATTCAACAAGAAAAGACAAGCTTACGTAGCCGGAGAGCTATCCGATTGGTCTGTGGAAGAGGATCTCTTTATGTACTCTTTAGATGATGAAGCAGTATTCATGGAAAAAAAGGCAGCGATACTGAAATGTGTCTAATGGCAAATGAAGAGGGTGAGGTAACTTGTCAATACCATGTTAATACCTCTTCATTACACACAACACATGCTCAGTAACAGGATAGCCTCTGGACGTAGTTCAAGCATATGAATAACTCCTTGAAGAACAAATTCAAATGAGCATGGAGTTCAGTATGACCATTCAGCGAAAATCCTGAAGGAAGAAAATCAGAGACATTTTCAGGAAAATGTCACTACTGAGTCTGAAGGGCTTATTATTAGACAGAAAGAAGAGATTCAATATTTGATGGAAATTGTTGAGAAAAATATTGAAATTGCAAATCTAAATTATAAGCTTTTTGAAGTGCAAGTCTGAATCAGTAGCTTTCTGAAATTGCAAACCAAAATGAATCAATAGACAACGTAATGGCCAAAAATAAATTTTCAACTACTTTTACTGCCAATGTGTTATGGTACTAGCGAATTTTAAAAAATATGACAAAAAAGAAGTGTAGAAGTAATTTAGCCCCACACGTACCATGTAAACCCGCTTCTGCTATCGCATGGTTACCTCTGCACCGCAAACCGGTTGGAACATATAATTTTCAAATGTGGACATTAGCAACTTTACGTCACCTGAAATAACACTCATGCCCCTAACGTATAAGGGCATTCTCGTCAACTAGGCACGGCTGATCATGATCCGGGGCTTACATTGCATTTCTCACTGCTCTTTCAATTGCATTTTCGTTTTCAAAAGGAGAGGGAGTGGGAGAGAGGGGCAGCTAGAGAAAGAGAGAAAGATAGAGAAACGCCTCTCTCTAAAAATTTACAAATCCTGTATACACCTTTGTTGATACAAACGGATTCCGTTAAATATAGCGCCATGGCTTCCGACGCCTACACCGACAAAAATACCATTTTCCGCAAGCTCAAAGCCAAGTCCGAGAATAAGGTAATTTTTCGTTCTTCTATGTGTTGGGCTGTTGATTCTGATGGGAATGCAGAGATCCGATTCAGATCTGATCCATTCTTTTAATTTCATTTTGTATTTTAGGGCTGATCTTGTTATCTGCTGTTTTGAGTTTCAGATGTGCTTCGATTGCAATGCGAAGAATCCCACTTGGGCGTCCGTCACGTATGGGATCTTCCTGTGCATTGATTGTTCGGGCGTTCATCGAAGCCTTGGCGTGCATATAAGCTTCGTTAGGTAATTCTTATCACCAGTTTGATTTTTATTGTTTCTATTATATGTGCCATCAGGTTTTAGAGTGTCGACTGAATGGACTTGTGATGTTTTCAGTTCCACATTTTGTATTTTGAACATTGAGCATTGCGAATCTCAAGCTGGATATCTTGATGTTGTTTTAAAGGAGTATCTGTATTTTGGCAATCTATTTCGTAAGATGAAACTTTTGCTACGGAGGGATGGTTCAACAATTTGGAAAATCAACTAGTATAAATTAAACCATAAATTAATGCTCAAAAATATTATTTTCTACCTACTCGGTTGAGTCCAACCAAGATTATCAGTTTCCAAGTCATCTTAAATAGTGAGTGCATGTTTTAATTATTGATTGTTTTGTGATGATAGTCATTCCCATATAATGTGAGCATCTTTACATTCTGTAATAGAACATCTCTATTTTTTGACTATATCTGATTGAATGACGCAGAGGAAAAAAATGGAAGTGAAATAAGAATTCTGATTGAAGATATAAATCAAATGCCTTAAGTATTTTTGTACTCGTTACTTTCGTTATTTGACTAATAAAAATTAAGAAATATCTTTAGGAAATTACATTTGAATTTGTGCCAAGTAGCCAAGAACTTTCAGGCCCATCATGTTGGTATTCTGTTTCAAGGGTTCCCAAATTTTCTTTATAGGGTTCTTTTCCCATGAAAAAAATCCTTACTTTAATACGGGGTTAGACACATGAGATAATTAATTAATGAATAACGAGTGTTAATTGAGATTAAAATCAAAGATAACGATAAAATTAGAAAATTGGGTATCTGTATTAATGGAAACCAAATCAAAGTAGCAATCTGAATAACTTACTGAGGAAAGATACTCGTGAAAGTTTAAAAATTGATACCTGAACTATGGTTTCAGCTTGGTTCAGCATCCTAGGATAGGATGGATTGACACCTTAAACTTCTACTTCAATTAAGACTGCTAATTCCATTTGTCATTATCTGATGATTTCTTATATATTATTGGATTTATTTTGCCCTTAGTGGTTAATTTATTCCACAGGTCATCCTTCTTCCTTAATGAATATTGTTTAGCCAAAGGGATATATTTCATTTTTAGTAATGTTATGCACTTACCACTCCAACTAGATACTCCCTCCGTCCCATTAGTAACATCCAGTATTCCCGATTGGGGTGTTCCATTAGAAACGTCGTGTTCCATTAGAAACGTCTTGTTTCTAAAAAAGGCGAAAAATGTCCGGACATAAATTTAACTACCCAAAAGTCAATCAATAAACTCAAAAAAAAAAAAAATACCATTTTCTTAATATTCGTGCCCAACAGAAACAAAACGGTACTAACGGGATGGAGGGATTATTAATTATCCTTCAGAATTAAGTAAGCGTAATTGCTGTTGAAGATACTGAACTGACACCGGAAATTATTTAGAGTGCTTGGGATTGAGTTTATTCACAAAATCAAAGATTGAAGTTTCTTAATTTATTATGAACTCATGTGTGAAGATGCATTAGGTCATTTGTCTCGGAATCTGGTTTATTTGGATCTGGATTGAGTAGACATTTGTAAAAAAACTTTGTAGCTTACCATTCTGATCCTTTGTTGCAGGTCAACAAACATGGACTCCTGGACTCCTGAGCAGTTGAAGATGATGTGCTTTGGTGGGAATAACCGTGCTCAAGTGTTTTTCAAACAGCATGGATGGACTGATGGAGGCAAGATTGAAGCCAAATATACCTCTAGAGCAGCTGAATTATACAGACAATTGCTTGCAAAAGAAATTGCTAAAAGCAGTGCAGAAGAGACAAGCTTACCTTCCTCGCCATCCGTTGCTTCCCACTCATCACAACCTTCTAATGGGTTTTCTGATGTCAAAGTCACTGAAGGCTCCAAAGAAGGTTCTTTGAGTGACGCACCGAAAGAAAGCTCTTCTCTGAAAAATGAGACATCTGCCCCTGAGTCTTCTTCTTCTTCACCTAGAGCCTCCCAACCAGTCGCATCGATTACCGTCAAGAAAACATTTGGTGCAAAGAAAACTGGGAAGACTGGTGGGCTAGGTGCTAAGAAACTCACTAGCAAGGTTATCGTGAGACTTTTTGTTACTAAATTTTTGGAATGTTACAATGTTTACTAAGGGGCTTTTTATATTTTGTTGATTCAAATATTTACATAATGCAGCCAAGTGAAAGTCTTTATGATCAGAAGCCTGAAGAACCACCTGTACAAGTCCTTTCTGCCAAATCTTCATCCGGCAGCATCCCTGCTTTTGGTTCATCATTTGCATCTCGATTTGAGTATATCGAAAACGGCCAATCTACTGATATGAGTTCTGGAGATGGTCATATTATTGATCATGTATCACCTCCAAAGTCATCTAATTTCTTTGCTGACTACGGCATGGATAGGGGTTTCCCAAAGAAAAGTAGCTCAAATTCGTCAAAAGTGCAAGTACAATAAGTTCCCATGCATACACATTAACCTGTGAATTTGAAACTTAATAACCCTCTAAATATGTTTGTGAACTAGTAATTGCTTTCTGCCATCTGTTTTGGTATTACGGAAACGTCAATTTGGTTAACATTGAGATTATTTTTGCTGGAATGAGATGCTGCATGATTGTATGTTGTTGATACATGAACTTTTTTGCATAACTCACTCTCACTCTACATCTGCATCATCAGGTTGAGGAGACTGATGAAGCGAGGAAGAAATTTACTAATGCGAAATCTATATCATCTGCGCAGTACTATGGTGTTCAAAACAAGGCTAATGATCCGTATGCATCACTTTCATTGGAGAAGTTTTCAGTAAGTCATATACTCTGTGCTTTATGCATTGTGGTAGCTATTGATTAGGAAGTTGTTAGGATAAACCTCTCTGCAGTTTCGTACATCAAGCTGAGTTGGATTGTGTTTTAGGGATCGTCATCAATTTCTAGTGCTGATTTTTTTGGCGAGGAGTCGGGTTCTCCTGTTGATCTTAGCGCAAGCGAACTCATTAATAAGCTGTCTTTCCAGGTAATAAGAGAGCTAGCTAGTTAGTGCTGTGATTCTATTTCTTCAAAAATGTTGATCAGGTTTTGATGACAGGCACAACAGGATATCTCGTCTCTAAAGAATATAGCAGGAGAAACTGGGAAAAAGTTAAGCTCCATTGCCTCCTCTTTATTAACGGATCTGCAAGACAGAATCCTCTGATTATTACTATTATAGACAAAACTGCAATATATTTTAAATGATTAAAAAAAAGTTTGTTTCATTTCGTGTTTTTATGTAGTTAATGTATATATATATATAGGGGAGGGTTTTTTAAGTAACACCACTTTAATGAAGGAACTAGGAACAAATCATCTCCTTCCATTTTAAAGGGGAGGGTTTTTTAAGTAACACCACTTTAATGAAGGAACTAGGAACAAATCATCTCCTTCCATTTTAAAGATGTGTGGTTTAGATTGAAGGAGATATTTTTAATTTTTAATCTCTTATTTAATTTCATTAAGGGTATAAAAGTTATTTGATTATTTGAATTTTTTATTTTATTATTAAATTTATTTGTATTATATTTAGAGTAAATTTTATAAATCCTTCAATTTAAATAAATTGCTTAAATTATCTATATATTTTATGCACTTTATTCGTAAATTTTTGTGCATTTTATTCGTAATTTTTATGCACTTTATTTAATTTTTATGCACTTTACTCGTAAATTTTTATGCACTTTATTTGTAATTTTTATGCACATTATTTAATTTTTATGCACTTTACTCGTAAAATTTTATGTACTTTATTCGTAATTTTTATGCATTTTATTCGTAATTTATACACTATTCATTTTTTTATTGCACTTTATTTGACTAAATCTACAATTAAATCTCAATCAGTGTAGAAATTATCACTTTCTGCAAAATTGAATCTTCATGAACACCAAATAAACAATTTCACCAAAATTGAATCTCCATGAACATCAAAATTGAGTCAATTTCACAACATAACCAATATCAATTCCAAATCCATGAACAATTACAAAAATCGACAACATCCTCGGCAATTCAATCTACAAACTATTTATCTCAATCGATGTCTTTCTTAATTGAAAGATTGCAAATCCTAAAACAAAATTAAAACAATTTGGGGAAAATTGGGCAAAGAGCTTGAAACTAATTGAAAAAATTAGGGCTTATCTCTAGTAGGAAAATTCTTGCAACGCGGCGGCGACTGTTGTGGTTGACATCGGACGGATCATCGGCGCTCTCCTCTGTAGGTGGCGGCGGCGTACGGCGGTGGCGGCTGAGTCAGGTTGATGACTTGCTTCTCATATGGTGGCGGTGTTACTGAGAGAGAGAGAATAGAGAGGAGAGATGAGCGACGATAAGAGAGAGAGAATAGAGAGGAGATATGAGGCGGACGAGAGAGAGAAAGAGAATAGAGAGAGCAGAGAGGAGAGATGAGGCGGACGAGCAGAGAGAGAATAGACAGAGCGAGAGAATGGATAAAGAAAAGAGAGAGAGAGGGTTATTTATTATGATATGTATATATAATTTTACTAAATTAACTTTAATAATATTAATAATATTAAATAAATTATTTTTGAACAAAAATCTTATTATTGATCTGAATCGTTCATTTTATAAAATAGAGGGCTATAATATGTTCCTAGTTCCTTCACTAAGGTGTTGTTCCTTAATGATCCATCTCATATATATATATATATATATATATATATATATATATATATATATATATATATATATATATATATGATTTTCAAAAGCTGAAACATGATCTCGAACCTTGGTATGTGCCGTTTTATTAAATCTTTTCGAGCTTGTTAGCATCTTTGTTTGTTTGATTGTTTTTTTTTCTATTTTATATATATCGACAATTTAACATTTTAACAAAAATTGATTTCAAAAAGGAGATTATGATAATACTAGAAACTATCTACTCCACAATTATCTTTTTAAAATATTTTAGTAAGTTTATTAGTAATAAATAGACAAGTACCGATTTTATTTATTTGAACATACAATTCTCATCACAATTTTCGCTATGTAGTTTCACCAACTCATTCTAATTCATCTCTCTCACAACTTTATGTAAAACACATTTGATCTTTTCGTAAATCTGGATTTGGTGTTGTCGATATCAGATGAAGTTAATATTGATCTAGAGACAAGTCTTCGGCGGGTGAAGGGGGAACACACCTATGTCAATTTTTGTTAAAAATAACTCTCTTGCAACCAATTACTGATAAAGATAATATGCGAAAAAGTGAAGGCCATTCTCGTTGAAAAACTCCTCTTTAAATATGACATTTTAGTGTTTTTTAAGATGAATATGCTTATGTAAGTAAGATTATAAAACAGTGAAACAGAGATGCAAAGTAATAAGGACAGATGATTTATAATAGTTTGGAGATAACTCCTACGCCCACTCTTTCTGACAAGACAGGGAATCCCTTATAACAAAAAATAACGACCTTGTTACCCTTCTTCTTCTTCGTCGTCATCTTCGACTTCGACTACACTTGTAAATATCGGCACAAACACTACAAACACGACACCAGCTAGTTGTGTTTGGGTTTGGGGTTTATGATTTTCTCCAACTAGAAAGGTCCTTAGACTATTAATGGACACTCTCGAATCTAAGCTAGAATATGGCAATTTTCCTAGAGACAATGGGACTAAACTTCAAAGTGGTAAGACACAAGTAAGGCTAGGGTCTTGTAGTGAGATTTAGAGAATGACTGAAGTTAATGTTTGCAAGTGGTTTCGGTAACCTTGTTTCGTTCAAGGCTCTTCGTATTTATAGTCACTCTACACAATAGATCCGTTGGAGAGAGAGATCTATTAGAGTAGGTGGACTAGGGTTGAGACAACGACTTAATTTTGAATTAAGGATGCTATTGTCGTCTGCCTTCAACTGTGCCAGTTTGAGGAACTGTTCATCGAACTAAACTCAGACACATATAAAACATCTTTAAGTACTAAAATAGAATTATCAAAAGATAGATGTAAACCTCCAATAGCAATTGCAGGAACTCTCGATCCATTGCCCATGGATACTACCATCGATCACTCAATTGCCTTTTCTGCAAGAAGCCTTGCAAGGTATAACAAACATAATCAGTTGCCCCCAAATTCACTATCCATTTGTGGGTAGAAGTGGAAATCAGAACAGTTTCAGTTACTAGAGTGACTCGCTGCTCTTTCTGTTTTGCCTTGACATCTGGATAATAATTCTTCTAGTGTCATTTCTTACCACACTTGAGGAGTTTTCCTTTCTCCTTTGGCATTTGCATGCCGCCGATATGGAGCGTCTTCTCACTCCTACTACTCTTTCTTGAATTAACCATCCTTCCTGTTCTTTTTCTTGTTTCCATCTTTCAGAGGATTCCTTGAGCTACTAGTGGTATTAAAGAGTTGAGTGCCCTTGCCCTTTCATATAACCTCTTTAACAACTATCAAAAATTTTAGTAACTTACTCAAACTTATATCTTCTTAGACATGACGGTCTTAAAACAGAAATTCTTACAGGACCTTGGCAAAGCATTTATTAGGAGGGTAAGATATATCTTCCACTCTATGAAATTAGTTAGACCCGTTAAGGGTTGGTTGGTGAGACTGTTTAGGAATTTGTGAACAGACACACCTGAAATATATAATTAAAAGCATGTAAGAAACTTATATTCGCACATAATTTGTAATTAACCATCATTATAATCTTTTGATGAACCAATAATGTTAAATACTCAAATAACTCTAGGGATCACAATCGTAAGCCACTCAGGTGGACGTTTACTTGTGCACCCCTAGACCAAGCTATAAACCTAGCTCTTTAATTCCAATCTACGCATATGATCTTAAGACGAATGAAATTAATTATCCGATCACGTTAGACCGTGTCACTATTGTGGAATTAAACACGGGAAGGGACTTCTCAGGAAGTTGTACCCGTGGTGACATCTAATCTTTGACCATTACATTGACGAAATTAACATTAAATTCTCGAAATCGACATACTTACAAAAACCGTGCCGCATTTAATTTGATTTAATAGGCCATTCTATTCAATTATTATCTGCTAGAGTACTCGTGTTTACTAGGCACGTAAGCCACTCAGGTGGACATTTACGGTATCGTTCCCACTACTCAACAATAATTAAATATTATTTCTCGAAAACTCATCTCACAAAACTCGTAGTTTAAAAATATAAGAAAGCCACTCAGGTGGATGTTTACTCATATAATTGTTCCACTTTTGTGTAGGGTCCAATTAAATGGAGGTCCGATTAAATATTTAATTCCCAATTTAATGGAGTCTAATTAAATATTTAATTTATTATATGCTTAGTCATTTTCTTCAAAAGCTTCGTTGAATCATGCATCACCACATAATCTTAAATCATGTTTTCTAAGCTCACAAAATAAAACGTGCTCACAAAAATTAAACATGCTTCAAGACGAATCAAGTCCTACTTTCATGCTTTTCTAAGCGTAATTAATCACATAATCGCATGCTAAAACATAAGAATAAATGGGAAAATAGGAAATAAAATTGTTCATACTCCCTCCGTCCCACCGATCTTGCAACATTTCCTTTTTTGGTCGTCCCATCGATCTTGCAACGTTTCTATTTTAAGTAAATTTTTAACTTACTAACTAATTAAATTAACACTTAATAACTTAACTAAATAAAGTTAACACTAATTAATTTACCTACCTAATTTAATCAATCTTACCTACCCTAAATCTAACTTATCTTCTCCTCTCTCACTCCAAACCCTAGATCTAACTTATCTTTCTCCTCTCTCACTCGAAAACCGCCGCTGCATTCTCTTCCTCAAGATCAACGAGATCTTGAGGTTCTTGTCACGCCTCCCCCCCAACCGGCCCAATCCTTCTATCCCTCCCTCTTATGTTGAGGATGAAAATCGAGCCTTGGGAGACCCTCACTCCATCCGATTTTTTTCACAACGAAGTGAAATCTAGCCCTCATCCTACAGATCCGGGCTGGATCGAAGTAAAGAAGCCTCGATTGATAAGTTCTAACGAAGGAAGGTCTCTCACTGAGTCGAAAGTCGCGATGACGACTCCCGGCTGCTTGAATCGCGATGAAGCTTCGGCTAGACGGGAATATCGAGCATATATTACACGTACCGTTGGCTACTTGCCGAAACGGCGGAGACTGAGCGACGAGCTTGGTCGAGATGGGCAGATCGGGGAGGGGTCCTGTGTCGGGAATACCTTGCGTATTCCAGCCCTACTTATTGACATTTCTCCTGATGATTGGGTTGAAAAGTGGATTGGAATGAGCGAATCAAAAAAATCAATTGATGAATTGCTTTGGATCTTGGTCCCTGCATTATATCGGCGGTGAGATCTTTCCTTTTAATTTCTGCCTTAAATATATTGTTGTAAATATTTGTGGAGCATGTATTTGGTGATGGGCAATTAGGTTCTAAGATGATAAAACCGTGGTGCCTTAAAATTGGCCTCTCATATGAACTGCCCTTGTACATACATACTGTGGTCCATGTTAGTTGCCTTTGTGCTACCTTAAATGTTTTCATGCTTTGATGGCTGCCTTGTGGAACTGTTGGATCAATATGTTTAATGTACAAACTCTGCTCCATGATAGTTTCCTTTGTGCTGCCTTAAATACTTTGTACTGTGTGACTGCTGGATCAATGACAATGATGATTACATGCTAAGTTGTTGAGCTAATGGATACATGCTGAGTTGATGATTACATGCTGAGTTGTTGAGCTAATGATTTTGTCCATGTTCCTATGAGTTGCCTTTGTGCTGCCTTAAATGCTTTTGATGCTTTGATAGCTGCCCTGTGTGACTGCTGGATCAATGACAAAGATGAGTGGATACTGAGTTGATGAGCTAATTATTCTG
Source organism: Lavandula angustifolia (assembly GCA_028984105.1). Taxonomy (NCBI): domain Eukaryota; kingdom Viridiplantae; phylum Streptophyta; class Magnoliopsida; order Lamiales; family Lamiaceae; genus Lavandula; species Lavandula angustifolia. Next base: position 8,791,784 of record CM054822.1, read on the forward strand.
TCCATGTTCTTGTTAGTTGTCTTTGTGCTGCCTTAGATGCTTTTGATGCTTTGATGCCTGCCCTGTGTGACTGCTGGATCAATAAACATGATGATTAGATGCTTTGATGGACTATTCTTATATCAAAGCCTCCCTCTGTTGCAGCCCTTCTGAAATCTGGATCACAGTCTTTGATGTGAGGTCTTGCATTATCTTGTTGTATAAAAATTACTTTGCTTGCATGTTCTGGCCATTTCTCTCTAATTGCTGGTATAATCTGATTGCCAATGATATGATAGTATAGAAAATGCATTAATGTAAAATCATTGCAGTAGAATAATGATGAATTTAAATTTCTGAAATCTACTTTAAGTTGAGCTTAATTACATACCTTTGTGATCAAACATTCTTTGATCACTTCCTTAGTTATAGATTCAATTGGCTTAGTAACTAGGGTACCAACCTGTCTGTTCTTGCTGTTCCTTAATGCTGCCTCAACTCTTGTGAATAGGAAAATGCCTATTTTCCCATCAAATAGCACTGAACCATCCTCTGAAAACAGAGGGCGACAGACAACACACATAAACATTATTTTTGTGATAAATTTCTTGTTTTGGCATGTTCGGTGTGGTTCAACTTCACTAGGTGTGAGATACATCCTTTGGCTTGACTTTGTCATGTAGAACCATTTCTCATCTATGTGAATTGTGTTATGCATGTCCTTGAACTTTAATCTGTTAAGTATTCTATCGAACTCCAAAGCCTCTAGTGAAAACTGCAACCTTAGAAGCTTACATTGGGCAGTTAATGAAGGCTTTATAGCATTCGTATGAGCTTTGATTAGACCTTCTCTGCACCATCTACCAACTGTGCTCTTTGTTGCTCCAATTCCATTAGCTAGTCTCCGGATTGTTCCTCTTTTCAACACCGGCAGTGACTCAATTAATTGTAGATCGATTTGAACTTTTTTGGCTCTTTTGGTTGTTTTCTTAGCTGAGACAAGATTAATGACTTGCCCTTCTTCCATTTGTTTTTTTGCATCTTTCCATACTCTTCTGACAATTCAAGGATCTTACCTCGACTTGGCCTTCCATTGTTGCTGCGTATGAGTAGCTGCTGCACAATTCGATTCCGCTCATCGGTGGTGAGATCTTTTGGACGAGCTTGAGGCATTTTGGGGAGATTGGAATGTGTTGTCTGCCTCTTCTCTCTACTTATATTTATAACTAGTTCTTGTTAGGAGGGAATTTCAAATTTGTGATGCTTGTTTAACTTGCTGGTTTTGGATTAGTTTTGGAGGCAAATTCTACTTTTGATCACATCAAATGAACGTGTGCATGGATCAGCAGAACCATGTGCTGAATTTTGATTGTTTTTAATTTGTTTAATGTGAAAGCAGCAATATTATTAAAAATGGTTTCGTTCATCGATTGAGCTTGAGGCATTTTGATTGTTTTTAATTTGTTTAATGTGAAAGCAGAACGTGTGAAGTTTACGTAAATAAGAAGAAAATGATGACATCGTGTACATCGAAAAAATTAACGTATAACAATTACTCGAAAGATTAACAAAATCGATACAAATGGTGATTAGAGGAGAGAGAAAAATTAGTTTTGGATTAACACATACCCATCAATAAAGCAACTAATTATCCCGCTATCTTAAACTCCGTGTCGAACTACAAATAGAGCAAGCTTCATGGGACGGATGGAGTACAAAATACAACTCTTCAATCTTGAAAATCTTCGAATTTGGAGCTGCAAGCATCATCTCTATGTCATTAGGGTTACTACCACGTGTCAGACACGTGGTAGCCACATGGAATGCCACACCAGCGAGGGCTGACATCAGGCCTAGTTCTTCATGAAGAAGAAGAGCCGCCGCCATCGTTCAGCACCGCCGCCTCTCCGCTGCGAACCTTGGCGGCTGCCACCCCCATCGGACACGCCCTGCTGCCAGGAATCCGAGGGTGAAGACGCCGCTGCCAAGGCCACCTTGTAACGCCATCGCGTGGTGTCTGCACTGCAACCAACGCCCGTCTGATCCGTCTATGCCGCGCAACACCGCTGCTCCTCCGCGCCGCTACCCATAACCTGACGTCGCCCAGACGTCTAGGCGGCTAGAATCTGATCACCATCGCCACCCCCGCGATAGGAATCAAGCATATTTCGCATCCCATGAACGGATTCATTCAATTGATTTGTGGGAAACGAAGCTTGGACGATTTTCAGCCACCATATACGGATTCCCACCGAAATCGTCCATCAATTTCCTCAATTTCGAACTTGTCACTGGAAAAATCAAAATTAGAGCAGTCAACTTTGGATGTCGATCCCGATCGCAACCGAGGTCAGATGACCCCATACGACATATCGATGCGAAGCACGTGACAAGATGAACCAAATAGTGCAACTCGCTTGGCTGGAGGAGGCCGGACGTGCTGCCACTCGACGCTGTAAGTGGCGGCCGAACCCTAGATTTATAGGTTTTGTCCACATTAGCGTTTTCGCCTCCGTCTTGTTTTTCATGCCCACCCGACAAATTTAAAGTACCATAACATCAAAATACATTGTTCTAATCATCTACTATTGGATTAGCTTACAAGAAAAATGGTACAAATGGGTCAAAATAATACCTCGCATGCCGCCTCAAAATACGAAATTGCCCGATAACAACGGAATAAACACTAAAAATGCTCATAAAAAAGCAGTAATCAGAGCCAAAATCAGTCTCTGATACCGAAATGAAGGAATAGGAATTACCTGCCTCCTTTGTATGTTGTTGTAGCTATGATTACTGCTCCTTATCAGACCTTATGTTCTGTATCCCTGCCTTTTTCTTCATCCCCATGGTCAAAGAACTGAAGAAACTAATATTCTTACTCTTAACCATTCGTCTCCCTCTCTAAAAAGTGTATGTGTATTTTCAGAGTGCGTGTAGAGATTATGATCGATATACTAATATATATAAACTTCAAAAGCATATATTATATTAATATTTATAGCTCATTAATTTAATTATACTTCTAATGTGTTTCAATACAATTAGACCATAGTATAATGAATTAATTGTTGGGGCTACTTTTATTTACCAATTGATTGGCCCAACCAATTAATTCCAGATAAATAATTTCCATATTATTAAATAATGTATAAATACATTAATCCATTAATAATAGTTCTGGAGAGAACAGAATAAATATTGGACATCTATTTAGGCCTGACCAGGGATCCAATACAAGAAATAAAGTTGGGCCTCAAATCAATTAATTTTTCATGCTCAGCCCAAAGAGAAATTAATTAGTAACCATAGATTCATTCCATTGGAGAATCCGTGCTGACTTACATCCCTTTATCCCAATTTGAGCACGAGCTTGTATTTTTGACTTAATTGATCCCCGTACTTAAGATAAAAATATTGGTTAATTAATTAAACTCATTCATAGCTTAAATTAATAACATCTTATTATATTCTTTAATAGTACCACTCGACCTTATTAACACACCTGAACTGAATCAACCGATCAAGTTTTGTGTGCTAATCCTTACGAGTTCCTCAGGGGATATTATCAACCCATGTAACAGAGATACGCTAGAAGGATAGAAACAACCAGCTTGAGCCACAAATGGCTACTAGCACCCGAGATACGTAGATCCGGTTGCGATGATGTTCACCATAGTAGGCCATGGTGATAGTTAGCCAAATGCGCAACTGAAGTCTTATAAAGCTTAAGACTAGCTAAGTCATCGAGATCGTGGTTCTCCACTAACGTCAGTTAGGCTAACACATCTCACTGTGATCCGTCAATACACCACCTTCAATGTAACAACATAGACAAACCACTTCTTATCTGAAGTACAACTTAAACAAAAAACTTATCATAAACTTGTCTTTGATATGATAATTGTTTATATCTTGTTAGTTCAATCAATTGTGTAGTCTTCTGTGATCTACAACACACTACACAAACTAGCTTTTATACAAGATAAATGATTAAGCATGTGCAAATATATATATCAAATAGGAAGAATAAAATAGTGGAAAGGAAATACACATTGTATAGAAGCATAAAATTTGCTTCCAGCATACAAAATCCCAACAAAAGATGGTTCTCACGTCCACTGTTTCCCAGTGCTATCACCCTTTACCAATGATGATGCCAAAAAAGGAGAAGATAAAGATGACAAAGACCTGGTGGTTGAATCTGGAAGAAGGAGAGCTCATGGTCTCTCAAAAAGGAAAGGAATTCTTATTTGTTATCTATCAGATGGTGTTGACCCCATTAGGATGCCCCTACCACGACCTCAAGTAGGCCCATCAAGTGTGAAGTCAGTTAGGCTACTTACAAGCTTGAGACAAGCTAAAGTCAGGCTTTGAGACAACCAGTTGCGTCTAAGGCCAAAACTTCAACTCCCAGCATTAGTGAATTAGGATATTTCTGAACTAGAGGATGATGTTTAAGACAAACCAACTGATAAATTTGAGGAACAAAAGGCAATAGAAGAGGTAGAAGTCAAGAGGCTTGAGGAAGAAAGACTTCAGCGACTTCTCGCTTAAACACCCGAATGGCTATAAGCATTTGAAGCAGCTAACAGAGCTGATGGTGAGACAAAAGCTGCCATAGAAGTAGAGTTTAAAAATGATGAAGAAATTTCCATGCAATAAAAGGCCCAATAAGCATGGAAAATCTGCTTCCAGAAAGTTTGCTTCAAAGAAGTTGAAAACCTGCCAAGAAACACACTATCAGTAAGCCAAAACCTATTGATGTTCCTATACCGGATTGCTCAGATTTAGAGGCTTAACTGAGAAGGGACTTCCAACCAATATCATGTCAGGAATGCGAGATGTTTGAATCAGAGGATGAAGCTCTGATTGAACTTGAGATGGAATTGGATCCTGAGGGCACACAAGCAAAGCCAAAAAAGATACTAGATACAAAGAGATGAATGGTGGAGACAGATCAATTGCGACATTATTAAACATAATGAGAAGATCATGCTAAAACTAAGAGGAGAAAGGATCTAGTTCTTAAATCAGCCACTCCACCAACGTCATCAGCTGCACAAAGGCGTTTAGGATCTAAGGGGAAAATTTCCAAAGAACCCATCATGTTAAATTTTTCATGGGTTGATAGATTTGTACAGATGGACAGTCAGATTTGTGGGATCTGAAGATTGCCTTCATCAAACGGTATTACTGGTGGAAAATGTTTAGAGTGGTGCCTGCTGACGATATTTTTATAAATTGGCCAGGACAACACGATCTATTGCTTTTCAGGAAGATTCTGGAGTTCTTTCACAAAGCTTATATTCATATCAAGGCCCTAGAAAAAGAGACATTTCCAGCCGCTCGTTGTGAGAGATGGGAATATTGCCCCTTAAGGGATTGAAGATGAGGTGTTAGATGCTACAATTAAGATGAACCTAGCTGAAACAGATAACCTTGATGCTAAATTGCAAAAGTTGAGGGATGAAATCCATACTCTGTACATAATTCAACCCTGAGATGATTGAAGTAGTCGAATAGATGAAGAAGGCTGATGACGAGGCTTGTCTGAAAAAAGAAAGAGAAGCAGCCAGCTTAAAAGCTAAAACTGAAAAGGCTGTAGCTGAAAGAACAAAGATTCAGCTCGAGACCTTTACGGTCAAAATTTCCAATGCCATCAATGATGAACTCAGCAGAGATCAAGGTGAGAGAATCCAGGATGAAGAAGGGCTGGAGAAGAAGAAAGCTGAAGTATCCTCGTCAGAAGCAAATCAAAGAAGTTAGTCTGAAGGCTAGGATGCTTTAGAAATAGCTTGATGAGGCTAAAGAAGAGAAAAAGAGAAAAATAAGATTTTCAGTTCTTACTCCAGAGAAAGAGGCAGCTCAGATAGAAGAGATTTGGAATCTTTGGACATACATTGACTTTCCAGGTCAGAAAGTCATAGATGATGAGATGAAGAGGCGAGAAGAACAACTAAGGAATGAGCTTCAGCGAAACCATATCAGATTGAAAGAAGATGATGAAAGACTTGAACGCCTGGCTGACATCATGCGGCTGATATCAGATAAGAGGAAGAGGAAGTCTAATGTACTTATAGCTATAGTTGTCGAGAAGAAGCCCAAAGTTGAGTCTGATAACGTCCTTCTCTATCCATGGTGTGATAGATGGTTTCCTCAGGAGCTATCAGATGATTGGGAGCAGATCAATGTAGACTTCGTCAAGCGCTTATACTTCTAGAAATCCTGGGGTACCTACATGAGAATCAAGAACTAGGATGAGATCTTCAATGAGTTCGTCTGACAACGATCATTCAAGTTGTGTTCTGATCTAAGATCACGTTGAAAAGGCAAATCAGGTCATAAAAGGAGCCACCCATCGCCTGGTAAAATCTTGAGTTCTGTTGGTCCGGAGAAGAGTGTCAGGTGTAGGGGGGGGAATACACCTGAGTACAAGTTTCTCCTCAAACGCAAAGATCAGCTGAGTTGTTAAGTGCGACTGATGAACAATGCCAAATAATAACCTTCTGATCGTGGGTCAGAGTGTCTCAACTACTAAGTTCGTTCTACTGACTTCTGTCAGTATAGAGAGTTCAGTCGGAGAGTTTGAGTGCGGATAAATGTGGGGCTCATTGGGCTTCGTCTCTTTTGAAAACGTATTTTCGCAAACCAAACTTATTTTGGCTGGTGCACTTTTAAATACGTTTTATGCAAATTATGAGTTTATAAATCGGTTTGAGAACAATGTAATAAAATAGTAAATAACACAAGCAATTTTTAACGTGGTTCAGATACGCAAGATCCTACGTCCATGGTCCAGCAGAATAGGAGTTCTTGTTGATTAATCTGAGCAAGCCTCAGCAAGGAATCTGTACGCTGGACAGACTCTTCTAAGTTATAGTCCTTAGCGACTTTACAAATCAAACCGAAGTTTGAAGGGGAGGGGATTTTCTCCAACAATGAAGGAGTTCTTACAATAAGAACAATTCACAGAAAGTGAACTCCTTCGAAGGTTCTAAGCTATGGATATAACAATGAAGCTTAGATAGAGAAGAGGGAACTAAAGAATCTCTAGAGAGAAGAACTACGGATATTCAACTAAGCAAGTTCTTCGCTGGATCGACTTGAATGCGCTAGAGAGTTGTATGCAATGAGCTTGTATCTTTGATGCCCCATGCGTTGAGCTTGGAAACTCTTCCCTATTTATAGTCATGACCCAGGCATGTATCCGTTGGAGAGGACGATGCCACGTGTCACAAACTTCCAAGGAAATCGACCATAAGTTTTCGAACTAGCGTCGTAAAGTGGTTAGCTTCGGTGCATGAGAGCAGCTTTAATGTCAGAGCAGGTAAGACTTTGGTTGCTTCTCATTGGTTAAGGTTTGTGGTAGGTGAGACTTGTCAGATATCAGTCTTCATCTGAGTTGACTCTTACTGATCCTCGTATGAATAGACTCAGCTGACTTTCGAATGATAATAGTCGGGCAGTTATTTCCTTGTCGGATCTGCAACTGAGTTGCATGAGTTCATGTTGGGTGATGATTCTATCCTCAGCAACGTTGATAAATAGTGGGAAATGATTCAGTCTTCTGTGTTGTCATACATTCAGTAGCCCTGTGCTCTGAAAGAGTCTGTGAAGATTTGAAGATCCCAAAACCCTATATTGATTGGTGAACCATTACATTGTAATTTGTTTTGTCTCTGAGGTTTCAGACTCAGCAGACCCTCTGCTCTGGTTCAGGCACTCAGTGGATTATCTGCCTCAACACCAGAAGTAGAAGACCCAGGTGATCTTGGACTCGGCAGAGCAAGATATCGAAAGGAGTCAGTGGAACTGAACTCAGTAGGAGTAGTTCACTGTACTCAGAGCTGATCTTCAGTAGAGCCGACTCAGCAGGAGCATGCCACTGAATCAGAGATCAGACTCAGCTACGGCCAGACAATCTTCTGACCGTCAGGATCCTTGAAGTCATTTCAGCAGAGTCAATACGAGGAAGAGAGAAGTCAGCTTCAGATCTCCTTGAAGTCTTTTCTGTCTCAACCACTTTCTGAACCTCGGCCAATGACAAGCAGACGCGTACCCTATATCTACTAAAGCTGCAAGTCAACAACTTTCCAGAAATGGAGGGAAAGGACACTGCCACCATATTTCAAAAGAGCCATTAGCTACCCAAAAGAGAGAGACAAAGGATCGTCGTCTCCAACGGATCTATCCTAATCTCTTCTCTATAAATAGAGGGATAAATCAAAATTTGAAGCTCACGGAAAAAACACGAACCTCACCAAGAACTCAAGAACACACAGAGCATTCAAACGAGCAAATTCGAAAAAGCCTAAGTCTTCCGCAAGAAGTTCGAAGAAGCAATCTCCGGCGAAAGACTACAACTCTGCTCATAGGGAACCAAGCTAAACTGAACTATACAGCCTCTAGTATCCAAACGACGATAGACGAACCCAAAGCTATATTCAGCTGTTCATCATTTTAGAAGCCACATCCTTGTTCCCTATCCCTCTAACCTAAGCTCAATAGAATATATCCATAGCTTAGACGAAGGAGTTCACTTCCGAACTGATCCTTATTGTAAAGGACTCCTTCACTGTTGGAGAGTTTTTCGAACACTTAGTTTGATAACCCTGTAAACTAAGACTTGCTCAGTATAAATCTCAAGATCAGTGTTTATCCAGTGTACAAACCGACTGAGACTATGTCAGTATAATAAATAGCTTCCTGATCATTCGGGACAGTGGACGTAGGATTTTTGTGTCCGAACCACTCTAAAAATCTCTATGTCTTGTGTTTTGTTTCTAACTGTTGCATTGATTTACTGTTCATACTGAAAACATCCTTTAAAATCATTCAACCGAGTTTCAGCAAACTTAACTGACTGCACTGATCAACTGAAACTGTTTTGATAGAAACGTTTTCCTAACTCAACTGAATTGGGCCTACACTTTTCCGCACCACTGAACTCTATTTGTAAGATACTGAATTCTGACTTTCAGTCAGCTAGCAGAACTCAGTAGAGTCAGTCACTCTGCCACACGATTCAGAACAGCTTATCTGGTCTGCTAAACTTGTTCAGTACGACATCATCCTGAAAAGGACTGTTCGTGTTTAAGTTGAGAAAATCGATTTTTAGGTGTATTCACCCCCCCCCTCTACACCTGAACGTGCTCTCGGGACCAACAGTTAAGTAGATCTGGACTGATCGTACAGAGATCTTCATCTGAGTCTGCTGATAAGAATATTCTACTGAGAGTTGTCAGCTGGAGACTCTGAAGGTACTGAGCTCTTCACACATTCAGTAGTTAAGAATCATACTAAGTCTTCAACGGAGGTCTGCTGATAATCAACAACACCCCTTACAGGACTTAGACAGAATAATCAATGAATATAAGAACATGTCTAGCCTATTATATCATCAAGTTCAAAACACATCAGGTACATGACAGGTTTTGGTATCTTCAATTCTATAGTGATGAAAATCACTACAATTTCCCCCATTACCGAAATATTTCAATAACTCCTAAGTACATGAACTGCTGACGTCAGTTCTAAGTATCCCCTACCAATGATCTAAACGACCACTGACTCATAACCCAACAATTTCCCCCTAATTGATGATGCCAAAACAACTAATTACTAAACTACTAACTCAAGAAGATTCAGTAACTACTCAACAATGATAACCAGGTTAACAACTCATAAAAGATAGGCACATCAGAAGAAATCAGGATATGTGAGTGTGTGTCAGATGACTTCAGTGATCAGTGTGTTAAGATAAGATAACACAGCCTAAAGACAATGAGTAGTTGTCTGGCTAAAAGCGAAAACTGATATATTAAGATATGACAGAGATTACATCAATCTACGCTATTACAGAAGATATGAAGAAAAACAGAAGCTTCTAACGCCTGAACTTCTTGATCTTGGCCGTGAAGTCAGCAGACTTCACAGTAGGAGGCTCCAGCCCGTATGATCTGTAAATTCTCTCCCTCAGAGCCTGGATGGGAACGAGATCATCTATCGTCATGATATCGAGATTGTTGCAATGAACAATTATCTCTACCTCTTCTTCAATCGCCTTCGTACACACGACGCCTTGAATGGTTCTTGGAGGATTCAGTGGTCGGTAGGCAGGAGCTGTGAATGTCAGCTTTTCTTTGAATAACAGGAGCTTGATCTGAGCTCTGAAGTTGGGGTCGTGATTGTATAAGAACTGATCAAATAGTTCGACCGCCGAAACTCCTTCTGGGTAGCTCTGCCATACATAGAAAGCCTTGATGAAGTCGTCTTTCAGCTCTTCCCACTCCTCGTTCAAGTTCCAAGGAATCCACTTGTCGACGCTGCGATGCAAAATTTTCTTTAAGTGTGGCTTTTGAGCACCGTGCTTGAAGAATTTGGATGTCCTGGGAATCTCCATGCTGCGATCTAGGATAGGCTCTCTGGCTGCTTATTCAGTCAGCTCTATGATCTTAGCCAGATCAGCCTGTCTCTTCTTCTCTCTCATCTCAGTAGCACGTCTGTCTCTGGCTCGGAGGTTGAGGCCTTTCTTCACTGCATCCCATGTGGCTTTGTCCTCTGCTTCCTGCTCAGTTGTGAGTTTGGGAAGGTTTTTCAGCCTTTGAGCGAGAGGCAAATTGTCAGTGTCAGAGTCTTCAGTAGGCTTAGGAGCAGATTGAGCTTGCTTGTTCCGCTGAGCCAATATCAGTTTGGCTTGACTCTTCGACACCCTAGCTATAGGAACTTTCTTCTTCCTCTTCAGCTTGGCCTCTTCCTCCATCCTCATTTCGTAATCAAGCTGGTCTTGCAGCTGTTGTGCCACCCTCTTGTCGTGCTCTTCCTGGTCTTCACGATTTTTAAACTTAGGCGACAGAGAAGGAGGAGGAGTGCTCTCAGTAGCAATCTCCTTTCCGGGCCTTTTAGATGGCAGAGGATCTTCTTCTTCATCAAAGCCTTCGATAAAGTGGGCCACATCTTCAATGTGCGCCTGGGCTGAGGATCCTTCACCTGATCCTCCGGCCTCGCACCGTCGCTCTCTTCTTCGCTCGAGGCTCGAAGGCCACGCTTCAGGAGCAATAGGCTGAGCCTATGTTTGGACTGAGGGAGGGGGGATACAGTTGGTTCCGTCTTGAACTGAACCTTCCCCCTTAATCTGTTCCCTCTCAGCTGACTCGACCAACACTTCCTCTGTTCTTCCTTCCCCCTTTTTGGCATCATCTGCCGAGGTTAGGAGATTCTTGATTGTTGTTACTTCCTGCTGGAGGGTGTAGACAGCTGACTTGATTTTCATGGAAGTAGTGTTGAAATCCCCGACTGCATCACAGTAATGTACCTAGTCATCCTCCTGATCCTTGCAGATTTGTCAGATTTGGGCATCTATCTGATTACGCTATTATAGAAGCAATGCATCGAGGGAGTCGATCATTTCCTTCTAAATGAGCTTCAGGGCTGCCGCCTGAGTTTCAATAGCTACAGATACACTTGAGGTGGCAAGCCTGTTTCTCTCATCCATTGTATTTTGGACACTTGCTAGGGTCGCAGTCAGTTGCTCGGAGAATATCTTCTGCTGATCTTCCAGCAACTACTGACATTGAGTGGCCATGTCCGCCTTCTGAGCTGCCAGCGCAGTCTCGACGATCTCCTGAAAGTTAGGAGGAGAAGCGTCTAAGATTTTCTTAGCTGCGCCAGTCAGTGAGTCAACCTTCTCTGCCTGAGCTTTAGTGTATTGTTCCCACTTCAGGTGCACATCTTTAGCCAGGAGACGATTCTTGTCTCCTTGCTTCCTTATAGCTCGGTTGACTGACTTTGAGGACACTGTACCTATCGGCTTGATCAGATAGGAGGAGGTACCGAGCCTCTGCTCAGAGGCAGCGAGTTGTTGCTGTCGAGACGACGAAGTAACTAGGGCATCACCTGATTCCGGAGGAGGAGGTGGTGAATCGCCCTGCTCGCTGGGAGTCTTTCCCTCAGCAGAGTCTCCCTTCTCTACATCCTTGGGTATCTTGTCATCATCACCACCATCATGATGATCTTGTGGTAAAGGGCCTCTAATAGGCGATGGTGAGGACCTGAGCTCTAGAAGATAGAGCATGGCGAAGCGAACGACCTCGAAGGAGGTATATCAGCTGGTTATCCAAACCGGATCATTGTCTGAATCTGTTGCTCCTTTGCCAAGAATCCACAGCATGCTGCTGAATAAGATCAGCGAGGATGTCCCCAGTTCAGGAACCTCAACAGCATCTGGTCTTTGCCCGAATATCAATGTCTACCAAATCCGGATGTCAAGATATCTCAGGGATCTGTTCAGCCACCTCTCCTGCTGCTCAGAGACGGTTCAGCTGAATGGTTGGCGATTGCTCAAAAGAAACCTTAGCAACGGGCTCATCTCCTTCTTCCTGCGGAGTTTCTTCTGTACTTACATGCTGCACCTTATCCTTCAAAGTGGCACCTTCTATGCCTGTGTCAGCATCTTGTAAGTCTTCCACCTGAGGGGGCAGTCGGGAGACTGCCTTGGAAGCTCCTGACTTGGACAACTTCTTTTCCTTGGGCTGTTCGGCGCGTGGAGGCAGATCAGTAGACGATCTCTTTAGCTCGGCTCCACGCCCGATAGATTTCTCTGATGCTGATTTGGTCTTGAACTTCATGTCCGCGAAGGACGCATGGCTCGTTATTGAGTTCTCGATTAGTATGGACACCTTCGTCCCGCAGCAGCTTGCCCACACTAATCAACCTTCTCTCTCCTGATTCTGTGGCAACAAACTTTTGAGCCTGAGCTTTCAGCTCGGACATGAGAAACTGTGACCAGTTCACCTGGACTCCATCCATTATCGCCATCATGATTTGGAGTATGGGTTTGGAAAACTGATCGAAAGAACCGACAGCGCTCATGAGAATAAGGATCATGATATACGCCAGGCCTCTATACTCCGGTAGAAGCTAGTTCTTTGGAAGAGTGTATTTGAAGGAGACGTCATCTTGTCCGCAGAAACGATGAATGTAGTAATTAAGCTCTGCCTCCTTATATCCGATGGGAGAGATTCCACTGTCTGGAAGCTCGAAGATGGACTTCAGACCTTCAAGTACACTGAGGTCCACGTGACTCTCTTCCCATTTCTTAGGGGAAACCTCCCTCATGTATCCAATAACAGTCACCTCTGTGTCCGTGTCCTCAACGGAACGTAGGTTGTAGAAGAACTCTACCACCTGTCTGGGCAGGTACGCCTTGAGGTGCTTTGTCAGAAGAAGCTTCAGCCCCGAGGTCTCCAGAGTGGAGAAGATGGGCTCCATGTACGGCAGCTCTACAAGATGGAAGGCCATCGTGGGTTCAAACTGAACCCTGGACTGTATGATCTCCTCTACGTTGGACGGGGTTGATACATGTGCCATTATATTCACAAATCTGCAAGAAATGTGTTAGCACTCGAAAATAGAGTAAGTTAGATACAGATTCTAGAGAAATAAGAATTACCAGAATTGAAAGAGCTTTGAGAGAGAGAGATGAAGTCAAAGTATGCAGCAGTTCATAATTTTGATCAAAAGTTCCTAAAAACGGTAATGACGTAAAGTGTGTTTAGAGAGAAAAAGGTACAGATTTTATAAGATTTGAATATCAAGGGTTTTAAGATCTGACGATCAGGATAAAATCTCGCTTTTTCTGGACGGTTCAGATTTGATTTTACAAACGAAATGATTACTTAGCCGCCTCTAAACTAGACCCATGTAAGATTTGCACAGTTAGAGTAAGGTGAGAAGACATGCATTAAATGCGTTGCAGGCAGTTCAAAGGATAAGGCATTTTAAATGAAAATGGTTTCTACTGACTTTATCCTTAAGAATTTATGGCGGGAAATAAATGCAAATCATGCCACTGAGTGCAAGCTAGTGAATTAATAAGTGCAATCTACTGAATTAATAAATGCAAACATGCTTCTGAATGAAATACAAAACATAATACGCAAACCTCTTCAGCTGAACCTGTCGGTCAGCTGTTTTACAAATCAATCTCAGGAGAATCTTCGTGATACTGAAGTTATCACGTTCCCCCTTACTATGCACTGTATGATTCACCCTACTGAATCAAGTACGGAGTCTGACTTTCTGACTTGTCATACTGAATTTTCTTACTGATTCGAGTCAGTAGGATCCAATAGACCTAGCTCGACTGAGAGTTCTTTGAATCTGTTCTCAGCCAGCGGTTTGGTCAGTATGTCTGTCCTTTTGCTTATCAGTATGGATTTTCTCCATCCTGATATCCTTCTTTTCGACATGGTCTCGAATGAAGTGGTGTCGGATGTCCACGTGCTAGCATCTCGTATGAAGAACTGGGTTTTGAGTTGTTGCAATTGCACTGGTGGAGTCGCAGTAGATAGGCACTTCATCTTGAGTAATACCATAATCTCGCAGTTGTTGTCGAAGCCAAAGGATTTGGGCACAACAACTTCCGGCAACCATATACTCAGCTTCAGTATTGGACGTTCCCACTGAATGTTGTTTCTTTGAAAACTAAGATATCAGCTTACTGCCTAGGAACTGACACGTTCCAGAAGTTGACTTTCGATCTATTCTGTATCCTGCATAATCAGCATCAGAATAACCAGTTAGAATCAGATTATCATCAACAGGATACCGTAACCCAGCGGCAGGTGTTCCCTTCAGGTATCGCATAATCTCCTTTGTTGAGTCTAGATGACTTCCCTTGGGATTCGCTTGAAATCTTGCACATACACCTACAGCATACATTATGTCAGATCTGCTTGCTGTTAAATATAATAAAGAACCAATAATAGCTCTATAATCAGTAGAGTTAACATAAGCTCTTTCTTTGTCTAGATCGATTTTAAAATTCGTGTTCATGGGGATCTTGACTGGCTTGCTTGAGTCGCAGCCAAATCTTTACAGGAGGTCTCGAGTGCACTTGGCTTGGTTGATGAATATTCCTTTAGGTGATTGCTTCACTTGAAAACCGAGGAAGTAGTTCATCTCTCCCATTATGGACATCTCGAACTTCTCCTTCATCATTTTCTCGAATTGTTGATATATAGTCACATTCCTGCATCCTAAAATGATGTCGTCCACGTAGATTTGCACTAGTAGAATGTCATCGCCTAAGTTAATGTTGAACAGAGTGCGATCTACTATCCCCTTCTGAAAACCTTTCTAAAGAAGAAAGTCTGATAGGGTATCATACCAAGCCCTGGGTGCTTGTTTTAACCCATACAGAGCTTTTTGAAGTCTATAAACCTGATGTCCCTGCTGAAAGTCGGGCGGTTGTTCAACGTAGAGTTCTTCCTTCAGTACGTCGTTCAGAAACGCTGACTTAACATCCATTTTATATACTTTGAATCTTTGATGTGTTGCATAGGCTAGGAATAGACGAATGGCTTCCAATCTGGTGACTGGAGCGAACGTTTCATCAAAATCTATTCCCTTGGCAACAAGTCGAGCTTTGTTTCTTACTATGACGTAGTTTTCATCTCGCTTGTTCTTGAAGACCCACTTAGTACCAATTCTGTTAAGTAGAATCAATCAGGTCAGCTACAGTGCTTGCGGGATGGGTTTGGATTTCTTCTTCGTCTGACTCATCATCCCAACAATGCTGGATCTTCTCAGCTTTGTCATTCAGTGTGAGATCCTGTAGCTTGCTGCTGACATCTTCAGGATTTGTCTTTTTAGGTTTCCTATCCTCAGTAACAAACTCATCAAAAATGACATGAGGGCTTTCTTTCACGCAAAGGGTCCGGTAGTTAAAGACCCTGAAGGCTTTACTGACTCGAGAGTATCCTAAGAACACTCCTTGATCAGATTTGCTATCAAAGACCTTTAACTGATCCTTCCCGTTATTGTGGAAAAAGCAAGGACAGTCAAAAATATGAAAATGAGAAGTAGAAGGAATTCTCCCTTTCCATAGTTCGTATGGTGTCTTCATGTGCTGCTTTGTAAGTAGTAAGTGGTTCTGAGTGTAACAGGCGGTGTCAGTAGCATCAGCCCAGAACTTTGATGGTAGTCCAGAGTCTGCTAGGAGCGTTCTTGCTGCTTCTTTTAATGTTCGGTTCTTCCGTTCAACAAGACCGTTCTGCTGAGGAGTGCGAGCTGCTGAAGTCTCATGCTGAATCCCCTCTATGTCGCAGTACTCTTTTATGACTGAGTTGAGAAATTCAGTCCCTCTATCTGAGAGAATTCTCTTAATCTTGATGTCTTTTTCCACACTGAGCTTCTTTAGCAGTATCGGCAACTCAGTCTTCACATCAGATTTGTTGGCTATGAAGATGACCCACATATATCTTGAATAGTCATCAATAACGATGAGGGGATACTTCTTGCCTCTTATGGTCACTGGAGAGACTGGCCCAAACAAGTCCTTGTGGAGCAGTTGAAGGATTCCACCAGTGGATGGTGACGAAATTGGAGGATTACTTTTCTTTGTCTGCTTTCCCTTCAAGCACGCTTCACAGTTTTGTCTTTGATGAAGGCTTCATTGGGCAGTCCGCTGACTCTTGAGTCCTTAGCTAGCTTGTTAATTGCCTTGAAGTTCAGGTGGCTGAGCCTCTTATGCCACAACCATCCTGTTTTATCACTAGATTTCGTCTGGGCAAGCAAGCAAGCCTCAGGTTCACCGGTATTCCAGTTAGACACGTATATGTTCTTATTCCGTGAACCTGATAACACTATTTTCCCTGTAGATTTATCAATAACATCACAGAAACCAGCGTCAAAGGTAACTCTATTCAGATTTTCACATAGTTGACTGACAGAAAGGAGATTATGTTGAAGTCCTTCAACATATGTTACTCTTGGAACTGAAGCAGTCCCAATGTTCACCAAACTCAATTCTGGGACCATCTTCTTATACGTAATTGGTCAGCATGCTCTTTTGATAAGTCATATGTCTCGAGCAGCCGCTGTCCAGAATCCAAGGGTCCTTATGCACCTGCAAAACAGAAACAATTTTAGGTATCCTTTGGTTCAGTTTGAGTCCTTAAGTGTTAGTCGATGGTTTCGCGACCCAAATGTGTCTAGCGACCTTAGGAGTCTCAAACACCTTCTTTTTCTGAACTTTGTCAGTCTTCTTCTCCACTGATTTGGAGATACTGACTTTCTGGCTGCCTTGGGTTCAGGAGCTTTCTTCTTCTAAGGTTTTGTGTTCTTCCTGACCCTAGGCTCATAATAGTACGAACCAAATTGTGCTGGATGCTCATACAGTGGCTCTCCATACTGCTTGTTGGGAGATGATTCAGTCTTCTCACAAACAGTTGAGACATAACTCAGTAGGCTTGTGCTCTGAATATTTACTGAAGATTTGAAGATCCTAAAACCCTATCTTGACTGATGAACCATTCAGTTGTAACCTGTTCGGTTTTGTCTCTGAGGTTTCAGACTCAGTAGACACTCTGCATCTGGTTCAGGTGCTTAGTAGATTACATGCCTCAGTATCAGAAGTAGAAGACTCAGTGATACTGACTCAGCAGGAGCAGTATACTGAAAGGAGTCAGTAGAACCGAACTCAATAGGAGTAGTTCATTGAACTCAGAGCTGATCTTCAGTAGAGCCGACTCAGCAGGAGCATGCTACTGAATAAGAAATCTCCTTGAAGTCTGTTTTGTCTCACCTACTTTCCTGTACCTCGACCAACGACAAGCAGCCACATGTCCTATATCTGATAAAGCTGAAAGTCAACAACTTTCCAGAAATGGAGGGAAAGGACACTGCAACCATACTTTGAAAGAGCCGTTAGCTACCCAAAAGAGAGAGACAAAGGATCGTCGTCTCCAACGGATCTATCCTAATCTCTGCTCTATAAATAGAGGGATAAAATCAAATTGAAGCTCACGAGCGAAACCTACGATACACGAACACACAAGCAAAATCAGAGCATTCAAAGAGCAACTCATAAACGCCTTAAGTCTTCTGCAAGTAGTTCGAAGAAACAATCTCCGGCGAAAGACTACATATCTGCTCATATGGAACCAAGATGAAACAGAATTACACAGCCTCTAGTACCCAAAGCGACTGAACACAGCCTCTAGAATTACACGGCGTTCGTCGCTCTAGAAGCCACATTATCGTTCCCTATCCCTCTAACCTAATCTCAGTTGTTCATATCTATAGCTTAGACGAAGGAGTTCATAGTCGAACTGATCCTTATTGTAAAGGACTCCTTCACAGTTGGAGAGTTTTTGAAACACTTAGTTTGATACCCTGTAAACTGAGACTTGCTCAGTATAAATCTAAAGGCCAGTGTTTGTCCAGTGTACAAACTGATTGAGACTATCTCAATATAATACATAGCCTCCTGATCTTTCGGGACAGTGGACGTAGGATTGTTGGATCCGAACCACTTTAAAAATCGCTTGTGTCCTGTGTTCATTATTTACTGTTGCATTGATTACTGTGGATATTGAAAATATCTTTAAAATCATTCAACTGTGTTTCAGCAAGCTTAATCGACTGCATTAATATACTGAAACTGTTTTACTGAAAACGTTTTCTTAACTCAACTGAATTTGGGCCTACACATTTCCGCACTACTGAACTTTATCTGAACAGTACTGAATTCTTACTCTAGTCAGCTAGCAGGCCTCAGTAAAGTCAGTCACTCTGCCACGCGATTCAGAATAGCTTATCTGGTTTGCTGAACTCGTTCAGTACGACACTCTCCTGAAAAGGACTGTTCGCGTTTTAAGTTGAGAAATCGGTTTTCAGGTGTATTCACCCCCCCTCTACACCTGAACATTACTCTCGGGACCAACAATTGGTATCAGAGCAGGAGTTCTCTAAGACTCTTGTTTTTGTGAAATTGGTCTACTTGAACGGATTCGGAAAACGTTTTCACTTCATACCATTCTTCATTCATATCATTATTCACTATGTCTGATATCTCAGGAATCAGGATGATACCCATGTTTTCAGTAGAGAACTATGAAGTATGGCGGGTCAGAATGGAGGCACATCTGACCTCCCTCCACGACAACATGACAGAGGTTCTAGAGGACGGACCTATCGTTCCAATGGAAGATAGCGTCGTAGCTCAGGAGCCAACACAAGGAGGAGGAATGGTGACTGGGAAGAAGATCCCCAAAGACAGAAGTCTCTTCACCCTTGAGGAGAAGAAGCTTCATAACTTAGACCACGTCGCCAGAAACGCCATACTGACCACTCTGAGCGATTCTTATCTCGGAAGAGTTCAGGACTGCAAGTCCGCGAACGAACTCTGGGATTCTCTAGCGCTACTGAGTCGGGGGATTCAGAAGGTCAAAGCGAAAAAACTCGCGCTGGAACTTCAGAAGCTGGAGAGACTGTCTCTTATGCCTGGTGACTCCATTAAAGATCTCAACGTCAGATTCACGGATCTGATGAACTCTATCAACGGGCTGGGAAAGATATTCTCCCAGTGAGAGATGAATCTCAAAATCTTGAGGGCATTACCAGACGGTCACTGGACTCCCTTTGCTACTTTATTGCGTCATTCTGACTTAGATATTGTTACTCCTGACCATATCTTTTCAGAACTTAAAGCTGAGGAGTTCGAGTTCGGCCTACCTCAAAGGAAGCAGTGAGCTGAAGCTAACACCCAAGTCGACCATACCTTTAAAGCATCAGTCAACACAGCAGCTCCGGCGTCTAGCAAGGCTGAACCTTCACTAAATGACATACAAGAAGGAAACTTAGCCAAGAAGTACGCGCTACTAGCCGTGAAGTATTAGAAGGAGAAGGAGAGGCACAAGAAGCTCTCAAGAGTCGTCAGAGACTCTAAGGGTAAGAATGAATATACACCCAAACGCACTCCTGACTCACATACTTCTGAATGCAGGAAACAAGAGGACTCAGCTCAGTCGAAAGACAGCGAAAGCAAAGAAGAAAGAGTCACAACCTGCTATAACTGCAAGAAGCTAGGACACTATCAGTATGACTGTCCTGAGCTCAGCACTGCTGAAAGAGCAGCACGCAAAGCTCGAAGGGAGAAGTTCATCAAGAAACGACAAGCATATATTGCAGGTGAACTCTCAGACGACTCAGATGAAGTCGACTCCTTCATGGATTCATCAGATGATGAAGCAGCATTCATGGCCATAGTGCTTGAAGCTGAAGAAGACGCTGGAAAGTGTCTCATGGCAGGAGAAGATGATGAGATAAACTCTCACGCACCATTTAACTCCTCTTCACACTGCACACACGACACTATATCAGGTGCAGATGAGAATCTGGACGTCACGATTGCATACGAAGAACTACTCGACGAGCAGATTTAGATGAGTCTGTAGCTCAATAAGACTCTTTAGGAGTTTTATACCCTGAAAGTGGAGAATCAGAGACTTTCTCAGGAGAGTCAGGTTGCTACTGAGTCAGAAGGACTTGTGTT
Source organism: Lavandula angustifolia (assembly GCA_028984105.1). NCBI lineage: Eukaryota > Viridiplantae > Streptophyta > Magnoliopsida > Lamiales > Lamiaceae > Lavandula > Lavandula angustifolia. The sequence continues at coordinate 8,812,104 of CM054822.1, forward strand.
GAGACTCAGGGAGGAGATAAACTCTCTGATGGCGAAGTCTCAGCATCAAGAAGATCCGATCTTACCAATGACTTGACTCAGAAAGATACTGAACTGAGTCTACTGAAGCAAGAGCTGTCAGGACTTCAGACCGAGCATGAACTGCTGAAGAAAAGTGATGATGTCTGGAGGAACCTGATGACAGAGCGGTACATGGGCGCTGAAAAGAAGCTTGAGGCTATGCTAGCAAGCAACAAGCCTAAGCATTGTAAGGAGGGACTTGGATTCAGCCATGAAGCCTCCTCATATGCCCCCGTACGCTCAGAAAACCGGCTAGCTGATAGGTTTGTTCAAGGGGAGACCATCAATGCAGAGATACTGAACCCCCTAGCCAAAAACAAACAAAAGATGAAGGCAACTCATCCTAGTTATCAGCATTCTGACAAGAAGATCAACACCAAATCACCCTAGTTCAGTCAAGGGGGAACCAGCAAAGCAAAGTGGGCTGATCAGTATGGACCTCCACAGCTGACTCATCCAGCTCAGTATGGGTCATATTACTATGATCCTATAGTCAGGAGAGGATCCAAAAGTTAGAAGAAGAAGAAGAAAGCCGTATAGAAGGCAAAGGTCAGCAGTCCACCTATTCAGAAGATCTAGACTCCTGAACCTGTAAAGCCTCAGAAGTCAGCATCGACCAGTCTAGAGGTCAAATATGTTGACAAAAGTGGAAAGAAACTGTCTGAGACCACCAGGGTCGTAAGACAGATTTGAGTTTCCAAAACTAACATCTAAGGACCAAAATAAAAAATAAAGGGTACCTAAATATAATTCTGTTTTGCAGGTGCACAAGGACCCTTAGTATGTGGATAGTGGATGCTCAAGACATATGACATACCAAAAGGACCTACTGAAGAATTATACCACTGAAGGACCCCGAATCGAGTTTGGAGACAACGCAAAAGGCTATACCAGAGGCTATGGAACACTCAAGCATTGGAACCGCAACAGTTCCAAGAGTATCATATGTTGAAGGATTCAGCATAATCTTCTCTCTGTTAGTCAATTTTGTGATAACTCGAATAGAGTGATTTTTGACGCTGGTTTCTGTGATGTCATTGATAAATCTACAAGGAAAACAGTGTTGTCAGGTTCGCGCAAAAAGAATATCTATATAGCTGACTGGAACTCAGCTGAACCTAAAGCTTGTTTGTTAGCGAAAAATGACAACAGAATGGGATGGCTCTGGAACAGAAGACTCAGCCATCTCAATGGCACAGAAGACTCAGCCATCTCAACTTCAAGATGATCAACAAATTAGCTAGAAACACTCTAGCAAGAGGACTGCCGAATGAAGTATTCAGCAAAGACACTCAGTGTGAAGCATGTCTGAAGGGAAAGCAAACAAGGAATCAAAATCCGCCTGTTCCATCTCCTTCCACTGATGGAATCCTTCAGCTGCTACATATGGATTTATTCGGTCCATTCTCTCCGGTGACAATCAGAGGCAAGAAGTATGCATTAGTGGTTATTGATGACTACTCGCGCTACACATGGGTCATATTTATTGACAACAAGTCTGATGTCAAAACAGAGTTACCAACGCTTCTGAAAAGGCTCAGTGTCGAAAAGAACACCAAGATCATCAAGATACGTTCAGACAAAGGAACTAAGTTCCTAAATTTCATTGTAGAGGAGTTCTGCAAAACAGAAGGAATAGAGCATGAGACGTCTGTCGTGCACACGCCTCAACAAAATGGGGTTGCTGAAAGGAAGAATCGAACACTTAAAGAAGCAGCAAGAACCTTGCTCGCAGACTCAAGACTCCCAACCAAATTCTTGGCAGAAGCTAGTGATACTGCATGTTATACTCAGAATAGATCCCTACTAACAAAGCTAGCATAAGAAGACACCATATGAATTATGGAACGGCAGGAAGCCTCCTTTATCTTATTTCCATATTTTTGGGTGCTCGTGCTTCATTCACAATAATGGGAAAGATCAGCTGAAGACATTTGATAGCAAGTCAGACCAGGGAGTCTTCTTAGGATACTCCCGGGTCAGCAAAGCTTTCAGAGTCTTTAACTATCGGACCCTTTGCATGGAGGAAAGCCCTCATGTTATTTTTAATGAGTTTGCTACTTAAGACAGGAGCAGGAATTCTAAACCTGAATCTGAGGACATCAGTAAGCAGCTACAAGATCTGAGCTTAAAATACAAAGTTGAAAAGATCCAGCTATGTTGGGATGATGATTCAGATGAAGAAATTGAAGACAAGACTATGGAATCTCAGCTAGCAGCAGAAGTAGCTGAACAGATTGACTCTACTGAATAGAGTCAATCCCAGGTAACTCAGGTCGATGAAGAAACCCAAGTTGTAACTGAGACCTCTACTGAGGATGATAATTCAGGGGGAACTAATGATGTTCCTGAGCTCAATGCCCCTGAACCTGGTGACTCAGTAGATCATACTCTTGTAACTGAATTGCTTCAATCTCAGAATAGTACAACTGAAATGCCTAACTCACCTACTATCTGTGTTGAACAAATTTCAAAAGAAGAGTTAAAACATCGTAGATCGTGGCTGGACGCTCACACTTCTGATTTGATTATTGGAGATCCTTCAGCAAGCGTAAAGACAAGATCCAGATTCTGTTAGGGAGAAAGCCTCTTATATTCCTACTTCTTGTCTACTGAAGAACCTAAGTCAGTTGAGGACGCACTTAAGAACCCTGATTGGATCATAGCCATGCTGGAGGAGCTGAATCAGTTCACGAGAAATGAAGTTTGGGAGCTTGTTGACAGACCCCGGCATCAACATGTGATCGGAACAAAATGGGTCTTCAAGAACAAGCGAGATGAAAACAACGTTATAGTAAGGAACAAAGCAAGGCTCGTGGCAAAAGTCTACTGTCAAGCTGAAGGGATATATTTCGACGAAACGTTTGCTCCAGTTGCAAGATTGGAGGCAATCAGACTATTCCTAGCCTACGCAACACATCAAAGATTCAGAGTCTATCAAATGGATGTGAAGTCTGCGTTCCTGAACGACGTACTGAAAGAAGAAGTCTATGTCGAACAGCCTCCCGGATTTCAGCAGGTACATCAGGTTTATAGACTCAGAAAGGCTCTGTATGGGTTAAAACAACCACCCAGGGCTTGGTACGATACCCTGTCTGAGTTTCTTCTTCAGAAAGGTTTTCAGAAGGGCACAGTAGACCGCACATTATTCAGCATACGAGATGCAAGCACGTGGACATCAGACACCACTTCATTCATGATCATGTCGAAAAGAAGGATATCAGGATGGAAAAGATCCATACTGACCATAAAAGGGCTGATATACTGACCAAGCCTCTAGCTGAAGCCAGATTCAGAGAATTTTCAGTAGAGCTAGGTCTGTTGGACCCCACTGACTCTAGTCAGTAAGCGGATTCAGGAGAGGAGCATTCAGTAAGGGGAAATGTTCACTCTCAGTACTGAGTGAATTTAGTACGTAGAGACTCAGCAACCATCTACATGAAGTATTAGCTGACTACGATGTTCAGCTAACAGGTTTGCGTATCTCTACTCAGTAGCCAATGAAATATTTCTGTGCATTTATAACTCAGTTTCAGCTTCGTATTCAATGCCTTAGAAAATGTCATTTAATATTAACGGTTTACATTAAATACACGACATTCTATGTAAAAGCATGCTGAACTCTGCAACGCATTAAATGCATATCGTATCAAGTTATTTCTTTGGCTATTTACAACTGTATTTTGACTTAGGCGGCTAATATGATCATTGCCTATTTTATAAAATCCAATCTTGGCCGTCCATCTCAAAAAGCGTATTCAAACTGAACCATAGATAATTAACTGTTTATCTTCTTTAACATATATATATACGTTCAAAAGTTTGAAACCACCATTTCTACTCTGCAAATTTTGAACCCTAGTTTTTATGAGATAATACCTACCTCTTTACAAAACTCTTTTTCCAAAACTTCTCAGAAAAATCCTTGGTAAATTTCAATGATCATTCAGTATCGTATATGCTAATATTTCTCTATTATGTTAGATACTGATCTATTGTGTTTCCAGATTACAGAATATGACAGGAACTACCGCAGTCATCCCTGCCGATATGCAAGAGATCCTCGAGGAGGATCGGGTATGGTGCGAACCCATAATGGAGTTCGACGTATGTGAGCTTGATTACATGGAGGAGATCTTCTACGCCCTCAGAGAGACTGGGCTTGAAGGATTCCTGACGAGGAAGCCATCGTTCTTCCTTCCTCCACAGATAGCAGAGCTCTATCTGAATTCTGAATCAGTAGAGGGAGATATTCGATGCCGGTTCGTAGTTCATTCAGTTGGCGATCCATCCAGTGCTGTTACTGTGATCAAATAGATGTCAATCAGAGAAGCCCTCCAGAGAAGCTTCCAACTGCCTAACGAAGGATTCACCACAGTGGCCTATAAAGACGATCTGATGGATGAGTATCTATCTGAATTCTATGGGAAGCCGACTACGTTCAGAGCTGCCTTTCTGAAGAATGCCATGCTCCCTCAGTACAGAGCATTGGCGTATATAGTGACTCAGCTACTGACTAGTCAGGCCGGGTCCTTTGATCAGGTGTCTAGGCTAAAGCTTCAGCTAATGATGGTAATACACGATCGAGCAAGGATCAATTGGACTGAATTCTTCCTCAAGGAATTCATGACGCAATCAGCAAAGTTCGATAAGACGTCCAAACATCGGAACGTCAAAGGAAAATTATTGTATGGACTGAAGCTGTCAGTCATGATTGAAGATTTCTGCGGAGCGGACAACATCACATTTGCTGACAAGCAATATTTCAATTTGAAGAAAGTCCGGTTCCAGAGCAGGGCAGCGGCCCTTCAGCAGATATGATCAGGGCCCGCTGATCCTTAAGTCTGGAACTCAGAAGACCTCTACACCCATCAAGAAGAGGTCACCTCCCAAGTCTACTCCTAAAACCCCAACCAAGAGTCTGAAGAAAGTCAGCGAGGTCGTGCTGGAGGCAGAGCCAGAGGCAGTAGTTGCTGAGCCTCCTCTGCAATAGAGGGATGAGTCTGAGTCATCCGAGAAGACTCCGTCAGTGGAGAAGGCCGTCTCCACTGAGCGTGACGATACAGTGGACCAAGGGGTCCAAGCTGAATCAATGTAAACACTCGACCGCCCCTTAGACATTCCACCACTGAGCCGCATACCGTCTGTTGAGAAGCAACCGTCTCCAATAGATGTAGAAGATTCGGAGATAGCTTTTGAGTCAGAATTGATCGGGATTGAGGCCTTCAGTTCTCCAATCCAGAGCCTCCCGAGAGACTGCTGAACGGATCCCGGAGATAGCTAGCCATAATGACTTAGTCATTTTAGCAAGGCAAGCTAGGCTCAGCATGCTGATCCGGTTCCAGGAGTGGCACAATCTGAACCGACTTATCAAGCACCACTCCGGCGAACAGCTCCATGAGGAGGAGCTGATCATAAGGGGCAAGATTGGCTACTCAGAGCCATCTAACGTTTGCTCCCTTGAAGATTTGAGGGTTGCAATGCTAGCTATGCTGAACGACAGACAACCCGTCTCAGCATCGGCACCCTCAGATGGGTCTGACCCCGATGGTCAGGACCCACCCCGTGATTCAGGCCCTGAGAAGCCTGATGAGGGAACTCAACTGGACAAGGATGCTCCCACATCCACTGCTGAACCTCCTCTCAGCATCCTTGGTCCAGGTCAGTCGGCGGCTAGTACTTCGAAGGCAGCTGAACCATCTCAGCTGCTACTTGAGTCTGCCTTCGAAGTAGCGCCCAGCCCGAAGAGCCAACGCTCGAAGTCAGTGGCCAGGGCACTGATGAGCCAAGGAACTCAGAACCGACTCCTCGCCCGCGCCATCCACAAGGCGTGGAGGAAGACCACGCAGGCTCATAGTGCTGAAATCAAGGGACTTAGGACATCAATTCAGACTACACCCATCCCTCATTTCTCCAACATACTGAACAACGCACTTGCCGCACAGAGAGCCGACTTCGATGAGCAACTGAAGACGATTCAGGCTAGCCAAGCTCAACTGCTTGAATATTATAAGGCCGCTCAGAAAGCACATACTGAATCCATCTTCTCCATCTCTCAGGCCTCCGACCTCAGGCTTCAATCCATTCAGAAGGCTATCGAAAGAGAGCGTGGACAAATAGTTGCAGAAGTTCCAGACAACAGCAGACGCCTCCCACAAGAAATACAGTGCTCAACTTACTGAGGAGAGGAACGAGCTGCACGAGAGACTGACTAAGCTGCAATATACCTTAGACGATCTGGCAACAGCTTACAAAAGTCTGGACAAGAAGGTATCAGTTCCCACCCCGAGCCAATTTGCTGATGCCAAAAAGGGCGAAGGAGGAAAGATACCAGAAGGAAAATAAAAGGTACTGAAGGTACAAAAAGGAGTGAGGTCAGTGGCAGGAGCATCTTAGAGTCAGCTCCCAGCTCCCTTTGGTACCTCCACTCAGACTGGCGAGGCCCACGGTGTCTCTGCAGCAGGCGATGTAGTGTCTACTGAGACCGGCCTAAGCGACTCAGGACCCAAGGACGTGGCTACTCAGGCAACCCAAAAACCTTCTGATATAATCAAGGAGGTTGCTGAGTATGCTGACGAGGAGTCTGAAGAGGAAGAGGTTCCTCTGCCTCCTCCAGTTGCTGGAAAAGGCAAGAAAATTCTGACGCTTCCTACCCCTCCTTCTAAGAAGAAAGGATCCAAGAGGTATGTTACTCCGGAGGAGGAAGCCCAGATCGCAACTGATAAAAAACTAGCAAGAGAGATTGCTGAGGCTGAGGCTGCTAATAAGCCTAAGAAGAAGCCAGCCAAAGGCAAGACAAAGGCTCCAGCAGGAGGAAAGAAAACTAGACCTAGACTGCCTCCCCGAACATTGAAACTGAGGGATGAGGCAGATAAGGAAAAGGAGAAGGAGCAACAGCAGCAGCAGATAACTGGTCAGCAGGGTACTTCGATAGAAAAATCAACAACACTTGCTGATTTAGAAGAAGAGCCTCACATACCCTCCTATGTCCCGTCTAAGGAATAAGATCTTGAGATGCAAGAGATATGGGCTCAGATGGAGAGGTATTTGTATAGAGGAGTAGAAGCTAGACAGATAGAAGCAGCTCGAGAAAGGCTCAGATTAGCAGACTAGGAAGCTCTGAGGCTGAAAGCTGAAAAAGAAGCGAGTCAGAGGATTCTTGAGAAAGCTGACATTCCATACAGATACAGAAGGTTCAGGAAGCATATTGATCTCAAAATTCACAGATGGCCAAGAGTTGATGAATGGATGCCTTGGGAGAGAACTCAAAGGTGGGAGACACTGAAGGCTGATTTCATTAAAAGAAACTAATTCTGGAGGTACTGGCTTGAAAAGCACAAGTCTGTCGCCTTTGCTGAATGGCTTCTGAGAGCAGACATAGAAATATTTGCCACAGTTCAGAAGGCCATAGTAGATAAGGTAGATGTCAGAGTACCAGCTCCAAGAATCATGCCGCCCCTACTGAAACTAGATGGCTCCGTTCACTATGGAGTTATTGAGAAGGAAATCAAGGATGCTGCTGAAGCCAAGTTCTTAGATGAAGATGACCCAGCTGACTTTGCAGAGATACTGAAGCTGAGGAAGATCACGTACAGGATGTATGTACTGCCTCTTCCTGAATCCAAATCAAAGGACTTCAAAGACAAGATTAAGCAGTTCAGATGATTATTAGCTTCTGTATTTCTTGTAATTCTTCTATTTATGTTCTTCTTAGTATAGCAGATGATGTCTATGTACTGAACTTTTCACATATATAAAACATCTCTGTTATTGGCCTTGACAATTCCTTATTGTCTATATGGCCTTGTTTGTTTTTATGCTTAAAACTCAGAATCACTGAAGTGATTACTGACTCACACACTCACTGTTCTTATATATTTTATTTCAGTCTTTGCTTAGTCAGATTCTGTTAGATTGCATAGTTGGGAGAAAATGTTGTTAGACAGGGGGAATTGCTGATTAGTTTCTGTATAGGTTCTGATATTTCTGCCCTGATTCCCTCAGTAGTCTAGGACTTGAAGAACAACTCCACTGATTATACTTGCAATACTTGTAAGGAGCGCTGTTTCTGATAAGTCACAGTGTTAGGTTTTGACATCATCAAATAGGGGGAAATTATTGGGAGATGATTCAGTCTTCTCACAAACAGTTGAGACATAACTCAGTAGCCATGTGCTCTAAATATTTACTGAAGATTTTAAGATCCCAAAACCCTATCTTGACTGATGAACCATTCAGTTGTAACCTGTTCGATTTTGTCTCTGAGGTTTCAGACTCAGTAGACACTCTGCATTTGGTTCAGGTGCTCAGTAGATTACATGCCTTAGTATAAGAAGTAGAAGACTCAGTGATACTGGACTCAGCAGGAGCAGTATACTGAAAGGAGTCAGTGGAACCGAACTCAGTAGGAGTAGTTCACTGAACTCAGAGCTGATCTTCAGTAGAGCCGACTCAGCAGGAGCATGCTACTGAATAAGAGATCAAACTCAGCAACGGCTAGACAGTCCGTTGACTGTCAGATTCTCTAAAGTCAAATCAGCAGAGTCAATACGAGGAAGAGAGAAGTCAGCTTCAAATCTCCTTGAAGTCTGTTTTGTCTCACCTACTTTCCTGTACCTCGACCAACGACAAGTAGCCACATGTCCTATATCTGATAAAGCTGCAAGTCAACAACTTTCCAGAAATGGAGGGAAAGGACACTGCAACCATACTTTGAAAGAGCCGTTAGCTACCCAAAAGAGAGAGAGACAAAGGATCGTCATCTCCAACGGGTCTATCCTCATCTCTGCTCTATAAATAGAGGGGTAAAATCAAATTGAAGCTCACGAGCGAAACCTATGATACACGAACACACAAGCCAAATCAGAGCATTCAAAGAGCAACTCATAAACGCCTTAAGTCTTCCGCAAGTACTTCGAAGAAACAATCTCCGGCGAAAGACTACATATATGCTCATAGGGAACCAAGCTGAAACAGAATTACACAGCCTCTAGTATCCAAAGCGCTTGAACACGAACCCAAGTTTATAGTTAGCTCTTCGTAGCTCTAGAAGCTACATTCTCGTTCCCTATCCCTCTAACCTAAGCTCAGCTGTTCATATCTATAGCTTAGATGATGGAGTTCATAGTCGAACTGATCCTTATTGTAAAGGACTCCTTCACAGTTTGAGAGTTTTTCAAACACTTAGTTTGATACCCTATAAACTGAGACTTGCTCAGTATAAATCTCACGACCAGTGTTTCTCCAGTGTACAAACCGACTGAGACTATCTCAGTATAATACATAGCCTCCTGATCTTTCGGGACAGTGGACGTAGGATTGTTGGATCCGAACCACTTTAAAAATTGCCTATGTTCTGAGTTCATTATTTACTATTGCATTGATTACTGTGCATACTGAAAATATCTTTAAAATCATTCAACTGTATTTCAACAAGCTTAATCGACTGCACTAATATACTGAAACTGTTTTACTAAAAATGTTTTCTTAACTCAACTGAATTTGGGCCTACACATTTCCGCACTACTGAACTTTATCTGAACGGTACTGAATTCTGACTCTAGTCAGCTAGCAGGCCTCAGTAAAGTCAGTCACTCTGCCACGCGATTCAGAACAACTTATCTGGTCTGCTGAACTCGTTCAGTACGACACTCTCCTGAAAAGGATTGTTCGCGTTTTAAGTTGAGAAATCGGTTTTCAGGTGTATTCACCCCCCCCCTCTACACCTGAACGTTACTCTCGGGACCAACATCGCTCTGCCCATCTGACCTTCTTAGTTCCCCCTGAATTTGATCGTGGTGTTCTGGGGCTAGAACTCTTGGTCAGTTTCTTGCTGCTTGGCTGAGGTGTGATGATCTTCTGTTTGTTTTTCGCCTGAGTTGTAGGTTCAGTGATTTGAACTTTTCCTTTGACGAACGTATCAGCCGACATTTCTGAGCTTTCTGAGGTAGAGGTTGAAGCTTCGTGAGTATAGACGAGTCCTTCCTTCATGGCTACTGGCCTTTGATCTCTAAGCTTGCTTTCCGACTTCTCCTTAGTTCCCAGGTATTGTTCAGTCATCAGTCCTCGCCAAACTTCATCACTTTTCCTAAGTGATTCATAATCCTTTTCAACTTCTGCGAGCTTCTGACTTAGTCTGGCTATCTTAGTATCTTTCTCAGAATTGTCCTTAGTCAGAACTGATATATGAGTTTCTTGAAGTTGAGACTTAGTTAAAAGAGATTCAATCTCTTCCTTCAGTCTCCCAATGAGATTCTCTGAATCAGTAGAGACCTGACAATTAGAAGAAAGTCTCTGATTTTCAGCCTTTACCTGTTCCAGTTCGTGAACAGTTCTACTGAACTCTCTGCTCAACTGAATCGGCTCCTCTAGTAGGTCATCGTATGCTTGTATTATATCTAGAGGTTCACCTGTAGCTGAGCACGTGTCGTGTGTGCTCTGTGAAGAGGAGGTCATAATAAGTTTAGAGTTACCCAGCCTCTTCTCCGGCCATCAGGCAATGTTCAGTTGATGTTTCAGTATCTGTTTCTCCGACCTCAACAGCAACAAATGCGACTTCGTCTTCATAAGAAATCATGAAAGTATCTTCTCTATTGAGTCGTCGGATAGCTCTCCGGTAATTTAGGCCTACTTTCTTCGGGCAAATTTTTCTCTTCTGGCCTGCCGTTCTGCTCTCTGAGCAGTTGAGAGCTCAGGATATTCATACTGGAAATGTCCTTCCTTTTTGCATCTGTAACACACAGTTACTCTACCACCTTTTCCAGTTGGCTGTTGGATCGACTAGCAGCAGGTTCTGTGTTCCTGCAATCAAGAGAAGGTTTAGATTCTTCCCTTTTATGATTATCTTTCTTACCTGAGGGAGAATCTCTATGATATTTCTTCAGCTTTCTGACTCTCTCCTTCTCCCTTTCATTTTTGAGAGCCATGAGCGTAAGATGCTCAGTAGCAGGGGTCTCCGTGGACTTTGCTTCTGATGCAGCTACTGTCTTGCTGGCAGAACCGGGATTGGCTCCTGAAGTGCTGACTGTTGCTTTGAAAGCATGGTTAATTTGAGTGTCAGCTGGAGCGTAACGCACCGTTAGGGTAAACTGTGCTCGAACTCCCCAGTCTTTAGTTTAGAAAAGATAACATCTGAAGTTAAAGCGTTAAGATCAGAGCGACGTTAATATGTAGCAAAAGGAAGCCACTTCAGTCACGGTAGCGCTCTTAAGATCTTGGTGTTCATCTCTTTGTTGGTGAACGTTCTCCCCAGCCCATTGATCACATTGATCTGATTGGTGAATCTGACCCTAAGCTCGTCAATGGTTTCACTGGGCTCCATGGCAAAGTTGTCGAACTTTTGAAGCTCTAGCTCGAGCTTATTTTCCTTGATCTGTGGGGTTCCTTGGCTCAGTACAACCAGGGCATCCCAAAGTTCCTTTGCCGTCTTGCGGTCTTGCACTCTCCCGAGGTGTGAATTACTAAGCGTTGTCAGGATTACATTCCGCGCTACTCGGTCAAGGTTGTGCAATTTCTTTTCTTCAGGCGTGAAGGAAGATTTGTCCATGGCAACCTTAGCACCTGTTTGTGCTCCTACACCTCCCACAACAGCATATTGAACACTGTCGATCTTGAGAATGATAGGTCCTGTTTCGAGGACGTCGTCATGCTGTCGTGCACCGATGTAAGGTGCGCCTCCATTTTCACGCGCCATACCGTATAATTCTCCACCGAGAACATAGGTACCATCCGAATACCAGACATATCAGACATTATGGATAAGAATATAAGGATGTATGAAGACATGCTTGTGCAGTGAAAATGTTTTCAGGATCTGTTCGAGTAGACCAATAGTTTTCAGAAATGATGATCAGGAGAACACCGGTCTGATACCAATTGTTGGTCCGGAGACGAGTGTCAGGTGTAGAGGGGGGTGGGGTGGGGTGAATACACCTGAGTACAAGTTTCTCCTCAAAAGCAAAGATGAGCTGAGTTGTTAAGTGCGACTGATGAACAGTGCCAAATAATAACCTTCTGATTGCGGGTCAGAGTGTCTCAACTACTGAGTCCGTTCTACTGACTTCTGTCAGTATAGAGAGTTCAGTCGGAGAGTTTCAGTGCGGATAAGTGTGGGGCCCGTTGGACTTCGTCTCTTTTGAAAACGTGTTTTCGCAAACCAAACTTATTTTGGTTGGTGCACTTTTAAATACGTTTTATGCAAAGTATGAGTTTGTAAATTGGTTTGAGAACAATGCAATAAAATAGTAAATAACACAAGCAATTTTTAAGGTGGTTCGGATACGCAAGATCCTACGTCCACGGTCCTGCAGAATAGGATTTCTTGTTGATTAATCTGAGCAAGCCTCAGCAAGGAATCTGTATTATGGACATACCCTTCTAAATTATAGTCCTTAGCGACTTTACAAATCAAACCGAAGTTTGAAGGGGAGGGGATTTTCTCCAACAATGAAGGAGTTCTTACAATAAGAACAATTCACATAAAGTGCACTCCTTCGAAGGTTCTAAGCTATGGATATATCAATGAAGCTTAGATAGAGAAGAGGGAATTAAAGAATCTCTAGAGAGAAGAACTACAGATATTCAACTAAGCAAGTTCTTGGCTGGATCGGCTTGAATGCGTTAGAGAGTTGTATGCAATGAGCTTGTATTCCCTTTGATGTCCACGCATTAAGCTTGGAAACTCTTATCTATTTATAGTTGTGACCCAGGCATGTATCCGTTGGAGAGGACGATGCCACATGTTACAAACTTCCAAGGAAAACGAACATAAGTTTTCGAACTAGCGCCGCAGAGTGGTTGGCTTCTGTGCATGAGAGAAACTTTAATGTCAGAGCTGGTAAGGCTTTGGTTGCTTCTCATTGGTCGAGGTTTTTGGTAGGTGAGACGTGTCAGACATCATTCTTCATCTTAGTTGATTCTCACCGATCCTCGTATGAATAGACTCTGCTGACTTTCGAATGATAATAGTCGGGAAGTTATTTCCTTATCGGATCTGCAACTGAGTTGCATAAGTTCAGTAGATCTGGACCGATCGTACTGACTTCTTCGTCTGAGTCTGCTGATAAGAATCTTCTACTGAGAGCAGTCAGCTGGAGACTCTGAAGGTACTGAGCTCTTCACACATTCAGTAGATAAGAATCGTATTGAGTCTTCAACGGAGGTCTGCTGATAAGAATCTTCTACTGAGAACAATCAGCTAGAGGACCTACAGACATGAGCTCTACAAACTGATGACAATGGGTTCTAGAATTTAACTTCTCTACTGAGGTTCAGACCAACAACACCCCTTACAGGACTTAGACAGAATAACCAATGAATATAAGAACATGTCTAGCCTATTACATCATCAAGTTCATAACACATCGGGTACAGGACACGTTTTGGGATCTTCAATTCTATAGCTTTGAAAATCACTACAATTTTCCCCATTACCGAAATATTACAATAAGTCCTAAGTACATGAACTGCTGACGTCAGTTCTATATACCCCCTATCAATGATCTAAATGACGACTGACTCATAACCCAACATGTTCATAATTGATTTTGCAAAGATCGAAACTGAGTTTCTGAAGGCATGCACTGAGAAGAAATATACTGACATCGAGAAGAACTATGAGAAGAGAATGAAGCTGCGGAGGGTAGAGTATTACTCGTATGAGCTGAAGCCGAACAATGTTTCAGATGGAAAGTTTGCACGTATCATGGAGGAACTGAAGAAGACTCATCTAACTCATGAAGAATTTGAGAAGTTTCGCACTGAACCGGAGTATACTTCAGAATATTCTTTATAATAGATCAAATTAGCTTTGTACTTAATTGAGTTTTTAATGAAGTTGACTCTATCTTTTGACCTGATGACTAACTCTTTGTTCAGACTATCATTTCTTTACTTATCAATATTCATTAACTCTTTACATTTCATATACCAACTTGTGTTAGATGAACTTAGCCTGAGTCTGTTTTTTAGGATAGATTAGGGTTTTGGCATCATCAAAAAGGGGGAAATTCTTGGGAAATAATATGTTTTGAATGATTCGAAACCCCTATTTGGCTGATGAACCAATCTGATGTAACTTGATAGGATGTTTCAGCCCGTGTATGTATAGTCAGGCTAAATGATTAGTTTTCAAATTAGGTTTGTTTTGTTTGTGATAGGTTATCCCGTGCAACCGACTGAATCGAGCTTTTAAGCTGACACCTTTCAGGCTGAACTAATCATTAGATCAGTATCTTCACCAGACCGCATGGAATATTCAAATGTGAAGACTACAAGGTACAAAGCACGATATTCAAAGATGATGGTCAACGAAGTAAAATGATAATATCAGAATCATCATTGACCAATCTTAGGCCGCCATATCAGCCCTAGTCAAAGGGAACGGAAAAATACCTCATACTAGATCCGCAGAGCCAATCAGAGCGCGACACGTGTCCATACATTTAATGCATAAGACCGTTGTCAACACGGAGCCAATGGGAGATCGATCTTGTTTAACAGATATTTCCCCTAGCTCGTCTATAAATAGCAGAACACCTCTCTCAACGAGGTTATGGAATTTTTCAACGCTCAAGTATACTGAAAGCAAAAGAACAAGCTCTTACACTGTCTGTATTCAAGTTCCTTTGCCCCATAAATTCCCTGTTGTTCATATTCCAAGTATTCATAGGTTATCATAAGCTTGGAGTAGAGAGTATTTCATACTCTCATAGTTGAACACAACCCAAACCCCAACCTACTTCTTGATAGATAGAAACTGATAGTTTGGTTGATAGTTAGATTGTTTGATTGTATGTGTTGATCTGCACTCATCAGTCTACGAGTACCTTTAGTGGATTCCTGTTGAGAAAGCAGAACAATGGACGTAGGATCTTGTGAATCCGAACTACTATAAAAATATGTGTTATTTACTATTTCATTGTATTAATTTACTGTTCATCATTTATATATATCAGATTGACTGTTACATTCATAAAAGCATATTCTTTAGGGTATATCATATTTCCGCATAATCTCTGTGACTGACTCACAACCTTGTGTGGCTCGAGCCAGTGATGACTTTTAGATTGTGCGGGATAGATTACATAGAGTCGATCTTATCTTTAGGGCTTGAGTCGTTCCTATCCAGATTGCCTCACCAATGGCTTCCGGCAACAACTGTGAGATTATGATATTAATCAAGATGAAGTGCAGACTTATTGAGGCAATACTAGTGCCATTGCAATTACTCATAACCCTGTTCTACATACAATATGCAAGCAAGTGCATATCATATATCACTTCATTAGAGATCATGTTGAGAAGAAGGAAATTGGGATGAGAAAATCCATACTTACGAGCAAAGGGTTGATATACTGACCAAACTTCTAGCTGAGACCAGGTTCAGAGAACTCTCAGTAGAACTAGGTCTACTGGATCCTACTGCCTCTATTCAGTAAGACGATCCTTGAAGTATCTAATAAGGGGGAACGTAAACCGTAAAACTAAAAATATTCAGTATCAACACAATGGTATCAACTGACTACTATTATCAGCTGACAAGTTTGAGTATCCAATTCAGTACTTAATGTTCAGTATATGCATCACATTTATTTCCCTGCATTAAATCATTATGGATGTCTTTAATAAAATCGTTTTCATTTAAACCATGACATTCCATATACTGACTGTGGCACATTTAATGTATGTTATCTCACCTTACTTTATAGGCGATAGAGACGTAGGTCGAGATTATAGGCAGCACTGTAATCATTATTGTTAATAACATAAAATCCTAACAGTCTAATTTAAAGTAAGATTAAATCTGATCCGTTTGCTGAGAAACCGCTTAACATTCATATCTCATTTCTGCCATTATCGAACTCTTAGTGCTCTAAATTCTCAATTCATTTAGATTTCAATTATCTTTTAGCATTAAAACATTCGGTACGTTTCCTTAATCTTGTTCTGCATTTACTAACTTACTCTATTTTCAAGTGCTAACATCTATTTTGCAGAATCTCTACTATGGTGGATACTTCAAA
Source organism: Lavandula angustifolia (assembly GCA_028984105.1). NCBI lineage: Eukaryota > Viridiplantae > Streptophyta > Magnoliopsida > Lamiales > Lamiaceae > Lavandula > Lavandula angustifolia. The sequence goes on from CM054822.1 coordinate 8,828,186, forward strand.
GGATTTGATTCTCGCGCCTTCAGATATGGAGGATATACTAAAGAAGAACAGAGTATGGTTTGAGCCAGTGCTGTACTTTCGGACGTGCATAGTTGATAATATGCAGCCAATTTTCGACGCTCTCTCATCTTCCGGACTTGAGACCGTCCTATCGAGACTGCCTCACCTCTAGCTGTAGAGGCAAGTGTCAGAATTTTATTATAATCTTCATCGGGATCTGAAAGATATCTCCTGCATCACTTATCAAGAGGAAGCAACGCCAAACATATGGAGACCTCAAATTGATCCACTGGATATTCGAGAGCGCCTTATTTGAGGTTTTGACTTACCAGATGAAGGTATCTCTCCTATTGGCTGTAAGGAGACCTCCATAAAAAAATATCTTTGCAAATTCAATGGCCAGAAGGATATAGTCTTCAAAGCTGCATTTCTTAAAAATCAGCTACTACTTGACTATAGAGGCTTAGCTTACATTATGAATAATATCAAGACCAGCTCAGCAGGATCATTTGATCAACTATCCCGGATGAAACTGCGTATCATGATGGCTTTTATGGATGTTGTTAAAGTCAACTGGGTAGAATTCTTCCTCAATGAAGTCAATGCATAAACTCAAAAGTTCATATCCACAGATGGAGACTTGAAGCTCAATCCAATTGGCAAATTATTGTACGAAAGTCGCATCTTTATTAGGATCGAGGACGCATGCATTGGCAGAGTCAGCTTCATCAACTCAAAAGTTTTTTATAAGAAGCTCGTCAAGTTTCAGACGCGAGCAGCAGCTGAAAAATCTATCAGACGTTGTGTTAACGAACAAGCGTTCAACACCAGCCACATCCAGAGCCTTCCATGGAGAGGAAGCTAGTAAACAAGTCTGAAACACCTATATTCATAGTGGAACATATGGATATACTAGACTCAGACTTGAGCAAGGAGAAATCCACTCTGAAAGGATAAGGTGAAGAGAATAGACTCAGAAGAGACACAATGTGAACAACAAGCATACATACCTTTGGATGAAGTCTCAAAAGTCATTGCATACTCTGTTCTAGCTGCTAGGGATAGAGCTACTGAAGAGATCGCCGAATAGATTCCAAAAATTCAGCTCACCTAGATCTGATCGACATAGCAATTTGGGATAGGGTACAGATGCATCTAAGGACCTTCCCAATGCTAATGTTTGAAGAGCAGACACTCAGGTCAGAAATAGGCTATGGAGAGTCAGCTGACATCGCATCAATCGATGACCTGAGGTCTACAATGCTCTTCCTACTAAGTCTGAAGGGAACTCAATCTCCCACTAAGCCAGAGACTTAGAAGGACGATGATGCTAACACATATTCAGCTCCCAAGGACGCACACTAGGGAGGATTTGCAGAGGGAAAATCTTCGAGTGATCACGATGATCCACCACCAACGCCACCATCTCGTGCCATCGAAGCTGCACCTTCTTCTTCTCAGCAGCAACTGATCACATTTACTGAAGCGAGAATCAGTATGTCTCGGTATTAGGCGAAGAATGTCACTGATGCTTCTACCAAAAGCATCAACAAAAACCTGAGACGCCAAGGAGACAAGAACCAACTTCTTGCGAAGGACGTTCATATCAAGTGGCCACAATACACCAAAGAACAAACTGAGCGACTTAGTGCCTTAACCACTGAAGTCCAGAGTACACCGCAAACTCCTGATACTGAAATGATCCTCAAGACAGCTTTGGAAGCTCAGATGTCAAACATTACAACACAGTTTCAACTAATCATTAAGCATCAAGCTAAGACCATTACTAAAAAATTATCTACAGATGTGACTGAGTGTTGGAATTTTTAATACTGGAAGCAACCTTGTTGCTTGTATATAATGTGTTTTTCCTTTCCACTTTCTTATTCTCCTATCTGATTAATTATATTCGCTCATGTTGGTCCTTTATCTTGGATAAGAGTTAAATTGTGTAGTGGGTTGTAGATCACAGAAGATTGCACAATTAGTTGAACTAACAAGATATAAATAATTATCACAGCTGAGAAAACTAAAGGACAAGTTTTCTATTTAAGCTCCAATTTAGATAAGAAGTGTCCTATCTTGGCTACTTGTCTTTATTGGTACATTGGTGTATTGATGGATCACAGTGGTATGTGTTCTCCTAGCTAACCTTAGTAGAGAATCAAAGATCTCAGTGATATGTGTTCTCCTAGATAAGAAGTGTCCTATCTTGGCTACTTGTCTTTATTGGTAATTTGGTCCGAAGCTTGATAAGATTTCAGCTGAGTGTATATAGCTATCTATCAATTTGACTTAGTATAGTGAATGTCATCGCGACTGGATCTACGTACCTTGGGTGATAGTACTTATTTGTAGCTCAGGCTAGTTACATGTATCTTGAATCCATATTCCTATTAATTGGGTTCATAATATCCATTGAGGAACTTGTAAGTATTAGCACACTAAATCCGGTCGGTTGATTAAGTTTAGGTGTGTTAATAAGGTCGAGTGGTACTACTCAGGAATATAATAACATGTCAATTAATTTAAGTTGTCAGTGAGTTTAATTAATTAATGAGTATTTTTTTCATAAATTCGGAGATCAATTAAATCTTAAATACAAGCTCATGCTCAAGTTAAGATAAAGGGGTAAGTCAGCACAGATTCTCTAGTGGAATGAATTTGTGTTCATTAAGTAATTTTGCTCTAACTGAGCATAGATAATTAATTAATTTGAGGTCCGACTTTATTTCTTGTATTGGATCCTTAGTCTGGCCCAATTAGATGTCCAGTATTTATTATGTTCTTTAGGAATATATTATTAATATATTAATTTATTAATTTGGAATTATTTGGTTGGGCAAATTAATTGATAAATAAGTGGCCCACTTATTATTAATTATATTATGGATTGAATAATAATTTATTAGAAGCCCATTAGCAATATAATTACTAATGGGCCACAATTATTGTATATAAGATTATAACACGTTCATTTGATAATTTTTTCACGCCATTTATTCTCAAAAACTGTGAGTGTCGAACGCGTGAGAACAATAATTATTTCGTTGAGATCTCTATTGATGTGGAGGAAGGAAAGGGTCGGAACACAGTCTAGAAACTCCATATACGAGCAAAAATCAGAGGCTTTCTAGGGACGCAAGTATAATTCGTCCTCCCAATCCTTCAATTGGTATAAGAGCCATGGTTTTAAGCTCTGGTTTTTTACTTTTTAGTAGCATGATTAGGATTTTTACTATCGTATCAAGTATTTTTCGTGTTTTGGGGCGGCTTGCGTGCCACTCTTTTGACCAATTTGTACCATTTTTTCTAGTGAGAAAATCCACAAGTAGATAATAAAACCAATGCATTTCAAATTTTTGAAATTGTATTGTAATTAGGCTTGACGGTGCATGAAAATGAGGCCAAGAAAAAAACCCAAATCTGGCCGAAAACGTAAAACATTAGGGTTCCGCCGCATTTTGCGGCAGCGATCCCCGACGCTTTCGTTTCCCGATTGGTGATTGGCTTGAACCGTTGGACTCCTCGTCTCATGAGCTTCGCGTCGATAGGTCGTATGACAAATATGGCAAGAATGAACATTGTAAGTTTGCTGCTCCCATGACTTTTTCTGACTATGAAATCAAAGATTTCGGACACTCACGATGGTCATGAGTGTCCGAAATACATTTTCCCTCAATTAATTGAAGTAATGGAAGTTTGAAAAGGGTCCATTTAAGCGGCGGTTTTTGCCTACGAGGAGTTGCGAAATTGTTTAGCTCCAGGTCGCCACGACAATGATTGGCAGCTGTTCTTCATAGCCCAGACGTCCAAGGGACGTTTAGATAGGATGACGAGTGGCAGGACGAAGTTCGAACGCGTCAGCAGGCAGCGGGCGGTAGATCCAGCTTCTGGCGGTCGTGGCGGCGGATCCATCTATTGCAGTCGCGCGCGACTGGCGGCGGATCCAGCTGCTGCAGGCGGCGGCACGGGGCGGGGCTGGCTTGGCGTAGCCCGTGGCTGGAACGGTGATGCCGAGGCATCGTCGGGAGGCGGCAGAAGGAGAGGCAACGATGGCAGCATGGAGAAGAAGGGCTTACGTTGGCGCTTGTTGACGTGGCAGGTTGCTGAATCAGCTGCTGACCTGGCGCTACAACTCGGATGCAGTTTCAATGTTCATTTCCGATTTGAGTTTTCTGCAGAGCTGTATTTAGATCGGATAATGTAATAGATAGGAATTTTATTATTATCTGTGTTTTAAACTCGATAACAACATTTTATTTCCTATTTTTGCGTTTATTTTTTATTATGCTTTAGCATGCAATTATGTGTTTAATTGGGCTTAGAAAAGCATGAAAATAAGATCTAATTACGTTTTAAATCATGTTTAATTTTTCGCGAGCACGTTTAATTTTGAGCGTTTAGAAATTACATGCTATAGAATTTATGTGTTTTTAACATGAATCAAAAATGAATCTTTCGAAGAAAAAGACTAAGTAAATAATAAATTACATATTTAATTGGACTCAATTAAGTTGGAAATTAAATATTTAATTAGACCTCCATTTCATTGGACCCTAAACAGAAGAGGAACAAATTATAGAGATAAACGTCAACTGAGTGGCTTGGTTATATTTTTTGAACCACGATGGGTTTTCGAAAATAACATTTAATTATTATTGAGTAGTTGAAACGAAGCCGTAAACGTCCACCTGAGTGGCTTACATGCCTAGTAAACATACTCTAGATGATAATAATTAAATAGGATGACTAATTAAATTAAATTGAATGTGGTATAGCTCTCGTAAGTAAGTCAATTTCAAGAATTTTATGTTAATTCGGTCAAATTTATTGTCAAAGATTAGATGTCACCACGGGTACAACTTCCTGAGAATTTCCTCCCGCATTTTAATTCCACTATAGTGACATGGTCCAGACTAATCGGATTATTAATTTCATTCGTCTTACGAACCTATACTGGATTGGGATTAAAGAGCTAGGTATGGTCTAGGGGTATGAAAGTAACATCCACCTGAGTGGCTTATACACCTAAGTGGCTTACGAGTGTGATCCTTAGAGCTATTCGAGTATTTAGCATAATTTGTTTATCAAAAGGTTACAATGATGATTAATTACAAATTATGTGCGAATATAGGTTTCTTACATGCAATTTTATTCAATTTTTCAGATATGTCTTTTCTTTCTATTGTTTCCAATCTTACCAGCCGACCCCTAACGGGTCCAACTAACTTCAAAGAGTGGAAGAGAAATCTTACCTTCTCAATAAATGCTCTCACAAGGTCCTATAAGAACTTCTTGAAGGAAATATGAGGGGAGGAAATTGTACCTTCCTCCGCGTATGTTGTTGCAGCTCTGATTGTTGCTCGTGTTCAGATCTTCTGATCTGTGTCCCGACCTTTTTCTCCCTCTGGGTGGTCAGAGAACTGAAGAAAATAAGATTTATGTCTCCCTCTCAAAACCGTGTATACTTATGAGAATGTATATTGTGTGTTCCGATTATGAACAAAATACTAATATATATAGGCTTCAAAAGCTAATATAATATTAATATTTGTAGCTCATTAATTTAATTATATCCCTAATGGGCTTCTACACAATTAGTCCATAATATAATTAATTAATTTATTGGACTACTAATATTTATCAATTAATTGAACCAGCCAATTATATCAAGATAAATAACATGATTAAATGATGTAAAAATACATTAATCTATTAATAATAATTTATGAGAGACAATTATTAATTAGGCAAGTACATGGGCCAGATCAGGGATCTAATACAAAAAATAAAGCAGGGCCTCAAATTAATTAATTATCTATGCTCAGCCTAGAGCAAAATTAATTAATAAACACAGATTCATTCCACTAGAGAATTCGTGTTGACTTACCCCTTTATCCCAAATTGAGCAAGGGCTTGTATTTTAGACTTAATCGATCCCCGTATTTAAGATAGAAATATCCATTAATTAAATTAAGCTCACTGATAGCTCAAATTAATTAACATCTTATTATAGTCTTTAGTAGTACCACTCGACCTCATTAACACACCTGAACTTAATCAACCGATCGGGTTTAGTGTGCTAATCCTTACGAGTTCCTTAGGGGATATTATCAACCCATTTTTCCAGGATACGGTTGCAAGATACAGACAACCAGCCTGAGCCACAAATAACTACTAACACCCAAGATACGTAGATTCGGTCGCGATGACGTTCACCATAGTAGGTAAAAGTGATAGATAGCCAAATGCACTCAGCTGAAGTCTTACAAAGCTTAAGACCAGTTAAGTCACCGAGATCTTGGTTCTCCACAAAAGTCAGTTATGAGAACACATCTCACTGTTATCCATCAATACACCACCTTAGGTGTACCAGTAAAGACAAGCTGCAAAGACAATCCACTTTTTATCTAAACTCCAGCTTAAACCGACAACTTATTAAGTTGTCTCAGCTATGATAACTGTTTATATCTTGTCAGTTCAACCAATTTGTGTAGTCTTGTGTGATACCCGACACACTACACAAATCTAACTTTTATACAAGATAAAGGATTACATGTGCAAATATATATATTTATCAAATAGGAGAATAAAATAGTGGTAAGGACAAAACACATTGTGTACAAGCATAAAATTTTGCTTACAGTATACAAAATCCCAACAATTCTCCAACTCCTAAGCCACGAACATGCTTCTCGTAAGCCGGAATTGGTAAGCTCTTTGTGAATGGATCAACTAGGTTGTCTTCAGTTCTGATCTTTTCAATAGTACATCGCCTCGATTTATGAATTCTCGTATAATGTGGTACTTCCTGTTAATGTGTTTAGACGCCTTGTGAGATCTATATTCCTTAGAATTTGCCACTGCACCCGCATTATCCCAATAAATTGTGATTGACTTAGGCAAATTGTAAACAACTCAAGATCTAGGAGGAAATTCTTGAGCCAAACTGCCTCTTTCGAAGCTTCTGAAGCAACCGTTGGGATAAGGATTCAGTAGATGAATTGATAGATTTGATAGATCCCAAAACCCTAGCTGAATATTGTACCTTCATATCTATATAGCATAGTCGAGTTCTGTTGTTAGAACTCAGTAGGCTAGAGTTCAGTAACTGCATAGTTCAGTAGAAGATCTCGCACTCAATTGTTGTACTCAGGATCGAAGAAGTCAGTTGGTCAGCCAAACACCAACTGAATCTGCATAGGAATTCATGCCCATGCACTGAATGCTCAGAAGAACGTCAGTAGGAAGTCACTTTAGTTGAAGGTCCGAGGATTCAGAGGAAGTCAACCTTGATGTTTGACAAGTCTCACCTACCAATCTACCTCGACCAATAAGGAGCCGACAAGGACCTAACTTTTCTGTGAAAAACTGCTCCCAGTCTGAAAGGCCCCATTGTTTTGATGGTCGACTCAGTCGTACTCGCATTGGACGGAGCAGAAGGTGCCTGAACAAGACCAAAAGTCGCGAAGGATAAAACCCTCTTCACTCCTGAAGAGAAGAAACTACACAACCTCGACCGAATTGCTTGTAATGCTATACTGATGACACTCAGTGACTCTTATCTCAGTAGAGTACATGACTGTAAGACTGCAAAGGAGCTATGGGATGCTCTCGCGGTGCTGAGCCAAGGAACTCCACAAATCAAAGAAAACAAATTGGAGTTAGAGCTGCAGAAAGTCGAGGCATTCGCTATGCTTCCTGGGGAGTCCATAGATGATTTCAATGCTCGATTCATGAATCAGATCAACATCATCAACGAACTGGGGAAGACGTTTAGCAATAAGGAGACCAACACCAAAATTCTAAGGGCTCTCAATATGCCCAAGTGGTATTGTTTTGCTACGTGTATGAGGAGAACTAATCTGAATTCTGTTACTCCTGATTATATATTTTCAGAAGTTAAAGCTGAGGAGTTCGAATTCAACCTCCCTCACACCCCCGGTGCTGAAGCTGAAGTGCCAATGGATCATGCTTACACGGCATCAGCTAGAACTCCCGGAGCAAGTCCCTCAGCAACAAGCTAGTAAGCTGGAAGCTCAGTGACCATACCTACTGCTGACAACTTGGCTGAGAAGTATGTTCAGACGGAAATACCAGAAGGAGAAGGAAATGTTCAGACGGAAGATGAAAAAGGCTTCCCAAGAATATCGAGGTAACAGAGATAATCATCGCACGAAAAGTGAATCTAAATCTCTACCTGATTGCAGGAGTACTGAAGCTTCCCCCGTGAAACATCTAGGAGGGATGGCAGAACCTCAGTATGCTACAACTATAAAAAGCCAGGACACTATCAATACGAATGTTCTGAACTCTCAGTAGCTGAAAGAGCTGAAAGGCAGGCCCGACGCGACAAGTTCGTGAAGAAGAGGCAAGCCTACATAGCTGTAGAGTTATCCGATTGCTCAAGCAATGAAGAACTGTTTATGGAATCATCTGACGACGATGCTACATTCATGGCAATCGAGACGGAAGATGCTGAACCATGTCTAATGGTCGGAGAAGAGGCTGAGGTAAATTCTGAACCCACTACATGCCCCTCTTCACCTTGCACACACGACACAAGCTCTGCTGTAGGAGAACCGCTGGATGTGGTTCTTGTATATGAAAATATGCTTGAAGAGCAAATCCAGATGAGCCAGCAGTTCAACAAGACGATTCAAGAGATAGACATCCTGAAAGCAGAGAATCAGAGACTTTCAAAGAGAAGTCAGGACTGAAGGACTTGTTCTGAGACTGAAGGAAGAGTTTAACTCTCTGATGACTAAATGCCATGACCAAGAAGCACAGATCTCTGTGCTATCCAAAGATATCTCTGAGAAAGAGACTGGAAATTGCTAATCTCAAGGAAACTCTCGCACATGCCAAAACAGAGTATGAACACTCACTCACATTATCTGACCCTCCGTGATTTATATATGCTTACTTGCCGTAGAAAATTTTTCTTGCTAATATTAAAGGGGAAGGGCTCTTATATATATATATATATATAGGGAGATACTGCTTTCTAATATGACTTGGGGGGAAATTGTCTTTCAGATATTGTTAGGAGGAAATTACTGATTAGTGTTGATTAGATGATTAGCTACTAAGAGTTTAGATCATTTTCGGAGCTTTGATAAATTAGCTGTATCGGCCCTAATACCTTTAGTAGGCTATGACTTTAATAATATGACGTGGCTCTGATACATTCTTACATGTGATTGCTCTAATACTTTCTTTTCAATATATAGTCAATTCTGATATGTTGGCCGGAGCATTCCTTGTAATAGATTTTAACTCAGTAGTAGTAGCTCTTAACCTTAGCATGTTTCTTTTTATAGAAGATGTGAAAGGTTTGGCATCATCGAATAGGGGGAAATTGTTGGGCTGAGATTCAGTAGAACAATATTTTTGTACATTTGAAGATCCCAAAACCCCTAGCTGAATGATGAACCTTCGATTATGTAATAGCTTAGTTTGAGTTCAGCATGTTAGGAACACAGTAGGCTAGAGTTGATGGAAATATGAGGGGAAGAAATATACCTTCCTCCTTCGTATGTTGTTGTAGCTCTAATTGTTGCTCGTGTTTCAGATCTTCTGATCTGTGTCCCGGCCTTTTTCTCCCTCTACGTTGTCGGAGAACTGAAGAAAAATTATTTGTCTCTCTCAAAAACGCGTATGCGCGTTAATGTGTATGTGTATGTTCTGAATATGAATAGAATAATAATATATATAAGCTTCAAGAGATAATATTATATTAATATTTATAGCCATTAATTTAATTATATTCCTAATGGGCTTCTACACAATTAGACCATAATATAATTAATTAATCTATTGGACTTTTAAAATTTATCAATTACTTGGTCTAGCCAATTAATTCCAGATAAATAACATTATTAAATAAAGTAAAAATACATTAATCTATTAATAAATAATTTTTGAGAGACAATAATAACTAGGCAACGAATTAGGGCAGATCAGGGATTTAATACAAGAAATAAAACAGGGCCTCAAATTAATTAATCATCTATGCTCAGCCCAGATAAAAATTAATTAATAAACACAGATTCATTCCACTAGAGAATCTGTGCTGACTTACCCCTTTATCCCAAATTGAGCAAGGGCTTGTATTTTAGACTTCATCGATCCCCGTATTTAAGATAGAAATATCTATTAATTAAATAAGTTCATTGACAGCTTAAATTAATTAATATCTTATTATATTCCTGAGTAGTAGCACTCGACCTCATTAACACACCTGAACTTAATCAACCGGCCGCATTTAGTATGTTAATCCTTTCGAGTTCCTCAGGGGATATTATCAACTCATTTTACTAGGATACAGTTGCAAGATACAGACAACCAGCCCGAGCCACAAATAACTACTAACACCCAAGATACATAAATCCGGTCGCGATGACGTTCACCATAGTAGGTTAAAGTGACAGATAGCCAAATATGCTCAGGTAAACTCTTACCAAGCTTAAGACCAGCTAAGTCACCGAGATCTTGGTTCTCCACTAAGGTCAGTAAGGAGAACACATCTCACTGTGATCCATCAATACACCACCTTAAGTGTCCCAGTAAAGACAAGCAGCCAAGAAGCCACTTCTTATCTAAACTGCAACTTAAACCGACAACTTATCCTTAAGTTGTCTCAGCTGTGATAACTGTTTATATCTTGTCAGTTTAACCAATTCATGTAGTCTTCTGTGATAGCTGACACACTACACAAATCTAACTCTTATACAAGATAAAGGATTACATGTGCAAATATATATATTTATCAGATATGAGAATAAAATAGTGGTAAGGACAAAAACACATTGTATACAAGCATAAAAACTGCTTCCAGTATACAAAATCCCAACAATTCTCTCACTTATACTAAAGCAAACTTTTAATATACAATGTGTCAGTTGTATGTACAAACTAGTACTCGATTGTGTATCTTATCTATCTCTGCATCTTCTCCTACTTATACAAAATTTTGAGCATTCCTAAGTGGGGGCATCTCTACTACTCCTAAGCCACGAACATACTTCTCGTAAGCCGGGAGTAATAAGCTCTTCCTGAAAGGATCAACTAGGTTGTCTTCAGTTCCAATTTTGTCAATCACCATGTCTCCTCGGTTTTCAAATTCTCATATAATGTGGTAATTTCTATCTATGTGTTTAGACGCCTTGTGAGATCTGGGTTCCTTTGAACTTGCCACTGCACCCAAGTTATCACAATAAATTGTGATAGTCTTAGGCAAATTCAGAACAATATCAAAATTCAAGTGGAAATTCTTGAGCTAAACTGCCTCTTTCGAAGCATCTGAAGCAGCCACATACTCTACTTCCATGGTTGAGTCCGCAATACATTTCTGCTTTCCACTCCTCCATGAGATAGCTCCACCTCCCAAGTTAAACACATAACCCGTGGTAGACTTCTTCTCGTCTCTTTCAGCCTGGAAATTCGAGTCTGTATAACCCACAGACACTAGATTGTCTAACTCGTAAACAACCTATAATCTCTAGTCCCTTTAAGGTACTTGAGAATATGCTTGACCGCAGTCTAGTGTTCCTTTCTAGGGTTAGACTGATTTCTTGAGACCATGCCTACACCATATGAGATATCTGGTCGTGTACAAAGCATCACATACATGAGGCTACCGACAACGTAAGCATATGGTACTAGCCTCATACTTTCTATCTCTTCAGGCGTTTTAGGGTACTGATTCTTGGATAGAAAAATGCCATGTCTGAAAGGTACCGGACCTCTCTTGGCATTTTGCATGCTAAAACGAGGAAAAATAGTGTCAATGTAGGATGCTTGTGACAAGCTTAACATCCTTTTCTGGCGATCTTGGATAACCTTGATCCCAAGGATGTAAGCAGTTTCACCTAAGTCCTTCATTTGAAACTGTTCGTGCTGGGTTATGAGTTAGTGGTCGTTTAGATCATTGCTAGGGGGTACTTAGGACTGACGTCAGTAGTTCATATACTTAGGACATATTGTAATACTCGGTATTGGGGGAAATTGTAGTGATGTTCATCGCTATAGAATTGAAGATCCCAAAACCTGTCCTGAACCCTATTTGTGTTTTGAACATGATGATGTAATAGACTAGACTTGTTCATATCTTTATTGAATATTTTGTCTAAGTCATGTAAAGGGTATTGTTGGTCTGAACTTCAGTAGAAATGTTAAATTCCAGAACCTCATGTCATTAGTTTGTAGAGCTCGTGTCTTCAGGTCCTCCCGCTGACTGTTCTCAGTAGAAGATCTCGTTCAACAGACCTCCGTTGAAGACTCAGTACGATTGTTTATCTACTGAATGTGAGAAGAGCTCAGTATCTTCAGAGTCACAAGGTGTCTATCCTCAGTAGAAGATTCTTACTACCGGACTCAGATGAAGAAGTCAGTATGATCGGTCCAGATCTACTAAACGCATGCAACTCAGTTGCAGATCCAATAAGGAAACAACTGCCTAACAATTATCATTCGAATGTCAGCAGAGTTTATTCAATACGAGGTTCAGTAAGAGTCAACTCAGATGAAGACAGAAGTCTGACAAGTCTCACCTACCACAAACCTCGGCCAATGAGAAGCAACCAAAGCCCTATCTACTCTAATGTTAAAGCTGCTCTCATGTACAGAAGCCAACCACTCTGCGACACTCGTTCGAAAATGTATGACCATTTTTCTTGGAAGTTTGTGATGGGTGGCATCGTCCTCTCCAACGGATACATGCATGGGTCACGACTATAAATAGAGAAGAGTCTCCAAGCTCAATGCATGGGATATCAAGGGAATACAAGCTCATTGCATACAAGCTCTCTAGCGCATTAAAGCCGATCCATCGAAGAACTTGCTTAGTTGAATATCCGTAGTTCTTCTCTCTAGAGATTCTTTAGTTCCCTCTTCTCTATCTAAACTCCACTGTTATATCTATAGCTTAGAACCTTCGAAGGAGATCACTTTTCTGTGAATTGTTCTTATTGTAAGAACTCCTTCATTGTTGGAGAAAATCCCCTCGTCTTCAAACTTCGGTTTGATTTGTAAAGTCGCTAAGGACTGTAACTTCGAAGGGTTTGTCCAACATACAGATTCCTTGCTGAGGCTTGCTCAGATAAATCAACAAGAACTCATGTTCAGCAGGACCGTGGACGTAGGATCTTGCGTATCCGAACCACGTTAAAAATTGCTTGTGTTGCTTACTGTTTTATTGTATTGTGCTCAAACCGATTTACAAACTCATACTTTGCATAAAACATATAAAAAAGTGCACCAGACAAAATAAGTTTTGTCTGCGAAAACAAGTTTTCAAAAGAGACAAAGTCCTACGGGCCCCACACTTATCCGCACTAAAACTCTTCGACTGAACTCTCTATACTGACGAAAGTTAGTAGAACAGACTCAGTAGTTGAGACACTCTGACCCGCGATCAGAAGGCTCTTTTTTGGCACTGTTCATTCAGTCGCACCTCTCAGCCGAGCTGACCTTCGCGTTTGAGGCAAAACTTGTAATTAGGTGTATTCACCCCCCCCGCCCCCCGTACATCTGATACTCGTCTCCGGACCAACAATTGGTATCAGAGCGGTATTCTCCTGATCATCATGTTTAAAAAACCTACTGGTCCACTCGAACATATCATGAAAACATTTTCACTGCAAAAGCATCTCTTCATACATCCTTATACTCTCACGCAAAATGTCTCATATGTCAGGTATTCGGATGCTACCGATGTTCTTTGTGGAGAACTATACGGTATGGCGCATGAGAATGGAGGCGCACCTTACATCGTCTGTACGACAGCGTGATAGACGTCCTTGAAACAAGACCTATCATTCCCATGATTGACAGTGTTCAATACGCCGTTGTGGGAGGTTTAGGAGCACAAACTGGTGCAAAGGTTGCCAAAGACAAATCTGCCTTCACGCCTGAAGAGAAGAAATTTGCACAACCTTGACCGAGTAGCGCGGAATGCAATCTTGACAACACTCAGTGATTCTAACCTCGGGAGAGTGGAAGATTGCAAGACAACAAAGGAACTTTGGGATGTCTTGGCTATATTGAGTCAAGGAACCCCGCAGATAAAAGAAAACAAGCTCGAGCTAGAGCTTCAAAACTTCGACAACATTGCTATGGAGCCCAGTGAAACTATGTAGGAGCTTAGCGTCAGATTCACCAATCAGATCAATGCAATCAATGGGCTGGGGAGAACGTTCACCAACAAAGAGATGAACACCAAGATGTGAAGAGCGTTACCTCGACTGAAGTGGCTTCGTTTTGCTACTTATTTACAACGTTCTGATCTTAATGCTTTAACACCTGATGTTTTCTTTTCAGAACTAAAGACTGAGGACTTCGAGCATATTCTACCCCAACAGTGCGTTAGCACTCTAGTTGACACTCGAATTGACCATGCTTTCAAAGCACTTCAGGAGCCAACCCCGGTTCTACTAGCAAGACAGTAGCTGCATCAGAAGCAAAATCCACGGAGACCCCTGATAGTGAGCGTCTTGTGCTTATGACTTTCAAATATCAAAGGTGGAAGGAGAGAGTCAGAAAGCTAAAGAAATATCATCGAGATTCTCTCTCAGGTAAGAAAGATAATCATAAAAGGGAAGAATCTAAACCTTCTCCTGATTGTAGGAACACAGAACCTGCTGCTAGTCCATCCAACAGCTCAACTGGAAAAGGTGGCAGAGTTACTGTATGCTACAACTCCAAAAAGGAAGGACATTTCCAGTACGAATGTCCTGAGCTCTCAGCTGCCCAGCGAGCGGAAAGGCATGCCAGAAGAGAAAAAATTGCCCGAAGGAGGCATGCCTACATTGTCAGAGAGCTATCCGACAACTCAATATAGGAAGATACATTCATGTGTTCTTTTAAAGATGAAGCTGCATTTGTTGCTGTTGAGGTCGGTGGATCAGATCCTGAAACATCGACTGAACACTGCCTGATGGCTGGTGAAGAGGTTGAGGTAAACTCTAAAGTAATTATAACCTCCTCTTCACAGTGCACACACGACACTTGCTCAGCTACAAGTGAACCTCTAGACTGATACAAGCGTATGACGACCTACTAGAGGAGCAGATTCAGTTGAGTAGAGAGTTCAGTAGAACTGTTCAGGAACTGGAAAAGGTAAAGGTTGAAAATTCGAGACTTTCTTCTGATTGTCAGGTCTCTACTGATTCAGAGAATCTTGTTGCCAGACTGAAGGAAGAGATTGAATCTCGTATGACTAAGTCTCAGCTTCAAGAAACTCAGATATCAGTTCTGACTAAGGATAATTCTGAGAAAGATACTGAGTTAGCCAGACTTAGTCAGAAGCTCGCAGAAGTTGAAAAGGATAATATCTCCCACTGCTTCGTTGTAAGTCCAGGGATCCACGGTGTCTTGTTTATATGCCAGGAGATGGTCAGACATCTCCCCAATTAATATATATGGATAAGGTGTAAATATCACCTTCCTACTATGTCAAAGAGTGTAAGGCGTTGTGTTAACAGATTGTGCAGTTAATCGTGGATTACTATCTTGCACAACTGGTTGTTCAAGTGGAACTCGACCACCTTGTAATTCCTCAAGGATGATGTCGACTCGAGACTTCTGGTTACTAATGTAATCCTCTTCTAAGAACCGAGCATTGGTGCAAACAACGACCTTCTGTTCTTTAGGATCATAAAAGTATGCACCCTACGTTTCTTTCGGAAACCCTATGAAAAACATCACTTTTGAACGTGATTCCAATTTGTCGGTCTGCCTATTTAGCACATAAGCAGGATAACCCCAAACCCTTAAGTGGTGCATATTGGGTTTGAGCCTGCTCCACAACTTGAAAGGGGTCTTTTGTACCAACTTGGAAGGCACACGGTTCAGCAAGTATGCTGCAGTCTCTAGAGCATACACCCAAAAGGAAACTGACAAAGTTGCATAACTCAGCATCGACCGAACCATCTCTAAGAGAGTTCGGTTCCTTCTCTCTAACACATCATTCTGCTGAGGCGTGCACGGTGCAGTCAGGTGGGATATAATCCCACATTCTGTCAAGTAGCCCTTGAACTCGTTGGACAGGTATTTCCCACCACGATCAGATCGTAGTGTTTTGATTTCTTTACCTAGCTTCTTCTCCACTTCTGCTTGATCCGACTTGTGGGGAAGAAGGTAAACATATCCATACCTCGAGTAATCGTCAGTAAACGTGATGAAGTACTCATACCCTCCATGAGCTTGTGTAGACATAGGCACATACAAGTCAGAATGTACTAAACTTAATACTTCTATGGCTCTATAACCCTTTACCTTGAAAGGCCTAGTCACCATCTTTCCTTCCAAAGAGGGTTCGCAAGTTGGAATTGGTTCAACTTGGAGAGACTCCAATGATCCATATTCCACCAACCTTTGAATCCTTTTAAGATTGATGTGACATAGTCTTAAGTGCCACATGTAAGTTTAGTTTACCATAGAAGATTCTTTCCTCTTCCTAGAATTTGATGATGAGAGGAAGCAACAATAACTGAATTACGCGGTTTAGAAGTAATAGTATATAAAGATCCGTTTAATGGCCCACCATAGATAAAATCATCATTCTTCATGATAGAAACTTCACTATCAAAACTTGATTTATAACCATCCATGGTGCAGAGTTTTGAAACAGAAATTATGTTTTGCCCAAACTCATGCACATATAAAACATCTTTAAGTACTAAAACAGAACTATCAAAAGATAGATGTAAATCTCCAATGGCAATTGCAGGTGTTGGCTGATGATTCTATCCTCAGCAGTGTCGATAATAGTGGGAAATGATTTCGTCTTCTATGTTATTACATAGTCAGTAGCCCTGTGCTCTGAATGGATTTATGAAGATTTGAAGATCCCAAAACCCTATATTGATTGGTGAACCATTACGTTGTATTTTGTTTTGTCTCTGAGGTTTTAGACTCAGCAGACCCTCTGCTTTGACTCAAGCACTCAGTAGATTATCCGCCTCAGCACCAGAAGTAGAAGACTTAGTAATACTGGACTCAGCAGGAGCAGTAAACTGAAAGGAGTTAGTGGAACTGAACTCAGCAGGAGTAGTTCACTGTACTCAGAGCTGATCTTCAGTAGAGCCGACTCAATAGGAGAATGCTACTGAATCAGAGATCAGACTCAGCAACGGCCAGATAGTCTTCTGACTGTCAGAATCTTTGAAGTCACTTTTCAGCAGAGTAAATATGAGGAAGAGGAAAGTCAGCTTCAGATCTCCTTGAAGTCTGTTCTGTCTCAACCACTTTCTGAACCTCGACCAATGACAAGCAGTCACGTAACCTATATCTACTTAAAGCTGCAAGTCAACAACTTTCCAGAAAAGGAGGGAAAGGACACTTCCACCAAACTTCAAAAGAGCCGTTAGCTTCCCAAAAGAGAGAGACAAAGGATCGTCGTCTCCAACGGATCTATCCTAATCTCTTCTCTATAAATAGAGGGATAAATTGAAATCTGAAGCTCATGAAGAAACAAACGAATCCGAACGAACACAACCGAACTTACGCATTCAAACGAACTAATCCGAAAAGCCTAAGTCTTCCGCAAGAAGTTCAAAGAATCTACCTCCGGCGAAAGACTATATTCTAGCTCATAGGGAACCAAGTTTAACTGTTTCATACAGCCTCTAGTATCCAAACGACGATACACGAACCCAAAGGTATATTTAGTTGTTCGTCGTTCTAGAAGCATCTCCTTGTTCCCTAACCCTCTAACCTAAGCTCAATAGCATATATCCATAGCTTAGACGATGGAGTTCATCTTTTAACTGATCCTTATTGTAAAGGACTTCTTCACAGTTGGAGAGTTTTTCAAACACTCAGTTTGATAACCGTGTAAACTGAGACTTGCTCATTATAAATCTGAAGACCAGTGTTTGTCCAGCATACAAACCAACTGAGACTACCTCAGTATAATAAATAGCTTCCTGATCTTTTGGGATAGTGGACGTAGGATTTTTGTGTCCGAACCACTTTAAAAATCTTTGTGTCGTGTGTTCTGTTCTTAACTGTTGCATTGATTTACTGTTCATACTGAAAAACCTTCTTTAAATCATTCAACTGAGTTTCAGCAAACTTAACTGACTGCACTAATCAACTGAAACTGTTTTGATAAAAACGTTTTCTAACTCAACTGAATTGGGCCTACACTATTCCGCACTACTGAACTCTATCTGCAAGATACTGAATTCTGACACTCAGTCAGCTAGCAGGTCTCATAGAGTCAGTCACTTTGCCAACATGATTCTATTCAGCTTATCTGGTCTGCTGAACTTGTTCAGTACGACATCATCCTGAAAAGGACTATTCGTGTTTAAGTTAAGGAAATCGGTTTCAGGTGTATTCACCCCCACCCCCTCTACACCTGAACGTGCTCTCGGGACCAACAATTGGTATCAGAGCAGGAGTTCTATAAGACTCTTGTTATTCTAAAATTGGTCTACTTGAACGGATCCGGAAAATGTTTCATTGCATATCATTCTTCATTCATATCACTATTTATCATGTCTGATATGTCAGGTATAAGGATGGTACCCATGTTCTCAATAGAGAATTATAGAGTATGGCGGGTCAGAATGGAGGCTCATCTGACCTCTCTCCACGACAGCATGACAGAGGTTCTAGAGGAAGGACCTATCGTTCCTATGATCGATAGCGTCGTAGCTTAGGATCCAACAAACAGAGGAGGAATGGTGACCGGGAAGAAGATTCCCAAGGACAGAAGTATCTTCACCCAGAGGAGAAGAAGCTTCACAACTTAGACCGCGTCGCCAGAAACGCCATACTGACCACCATGAGTGATTCCTATCTCGGGAGAGTTCAGGACTGCAAGTCCGCGAAGGAACTCTGGGATGCTCTAGCGCTACTGAGTCGGGGACTCAGAAGATCAAAGCAAATAAACTTGCGCTGGAACTCCAAAAGCTGGAGAGATTGTCACTCATGCCTGGTGACACCATTGAAGATCTTAATGTCAGATTTACGAATCTGATGAACTCTATCAACGGGCTGGGAAAGACATTCTCCAACTAAGAGATGAATCTCAAAATTTTGAGGGCACTGCCAGACGGTCACTGGACTGCCTACTTTATTACGTCATTCTGATTTAGATATTGTTACTCCTGACCATATCTTTTCAGAACTTCGAGAAGAAGAATTCGAGTTTGGCATACCTTAAAGGAAGCAGCGAGCTAAAGCTGACACTAAAATCGACCATGCCTTTAAAGCATCAATCAACACAGCAGCTCCAGCGTCTAGCAAGGCTGAACCTTCACTCACTGACATACAAGAAGGAAATCTAGCCAAGAAGTACGCGCAGCTTGCCGTAAAATATCAGAAGGAGAAGGAGAGGCGCAGAAAAGTGACTAAAGCCCTCAGAGAATCCAAGGGTAAGTCTGAATACACGCCAAAGCGCACTCCTGACTCGCATACTTCTGAATGCAGGAAAAAGGATGACTCAGCACAGTCGAAAGACAGTGATAGCAAGGAAGAAAGAGTCACCACCTGCTATAACTGCCAGAAGCCAGGACACTATCAATATGACTGTCCTAAGCTCAATACTGCTGAACGAGCAGCACGTAAAGCAAGAAGAGAGAAGTTCATCAAGAAGAGACAAGCATACATTGCTGGTGAACTCTCGGACGACTCAGATAAAGTCGACTCCTTCATGGATTCATCTGATGATGAAGCAGCTTTCATGGCCCTAGAGCTTGAAGCTGAAGAAGATGCTGAAAAGTGTCTCATGGCAGGAGAAGAGGATGAGGTAAACTCTCATGAACCATTTAATTCCTCCTCACACTGCACACACGACACTCTTTCAGGTGCAGACGAGAATTTGGACGTCGCGATCGCATATGAAGAACTACTCGACGAGCAGATTCATATGAGTTTGCAGCTTAGTAAGACTCTTCAGGAATTGGATACCCTGAAAGTGGAGAATCAGAGACTTTCTCAGGAAAGTCAGGTCGTTACTGAGTCAGAAGGACTTGTGTTGAGACTCAGGGAGGAGATAAACTCTCTGTTGCCCAAGTCTCAGCATCAAGAAGATCAGATCTCAGTCCTGACCAAAGACTTGACTCAAGACTTCAGACCGAGCATGAAATGCTGAAGAAAAGTGATGATGTTTGGAGGAACCTGATGACAGAGCGATACATGGGCGCTGAAAAGAAGCTGGAGGTTATACTAGCAAGCAACAAGCCCAAGCATTGCAAGGAGGGACTTGAATTCAGCCAAGGAGCCTCCTCATCTGCCCCCGTACGCTCAGAAACCCGGCTAGCTCATAGGTTTGTTCGAGGGGAGACCATCAATGCAAATATACTGAACCCCCTAGCCAAGAACAAGCAAAAGATGAAGGCACCTCATCCTACCCATCAGCAATCTGACAAGAAGATCAACACCAGATCACCCCAGTTCAGTCAAGGGGGAACCAGCAAAGCAAAGTGGGTTGATCAGTATGGACCTCCTCAGTTGACACATCCAGCTCAGTATGGGTCATATTACTATGATCCAATAGTCAGGAGAGGACCCAAAAGTCAGAAAAAGAAGAAAGTCGTGCAGAAGGCAAAGGTCAGCAGTCCACCCACTCAGAAGATCCGGACTCCTGAACCTGAAAAGCCTCAGAAGTCAGCAGTGACCAGTCCAGTGGTCAAATATGTTGACTCAAGTTGAAAGAAACTGTTTGAGACCACCAAGGTCGTAAGACAGATATGGGTTACCAAAACTAACATCTAAGGACCCAAAATAAAAAATAAAGGGTACCTAAATATAATTCTATTTTGCAGGTGCACAAGGACCCTTGGTATGTGGACAACGGATGCTCAAGACACATGACGTACCAAAAGGACTTGCTAAAGAATTATACTACTGAAGGACCCCGAATCGAGTTTGGAGACAATGCTAAAGGCTACACCAGAGGCCATGGAACACTCAGCATTGGAACTGCAACAGTTCCAAGAGTATCATATGTTGAAGGACTTCAGCATAACCTTCTCTCTGTTAGTTAATTTTGTGACAACTCGATTAGAGTGATTTTTTACGCTTGTTTCTGTGATGTTATTGATAAATCTACAGGGAAAACAGTGTTATCAGGTTCGCGCAGGAAGAATATCTATGTAGCTGACTGGAACTCAGCTGAACTTGAAGCTTGTTTGTTGGCGAAGAATGACAACAGAATGGGAAGGCTTTGGCACAGAAGACTCAGTCATCTAAACTTCAAAACGCTCAACAAATTGGCTACAAACACTCTAGCAAGAGGGCTGCCGAATGAAGTATTCAGCAAAGACACTCAGTGTAAAGCATGTCTGAAGGGAAAGCAAACAAAGAAAAAAAATCCACCTGTTCCATCTCCTTCCACTGATGGAATCCTTCAGCTGCTACATATGGATTTGTTCGGTCCAGTCTCTCCGGTGACGATCAGAGGCAAGAAGTATGCATTAGTGGTCATTGATGACTACTCGCGCTACACATGGGTCATATTTATTGCCAACAAGTCTAACGTCAAAACAGAGTTACCAACGCTTTTGAAAAGGCTCAGTGTCGAGAAGAACACCAAGATTGTCAAAATACGTTCTTACAGAGGAACTGAGTTCCTTAATTTCATGGTGGAGGAGTTCTGCAAAGCTGAAGGAATAGAGCATGAGACGTCTGTTGCACGCACGCCTCAACAAAATGGGGTTGCTGAGAGGAAGAATCGTACACTCAAAGAAGCAGCAAGAACCCTGCTCGTAGACTCAGGACTCCCAACCAAATTCTGGGCAGAAGCTACTGATACTGCATGTTACACTCAGAACCGATCTCTACTGACAAAGCAGCATAAGAAGACACCATATGACCTATGGAACGGCAGGAAGCCTTCTCTATCTTATTTCCATATTTTTGGGTGTTCGTTCTTTATCCACAATAATGGGAAAGATCAGCTGAAGACTTTCGATAGCAAGTCAGATCAGGGAGTCTTCTTAGGATACTCCCGGGTCAGCAAAGCTTTCAGAGTCTTTAACTATCGGACTCTTTGTGTGGAGGAAAGCCCTCATGTTGTTTTTAATAAGTTTGCTACGGAAGACAGGAGCAGAAACTCTGAACCTGAATCTGAGGACATCAGTAAGCAGCTACAGGATCTGAACTTAAGAGATAAAGTCGAAAAGATCCAGCTATGTTGGGATGATGATTCAGATGAGGAAACTGAAGACAAATCTATCGAATCTCGCCCCAGCAGAAGTAGCCGAAGCAGTTGACTCTCCGAGCACGAGTCAATCCCAGGTAACTCAGGTCGATGAAGAAACCCCAGTGGTAACTGAGACCTCTACTGAGAATAATAATTCAGGGGGAACTAATGATGTTCCTGAGCTAAATGCCCCTGAACCTGGTGACTCAGTAGATCACACTCTTGTAACTGAATTGCTTCAATCTCAGAATAGTACAACTGAAATGCCTAACTCACCTACTATCTCGTGTTGAACAAATTTCAGATGAAGAGTTGAGACATCGTAGATCGTGGCTGGATGCTCATACTTCTGACCAAATTATTGGAGATCCTTCAGCAAGTGTAAAGACAAGATCCAGATTCTATCAGGGAGAAAGCGACTTATATTCCTGCTTCTTGTCTACTGAAGAACCTCAGTCAGTTCAGGACGCACTGAAAGACGCTGACTGGATCATAGCCATGCAGGAGGAGCTGAATCAATTCATGAGAAACGAAGTTCGGGAGCTTGTTGACAGACCCCGACATCAGCATGTGATTGGAACTAAATAGGTCTTCAAGAACAAGCGTGATGAAAACAACGTCATAGTAAGAAACAATGCAAGACTCATGGCAAAAGGCTACTATCAAGCTAAAGGGATAGATTTCGATGAAACGTTCGCTCCTGTTGCAAGATTGTAGGCAATCAAACTATTCCTAGCCTACGCAACACATCAAAGATTCAGAGTTTATCAAATGGATGTGAAGTCTGCTTTCCTGAACGGCGTGCTAAAAGAAGAAGTCTATGTGGAATAGCCTCCCTGCTTTCAGCAGGGACATCAAGTATATAGACTCAGAAAGGCTCTGTATGGGTTAAAATAAGCACCCAGGGCTTGGTACGATACCCTATCTGAGTTTCTTCTTCAGAAAGGTTTTCAGAAGGGCACAGTAGACCACACATTATTCAGCATTCGACTGGAAGACGATCTATTGCTTGTGCAGATCTACGTAGATGACATCATCTTCGGCTCGAAGAACATCATCATGTGTCAGCAGTTTGAGAAAATGATGAAGGATAAATTCGAGATGTCAATGATGGGAGAGATGAACTATTTCCTCGGCTTTCAAGTCAAATAATCTGAGAAGGGGACGTTCATTAATCAAAGCAAATACACTCGAGACCTCATCAAAAGATTCGGTTGCACATCCGGCAAACCAATCAAGATCCCGATGAACACGAATAAGAAGATCGATCTTGATAAAGAGGGAGTATCAGTAGACCAAATTGAATTTCGTGCTATAATTGGTCTTTATTATACTTAACAGCTACACGTCCTGACATAACTTATGCTGTAGGTGTCTGCGCTGGATTTCAGGCGAATCCGAAGCAGAGTTACTTGGACTCAGCAAAGAAGATTCTCCGCTATCTCAGAGGAGCACCTGACATGGGTTTACGGTATCCAGCTGATGATAATATAGAACTAACTGGTTATTATGATGCTGACTATGCAGGGTGTAGAATCAACCGAAAATCAACTTCTGGAACGTGTCAGTTCCTCGGCAGTAAGTTGATCTCATGGTTCTCAAAGAAACAGCATTCAGTAGCGACGTCAACTACTGAAGCTGAATACATGGCTGCCGAAAGTTGCTGCGCCCAAATCCTTTAGCTGAGACAGCAGCTACACGACTATGACGTCATTCAGAATGAAGTGTCGATCTTCTGCGATAGTACCAGTACCATTGTAATCATTCAGAATCTTGTACTTCATACGAGATGCAAGCACGTGGACATCAGACACCACTTCATTCGTGACCATATCGAAAAGAAGGATATCAGGATGGAAAAGATCCATACTGACCATCAAAGGGCTGATATACTGACCAAACCTCTAGCTGAAGCCAGATTCAGAGAACTTTCAGTCGAACTAGGTCTACTGGACCCTACTGACTCCAGTCAGTAAGAGGATTAAGGAGAGGAGCATTCAGTAAGGGGGAATGTTCACTCTCAGTACCGAGTAAAATCAGTACGTAGAGACTCAGCAACCAACTACACGAGGTATCAGCTGACTACGATGTTCAGCTGACAGGTTTGCGTATCTCTACTCAGTAGCCTATAGAACGATTCTGTGCATTTATGATCAGATTCAGCATCGAATTCAATGCCTTAAGAAATGTCATTAAATTTTAACGGATCACATTTAATACACGACATTCTATGTACAAGCATGCTGAACTCTGCCACGCATTTAATACATATCGTATCAAGTTACTACTTAGGCTATTTACAACTGGCTTTTAAAAAGCGCGTTCAAACGGAACCATTGATCTTTAACTGTTCATCTTCTCTAAGATACATATATATGATATTTGAGTTCAAATCTTTGACACCATCATTCCATATCTACAATATCTTAAAAAAAATCGAGATTTTCTGAGATACTTATTACTTTCTATCCAAATTCTCTCCAAAATATTCAGAAAATCTTTTGGTAACTCTTCAATGATTATTAAGTATCGTATGATTTTTATTTCTCTTATATGTTAATCGATACTGACCTATGTTGTGTATGCAGATTACAAAAATGACAGGAATTCAAGTAGGTGCTCCTGCAGACATGCAAGAGATCCTCGAGAAGGATCGAGTCTGGTGTGAACCAGTCATGGAGTTCGATGAGTGCAATCTGGACTTTATGGAGGAGATATTCTATGCACTCAGAGAAACAGGTCTAGAAGGATTTCTGACCAGGAGATCGACTTTCTTTCTTCTACGCCAAGTCGCCGAGATCTACTCCAACAATGATTCAGTAGATGGAGATATTAGAGGGAGATTCGTCGTCCATCCAGTAGACGATCCCTCACGGAACGCGATTGAAGTAATGCAGATGTCCATCCGCGAAGCTCTTCAGAGAAGCTTCAACCTTCCCAACTCAGGACACAACACACTCAACTACAAAGATGACTTAATGGATGAATACCTCACTGAGTTCTGTGGAAAGCCAACCGTTTTCAGAGCTGCTTTTCCCAAGAACGCTATGCTCCCTCAGTAGAGAGCACTAGCTTACATTGTGACTCAGTTGCTGACGAGTCAAGCAGGCTCGTTTGACCAGGTATCTAGGCCCAAACTACAACTGATGATGGCAATATATGATCGGGCCAAGATCAACTAGACAGAATTTTTCCTTAAAGAATTCACACTGCAGACAGCCAAATTTGATAAGGCATCTAACCGGCTGAGCGCCAAAGGAAAGCTCCTCTATGGACTCAAACTCTCAGTGAAGATAGAGGATTTCTGCAAATCTGACAAACTCACCTTCGCTGACAAACAGTACTTCAATGTGAAGAAAGTCAGATTCCAGAATAGGTCAGCAGCCCTTCAACAGATCGGCTCAGGGCCAGCTACACCTACGAGTGGGACTCAGCAGACCTCAACAACGAAGAAGAAGAGGTCCCCACCAAAATCCACACCAAAGACGCCAACTAAAAAGCTGAAGAAGGTCAACCAAGTTGTGCCCACTGAAACTACAGTGGAAACAGAGGCCGTCATTACTCAGCCACCACTTCAGCTGAGAGACGAGCCTGAGTCTTCTGAGAGGACTCAATCAATGGAGAAGATCGTCTCCACTGAACATGTAGAGACAATGGACCAAGGGATCCAAGCTGAAGAGATCCAATCTTAAGTCCAGACTCTGGATAGCCCCTTGGACGTACCTCCACTCAGCAGTATCCCATTTGCTGAGAAATAGGCATCTCCCATCGAAGTTGAGAGCTCGGAGACTGCCTCAGAAGAAGAATCTGTCGGGATGGAAGCCTCAGCGCTCATATCCCGAGCCTCCTGGGAGATTGCTGAGATGATACTGGAGATCGCCAGCCACTCAGACCTTGTTACATTAGCGAGGCAGGCGAGGCTCCATATGCTGATCAGGTTCCAGGAATGGCCAAATCTGAAGCACCTTGTCCTCTACCATACCTATGAACAGCTCCATGAAGATGAGCTGCTGATAAGAGAGAAGATTTGCTAATCAGAGCCATCTGACCTCGGCACGCTCGAGGATCTGAGGGCGGCTATGCTCGCATTGCTGAATGAGAGACAACCCATTTCAACACCCACGCCCTCATATGGGTCTGACCCTGATAGTCAGGACCCACCCCATGATTCAGGCCCTGAGAAGCATGATGAGGGACCTCAACAGGACAAGGATGCCACTGCATCTACTGCTGTCTCTCCACTCAGCATCCTTGGTCCTGGACAGACGGTGGCTGGTACTTCAAAGGCAGCTGATCCTGCTCAACTTCTTCTCCAATCTGCTTTCGAAGTAGCGCCCAGCCCAAAGTGCCGTCGTTCAAAAATAGTGGCCAGGCACTGAAGGATCAAGGCACCCTGAATCGCCTTCTTGCCCGTGCCGTCCACAAAACTTGGAGGCAAACCACTGAGGCACAGAGTGCAGAGATGCAGGGACTCAGATAAGCCATTTCTTCATCCCAGGTCCCTGACTTCTCCAGCATTCTGACGAATGCCTTAGCTGCTCAGAGAGCCGATTTTGAGGCTCAGCTCAAGACTGTTCAGGAAGGCTATGATGAATTGCTGAATCAATACAAGGCCACCCAAACCGCTCATACTGAATCAGTCACAGCCATCTCTCAAGGCAATGAACTCAGAATCCAAACTGTACAGAAGGCCCTTGAAGAGAAGGTTGAACAGCAGCTGAAAGAGTTCAAGGCTGCAGCAGATCTCTCTCACAAAGAACACAACAATCAGCTGACCAACGAGAGAAATGAGCTGCATGAAGCTCTGACCAAGATCTACACAAGACTAGATGATCTGTCAGCCTTCAACAAAAGCTTGAACAAGAAGGTATCTGCTCCAACCCCAATCCTACTTGCTGATGCCAAAAAGGGGGAAAGTTTGGCTAAGGGGGAAAGTCTAAAAGAAAAATCAATTAAGGACGAAGCTGCCAAGGAGCTGATACTGAAGGCTCCGAAGAGAGCAAGGTCAGTAGCCAGGGCAACATCAACTCAGACATCCACCCCTACTGCACCTACTGAAACTGGCGAGGCCCAGGGGGTCTCAGCTGCAGCTGCAGCATCAACTGAGACAGGCCCAAGTGGCTCAGGAGCCAGAGAAGTCGCGACTCAGGCAACACAGACTCCACTTGATATCACTAAGGAAGTTGCCGAGTACGCTGACGAGGAGGACTCAGAAGAGGAAGAAGCTCCTCTTCCACCTCCTGTTACCGGCAAAGGCAAGAAAGTGCTGAAACTCCCAACCCCTTCCTCCAAGAAGAAAGGATCCAAGAGATTCATTACCCCGGAGGAGGCAGCTCAGATAGCCGCTGACGAGAAGATGGCAAGGGAGATTGCCGAAGCTGAAGCAGCCAATAAGCCTAAACCGAAGCTTGTCAAAGGCAAAACCAAGGCTCCAGCTGGAGGCAAGAGAACAAGTTCAAGGCTGCCTCCCAGAACACTTAAACTCATCGCGAAGCTGACAAGCAAAAAGAGAAGGAGCAGCAACAGGGCACCTCCAAAGAAAAATCTTCTACTCCTGCTGACTCAGAAGAAGAGCCACCTCACAAGCCTTCCTATACTGCCTCTAAGGAACAAGAACAGGAAATAGAAGAGATCTGGGCTCAGTTAGACCGATACTTGTACAGAGGTGAAGAGGCCAGGTAGATAGAAGCAGCTAGAGAAAGGATCAGGATGGCAGATCTTGAGGCTCTAAAGCTGAGAACAGAAAAGGAAGCGAGTCAGAGGATCCCCTCAAAGGCTGATATCCCTTACAGATACAGAAGATTCAAGAAGCCTAAGGATTTTAAGACTCATAGATGGCCTAGGACAGATGAATGGATGCCAGTGGAATTCACTCAAAGATGGGAAGCGCTGAAGATAGAGTTCATTAAAAGGAACTACTTCTGGAGATTCTGGCCTGACAAGCGCAAGGCAGAAGCTTACACTGAATGAATGATGAGAGCCGACCTAGACATGTATGCCATATTGCAGAAAGCTAACAATAAACATGTTGAAGTCAGAGTTCCAGACCCTAGAATCTTTCCACCCCCACAGAGACTTGATGGATCCATTCACTATGGTGTTATAGAGAAAGAAGTGAAGGACGCTGCTGAAGCCAAGTTTCTTGATGAAGAAGATCCAGCGGACTTTGCTGAGATACTGAAGCTGAGAAAAGTCACTTATCGCATGTATGGAGTGCCTCTTCCTGAATCTCAATCCCAAGATTTCAAAGACAGGATTAGGCAGTTCAAATGACTTCTTGCTTCTGTGTTCTCTTTGTATCTTTTTCTTGTTTTCTAGCTTAGCAAAGATGTAACTGTACTGAACTTCTTTACATATATATAATATATCTCTGTTTGGCTTTCACAATATCTTATTGTCTGAACAGCCGTGTTTATTTATGCTTAACACTTAGAATCACTGAAGTGATTAGTGACTCACACACTCACTGTCTGATTATTTATTGTCAGTTGTTGCTTAGCTAGATTCTGATAGACTTGATAGCTTTGTAAAGGGGAAATATTGTTAAGACAGGGGGAAATTTTTGCTCAGACTCTGTATTTATTCTGACTTTCTGCCCTGATCCCCTCAGTAGTCTAGAACTTGAAGAACAACTCCACTGATCCTACCTGTAACACTTGTAAGGAGCTCTGTTTCTGATAAGTCATAGTGTTAGGTTGTTTGTTCTGTTGATAGCTATTAGGTTTTGGTATCATCAAATAGGGGGAAAATGTTGGGTGATGATTCTATCCTCAGCAGTGTCGATAATAGTGGGAAATGATTCAGTCTTCTATGTTGTTACACAGTCAGTAACCCTGTGGTCTGAATGGATTTATGAAGATTTGAAGATCCCAAAACCCTATATTGATTGGTGAACCATTACGTTGTATTTTGTTTTGTCTCTGAGGTTTCAGACTCAGCAAACCCTCTGCTCTGACTCAGGCACTCAGTAGATTACCCGCCTCAGCACCAGAAGTAGAAGACTCAGTAATACTGGACTCAGCAGGAGTAGTAAACTGAAGGAGTCAGTGGAACTGAACTAGCAGGAGTAGTTTACTGTACTCAGAGCTGATCTTCAGTAGAGCCGACTCAGCAGGAGAATACTACTGAATCAGAGATCAGACTCAGCAACGGCCAGACAGTCTTCTGATTGTCAGAATCTTTGAAGTCACTTTTCAGCAAAGTCAATACGAGGAAGAGAGAAGTCAGCTTCAGATCTCCTTGAAGTCATGTTCTGTTTCAACCACTTTCTGAACCTCGACCAATGACAAGCAGACACGTAATCTATATCTACTTAAAGCTGCAAGTCAACAACTTTCTAGAAAAGGAGGGAAAGGACACTACCACCAAACTTCAAAAGAGCCGTTAGCTACCCAAAAGAGAGAGACAAAGGATCGTCGTCTCCAACGGATCTATCCTAATCTATTCTCTATAAATAGAGGGATAAATTGAAATTTGAAGCTCACGAAGAAACGAACGAATACAAACGAACACAACCGAACTTACGCATACATGAGAGAACACACAGAGCATTCAAACGAGCTAATCCGAAAAGCCTAAGTCTTCCGCAAGAAGTTCGAAGAATTTATCTCCGGCGAAAGACTACATTCTAGCTCATAGGGAACCAAGCTTAACTGTTTCATACAGCCTCTATTATCCAAACGACGATACACGAACCCAAAGCTATATTCAGCTGTTCGTCGTTCTAGAAGCTTCTCCTTGTTCCCTATCCCTCTAACCAAAGCTCAATAGCATATATCCATAGCTTAGACGAAGGAGTTCATCTTTGAACTGATCCTTATTGTAAAGGACTCCTTCTCAATTGGAGAGTTTTTTAAACACTCAGTTTGATAACCGTGTAAACTGAGACTTGCTTAGTATAAATCTCAAGACCAGTGTTTGTCCAGCGTACAAACCAACTGAGACTACCTCAGTATAATAAATAGCTTCCTGATCTTTCGGGACAGTGGACGAAGGATTTTTATGTCCGAACCACTTTCAAAAACTTAGTGTCGTGTGTTCTGTTCTTAACTGTTGCATTGATTTACTGTTCATACTGAAAAACCTTCTTTAAATCATTCAACTGAGTTTCAGCAAACTTGACTGACTGCACTAATCAATTGAAACTGTTTTGATAAAAACATTTTCTAACTCAACTGAATTGGGCCTACACTATTCCGCACTACTGAACTCTGTTGGGTTACGAGTCAGTAGATGGTATTCAGCTGTTAGTGGTTAAATAATATTGGGGGAAATCATAGTAGTACTATGGAATTGAAGATCCCAAAACCCAGCTGATATCAGTAGTGTAGTGTCTTGATAGGACTAGATGATGTATAGGCTAGACTGTTTTTATTATCTATCTTTTTGTCTAAGTCCTCTACGGGGTAAATTGCTGGATTGATCTTGAATGCGCTAGAGTTATTCGAAAGCTTGAGCGTCTTTTCCTTGATATCCCGTATTTGAAGCTCAGATTTCTTCTCTATTTATAGTTGTGAGCAGGCATATGTCCGTTGGAGAAGACGATGCCATGTGTCACAAGCTTCCAAAGAAAATGGCCATAAATTTGAATTGTTGCGGCAGAGTTATTGGACACTGTACATGAGAGCAGCTTTAGTTGGTCAGAGCAGATAAAGCGTTGTCGGCTTCTCATTGGTTGAGGTTTGTGGTCGGTGAGATTGTGTCAGACATCGGAGTTGACTCTCTCAAATCCTCGTATGTCTTCTGCTGACTTTTGAAATGACTTTAGCGGCTGAGTCGTTTTCTGTCGGATGTAGTAGACTTTAAGCAGTCTTTATCTTCTTCGTCTGAGTCGGCTGACAAGAGATATTCTCTTGAGTATGGTCAGCTGATGACTGCGAAGGTACTGAGATTGCATAGAGTTCTTCTGCTAATGTCTGTCAGCTGATGAGATGTCTTCTACTGGGCGAAGATCAGCTGATGACTTAAGAACGCAAGAAATTACACTGATGACGTGGGGTTTTGGAAGGTAACTTCGACAGAAGATCAGTCCAACAATTTACCCCGTATAGGACTTAAACAAAAAGATAGATAATAAAAACAGTCTAGCCTATACATCATCTAGTCCTATCAAGACACTACACTACTGATATCAGCTGGGTTTTGGGATCTTCAATTCCATAGTACTACTATGATTTCCCCTAATATTATTTTAACCACTAACAGCTGAATACCATCTACTGACTCATAACCCAACAATTTCCCCCTAATTGATGATGCCAAAACCTCTATAAAATATAAAGAAAGAATACTAAACTACTGACATAGATAGACTTCAGTAAACTGAATCAGTTAGCCTTAAGAGTTCAGCAGTTGAGAGATAGGCAAAATCAGAGAAACAATTATATGTGAGTGTGTTCAGTGATCAGTTGTGATAAGAAAACACAACTAAGAGCCTTAAGATAATGAGTAAAAATTGTCTGGCCAGAAGAAAAGGAACTGATATATATGAAGAAGATTACAGGGTTCCTATTCTTCTATACAGGGGATGAGAAGACTATTGCTAACGTCTGAATCTCTGGGTCTTCTTCTTGAAGTCTTCAGACCTATCAGCAGGAGGATCCAGGCCATAATATTTCTAAATCCTTGCACGCAACGTCTGGATTTCCTCGAGATCAGCAGGAATATCATAACTTAGATCATGATGGTAAGCTGCTGCTTCGATCTCATCTTCTATCTCCTTCGTGCATAGCACGCCACGAGTAGTCCTAGGAGGAGGGATGCGTTTGAATGCTGGAGCTCTGAGGGGTATCTTCTCTCTTTCCATAATCTGTAGGAGCTGATCTCTGAGCTGGGCATTGTATTGATGAATAAATTCTTCAAAGAGTTAATCAGTTGGTATCCTAGATGGATAGAAGCCCCATACATAGTATCCCTTGATAAATTCTTCTTTGAGTTCCTCCCACTGCTCGTTCAGTTCTGCTGGCACCCATCTGTCTATATGAGGAATATGAGCTTTCTTGATGTAAGGTGCTCTGGGTGCTCCTCTCCTGTAAGACCTTGGGATCTGCCTTCTCCAATCTACTACTGGCTCGCTAGCTATCTTATCTATCAGTTGAATGATCTTAGCAAGGTCAGCCAATATTTTCATCTCTTTGAGACCCGCTGATCTAGCATCTCCTCTTCGGAGATTTAATCCCTTCAGCATGGCCTCCCAGGTTGCTCTGTCCTCGGCCTTTTGCTCAGGTGTAAGAGTAGGAGTATAAGAACTCTGAGCTAAGGGCAGGGCTGCAGTAGAAGACGCTTTGGCTAGCTCCTCTTGAGCTTTCTTCTTTTGTTCAACAAGGATCAGTTTAGCCTTTTCTTTGGCAATCTTTCCAATTATTTTTCTAGGCTTCTTAGCCTTCTTAGCTTCTTCAATCTGCTGTTCATGATCCAACTGATCTTGCAGCTTCTGGGCAACTTCTTTATCAAATGCCTCCTGCTCCGCTTTGGATTTAAGTTTAGGTATCGGGGAAGATGGAGGAGTAACTTCAGTTGTGATCTCCTTCCCCGGCCTTTGTGGTGGCAGTGGCTTATCGAGAAATCGAGCAATATCTTCAATGTGCTGAGCAATTGAAACATTTGCTGGCTCAGTCACAGCTGGTTGGACTTCTGGGACTTGAACATTTCCAGGAAGGGATACTTCAGAACTGGTTCCATCCTGAATAGCTGAACCTTCCCCCTGATTTCCTTCCCCCTGATTTCCTTCCCCTCTTACTAATAGCTTGGACTTCTGGGCTTTTCTCCACTTCAGCCTATTCCGCCTCAGCCTGTTCATCTATCACGGCTTCTTCCCTCTTTTTGGCATCATCAGCCAGGGTGAGGCGAGTGCGGATGGCTGTCACCTCCTTATCCAAATTAAAGCAAAGATTCTTGATGAAGGTGGCGTTGGATTCGAAGTCTTTAACTGCATCGCAGTATTACTCCGATTCCTTCTCCTGATCAGCTCTAAATTGTTTGAGTTGGGCTGCAGACTCCTATCTGAGTTTCAGCAGAGACTGATCATGAGATTCTGTCATCTCCTTCCGAATTTCTTTGAGTGCCTCCGCCTGTTGTTGAATGGCTTTCTGAAGGCTCGAGGAGGCCACTCTGTTTCTTTCATCCATAGTGGCTTGGACTGCCGCAAGGCCCTGAGTCAGCTGCTCAGAGAATGACTTCTGCTGAGAGATAAGGAGCTGCTGACTTTGAGCGGCTAAGTCCGCCTTCTGAGATGTAAGGGCGGCCTCGACAATCTCCTAAATGTTGACTGAAGAAGTAGGAGTTTTGGAGACCTTCTCAACCCCTGCTGCCAGTCGGTCGACGCTCTCAGTCTGGACTTTGGTGTACTGAGCCCATTTGAGATGAACGTCTTTTGCAAGGAGTCGATTCTTATC
Source organism: Lavandula angustifolia (assembly GCA_028984105.1). Lineage (NCBI taxonomy): Eukaryota > Viridiplantae > Streptophyta > Magnoliopsida > Lamiales > Lamiaceae > Lavandula > Lavandula angustifolia. The sequence continues at coordinate 8,861,741 of CM054822.1, forward strand.
TCCCTGTCGCCTGATGGCTTTGTTGACCGACTTAGAGGTCATGAAACCGATGGGTTTGATCTGATAATTGCTGGTTCCGAGCCTCTGCTCAGATGTCGCGATCTGTTGCGCTCGACTCGGCTTCGAGACAACTGGGGCATCACCTGATGTGGAGGGTGGTGGTGATCTGCCCTGTTCGCGAGGAGTGTTACCCTCAGCAGATCCTCCCAAATCTGCATCCTTGGGTGGCGCCTGATCCATGTCATCATCATTATTGTCATCATCCTTGTCATCACCATGATGAGATGGAGGCGAAGGGTTGTTGACTGGAGCTGAGGATCTTAAGCTTAGCAGATAGAGCATAGCAGCGCGAAGATCCTCGAAGGAAGCTAGATCAGTTGGTTCCCCAAACCCTATAGCTGATTGCATGCTCTGCTCTTCTGTCAGTAGGGACAAGGCTGACTGAGTCCTGATAAGTTCTTCAAGAATATCCCAGCTAAGGAATCTCAGCAGCATTTGTGTCCTGGCCCTTATGGCAATATCGACCAGATCCCTATGTTCAATTATTTTCGGGGATCTGAGCACTGACCTCTCCAATGGCTCGGAGACGGGTGGAGTGCATGGTCGTCCACTCTAAGGAGGTTTCCTCAGTCGGTACTCCAGTGTCCGACTGAGTCTCTGAGGAACTAATCTGCTGGACTTTATCTTTCAGCGTAGCACTTTCTATGCCTGTGTCCGCGTTAAGTGGTGGATCCTCCTGAGTGGGTGGAGGAGAGGCAAGTTTTGTTGGAACCTCAGAAGGTCCAGGCTTGCTGAGCCTCTTCCTCTTAGGCGGGTCAGCGCGAGGGGGCAAGTCGGAAGTGACTCTTTTCTGCTCAGGCGGCCCTCGCTCGATGGATTTCTCAGCAGCGGCTCTTATCTTGAACTTTATGAGCTTGCGGTCGAAATATCTCGCATCAGCAAAGGCTGAGCGATCTGATACTGACTCTTCGATAATTACGGACATCTTTTTCCCGTACAGCAGCTTTCCCACACTTATAAGGCTCCTCTCTCCTGTGGGTGTGGCTGCGAACTTCTGAGCCTGAGGTTTAAGCTCGGCTACATAGTAGTCAGTCCAATTGACTCTGACTCCATCATCTATTATCATCATCAGCTGAATGCGAAGCTTGGATAACTGATCATACGAACCGGCTAAGCTCGTAAGAATGTGTGAAACAAAGTACGTCGTTGAAGACTACGTCGTTTCTGCCACAGAATTTCTGAACATAGGAGTTAATCTCTTTCTCCTTGTATCCAATGGGTGAGACTCCGCGCGCTGGGAGATCAAAGGTCAGCTCCACGGCGGATCGGATATCGATGATGTGTTCACTGGCATCCCAAGATTGAGGGACAACTTCCTTCATGTATGAGAACCTGGATTCCTCCACGCCTGTATCTAGGGTTCTCCAGTTGTAGTAGACTTCTGCAAGTTGTCTGGGCAAGTATGCTCTGGGTTGCTTCGAGACGAGAAGCTCCAGTCCGGAAGTCTCGAGAGCCGTGATGATGGGCTCAAGATATGGAAGATCAGCTTGGTGTAGCGCCATCGTCTTTCGAATAAGATTCGGGACTTGATGATTTCATCGATGTTGGTGGGTGTTTTGACAGCCATATTATCTGCAAATTTTCTGTTAGAGACTGAAATAATAGAAGTCAAAACACAATTTATTTGCGATAATGCAGATGATGTTTACCGTAAATGTAGAGCTTGGTTGAAAAGAAAGTTCAGATTTAGAAGAGAAGATGAATCGAAAATGCTGAAGTTTCTTAAGCTCTAATGGCGATAAATGTGTGAAAGTGGATTTGAGGTAGAAGTTGAAAGATTTTATATGATCGTGCATATCAAATAGTTTAGATCGGACGGTTGGGGTTCAATCTAAAATTTTTAATGACGGTTGTGATTTGATGTTATAAATGGAATGATTACACAAGCTGCCTCTACCATAGACCCACGTAGGATTATGCGCAGTTAAGGTAAGTGAAAAGACATGCATTAAATGCGCTGCAGGCAGCATTAAAGACTAAGTCATTTTAAATGAGAACGATTTCCTACTGACTTATCCTTAAAAATTAATGGCGGGAAATAAATGATCATTAACTACTGAGTGCAAGCGACTGAGATAATAAACGCAAGATCAATCCAGCGAAGAACTTGTCCAATAGAATATCACTAGTTCTTCTCTCTAGAGTTCTTTAGATCTCTTTTCTCCAGCTAAGCTCATTGCTAAATTTATAGCTTAGAAATTCGAAGGAGTTCACTTTTTGTGATTGTTCTTACTGTAAGAACTCCTTCCTAGTTGGAGATTATCCCCTCCCTTTCAAACCTCGATTTGATTTGTAAAGTCACTAAGGACTATAACGTAGAGGGTCTATCCAGTGCACAGATTCCTTGGTGAGACTTGCTCAGATAAATCAACAAGAACTCCTGTTCGGCAGGACCGTGGACGTAGGATCTTGCGTATCCGAACCACGTTAAAAATTGCTTGTGTTATTTACTGTTTTATTGCATTGCATACAAACTGATTAAAAATCATATCGTTGCATAAAACGTATTCTCAAAGCGCACTAGCCAAAAATTACTTGATTTGTGAAAATCACGTTTTCAAACTAAGACAAATCTCCGGGCCCCACACTCTTTTCCGCACAACGTCTCATCGATCTGTTTCGAAATCTCGACAAAAGTCAGTAGGAGAGCTCAGTAGTTGGCACACTTCTGACCCGCGATCGAAGGTTACTATTTGGCACTGTTCATCAATTGCAACCTACAGCTCAGCTATCCTTCGCGTTCTGAGAAAAAGAAACCATGATCAGGTTTATTCACCCCCCCCTCTACACCTGACTATCGTCTCTAGACCAACAAACTCTATCTGCAAGATACTGAATTTTGACACTCAGTCAGCTAGCAGGTCTCAGTAGAGTCAGTCACTCTGCCAACAGGATTCAGAACAACTTATCTGGTCTGCTGAACTTGTTCAGTACGACATCATCCTGAAAAGGACTGTTCGTGTTTAAGTTGAGGAAATCAGTTTCAGGTGTATTAACCCCCCCCTCTACACCTGAACGTGCTCTCGGGACCAACGTAGGAACTCTCGATCCATTGTCCATTGAGACTACCACCTCGCCATCGCTCAATTGCCTTTTCTGCAAGAAACCTTGCAAGGTGTAACAAACATAATCAGTTGCCCCCGAATCCACTACCCATTCGTGGGTAGAATAGGAAACCAAACCAGTTCCAGTTAATAGAGCGACTTGCGTCTCTTTCTATTTTGCCTTGAAGTTTGGACATTCAATTTTTCAATGTCCAACCTTACCACACTTGAAACACTTCCTCTTAGGTTTTTGAACCCCTTCGGTAGGTGCTAACTTCGTGCTCCCACTACTCTTCTTGACATTCGTAGCCTTCTTGCCCTTTTCTGAAATCCACCTTTCGGAGGGTTCCTTGAGCTGCTAGTAGTGTTCAAGACTTGGATTCCCTTACCTTTAGCCTGACCCATGATTCTTAGTGAATGCAAAATGATATCTATCTTGATGCCAAGCTCCAAGATACCACCAACATTTACAAGCCGATCTACCAGCTCGATCATATGTAAAATATGATCCTGCACGGATGCACCTTCAGTCATAGAGCAGGTCATAACTTGCCTCAAGAGATGGAATCTCGGAGATCTATTGGTCTCACTGAACTTTTCAGCCATAGAATCCCATATTACTCCCGCAAGGAGCGTGTTTTCATACTGTAAACAAGAGAAAAGATCATGGTAGATAGAATGACAAAATGAGTCTTGTCATTATCCTCTATCCGCTTCTCTGATTCCCTTATCTGCTCTTCAGTCGCCCTTTCTTCGGGGAGTTCAGGCTTAGGGTTACTGAGAACATATATTATTTTCTCAGTTTTGAACAATAGTGAAAGGTTTCTCTTCCACTGTTTATAAAATTGGTTAATTTAAACCCATTAGGGTTTGGTTGGTGAGACTGTTTAGGAACTCGAAAAATATTAGAACATACACATCTGAATAATATAATTTAAAAACATGTATGAAATTAGTATTTGCACATAATTCATAATTAACCATCATTTTAACGTTTTGAAAAACCAATGCTGGTTAAATACTCGAACAACTCTAGGAATTCCACTCGTAAGCCATGCAGGTGGACGTTTACTAGCGTAGCCCTAAACCAAACTATTTACCTAGCTCTTTAATTCCAATCCACGCCTAGGTTCTTCAGATGAATGGAATTAATAGTTCGATGTTCTGGACCATGTCACTATTAAAAATGCGGGAAGGGACTTCGAGGGAAGTGAAATGTACTTGCAGTGACATCTAAGCATTGACCATTAATTTGACCAAATTAGAATCAAATTCTTGAAATTGAAATACTTACGAGAACCATGCCGCATTCGATTCGATGTAATTACGAGAACCATGCCGCATGCACGCAAGCTTCGCAGGTGGACATTTACGGCTTCGTTCCCACTACTCAATAATAATTAAATATTATTTTGGAAAACTCATCTCACAAAACTAGTAGCTCAAAGATGCAAGCAAGCCACGCAGGTGGACGTTTACTCACATAATCTTACTACTTTCGTGTAGACTCCAATTAATGGAGGTCTGATTAAGTGTTTAATATCCAAATTAATGGAATCTAGTTAAACGCCTAATTTAAGATTGTTTAGTCTTTTTATTCAAAAGGTTTGTTCCGATTCATGCTAAAAACACATAAATCCTAAAGTATGTCTAAACGCACATAATAAAATATTCTCGCAAAAAATAAACATGCTTTAAAACGACGTAAATCCTATTTGTATACTTTTTTAAGTGCAATTAATCATATAATCGCATGCTATAGCATAATAATAAATAAATGCACAAATAAGAAATTTAAAATGTCGTTATCAGGTTTAAAACACACTGATAAAATTAAATCTATCTATTACAAAGCCCGAGCAAAATACAAGTCTTTGAAATCTTCAAAATCTTCGTATCTGAAAACTGCATCAAAAACTTCTACCAGAAACAAATCCACATTAGCGCCACCTCATCAGTCTGTCTGCCAGGTCAGTTAGGGCTGACATCAGCATGCCACGTCAGCATGCCACACCAGCGCTTTCTACAACCTTGCTGCATACCGCCGCAGCCGCCAAAAATACGCCGTTTCGAACACCCACATCGCATTGCCGTTGTCTGGAGAGGTTACGCCGCCGCCTACCGTGAGACAGCGACCGCCGCGCTGCCTGGGGGCCAAAGTTGCGCGGCCGCATCTGCACACAGCACATCGCGAGCCGCCGTGCCTCCATGGCCCTCTCCTGGTCCTCCTTCGCCGTCCCTCCTCCCACCAGACGACATCCGGACGTGTGGGCCATGAATAATGGCAGCTTGGAGCCGCCGCCGCGAGCTGAAGCTGCGGAATTTTGCAGCCCGTCGCCAGCGTGCCCGCCGCAAAAAATGTACCCTCTCCGAGGATGTCGAATCGGCAGAAAGTCAACCTCAGGAACTTGTCAGTTCCTCGGCAGTAAGCTCATATATTGGTTCTCCAAGAAACATCATTTAGTAGTTGTTAGGAGATGATTCAGTAGTAGATTGTTTAGAAGATTTTCTTGATCCCAAAACCCTAATTTGATTGGTGAACCATTTCGTTGTAATAGTAACGCCTTAGTCTCTGAGAGTTTCAGACTCAGTAGAATTTCCTTCAGCATGGTCCAGGCTCAGAGTTCTGTCTGCTAATCCCTCAGTGGACTATCCACCTCAGTACCATGGAGCAGGAGCAGCACACTAAGAGGTGTTCAGATTCGGTATGCTTTGGACTCGGCAGAGCAAGCATCCGAAAGGAGTCGGTAGAACCCGGGCTCGGCAGAGAGCGTCACCGAACCGAGAGTCGACCTTCAGTAGAGTTGGACTCAGCAAGAGTATACTACTGAACCCCAGGTCAGACCCAGCAACGGCCTTATAGTCTCTTTGATTGTCAGATGATCTTATATGTGAAATCAGTAGAGTCGTCCGAGGTTGTTCACATAGGAGAAGTCAGCTTCAGTATCCGCCTAGAAGACTGTGTTGAGATTTTGTATATTAGAAGCACTTTTTATGCTTGTATACAATGTGTTTTTGTCCTTACCACTATTTTATTCTCCTATCTGATAAATGTATATATTTGCACATGTAATCCTTTATCTTGTACAAAAGTTAGATTTGTGTAGTGTGTCGGGTATCACAGAAGACAACACAAATTGGTTGAACTGACAAGATATAAACAGTTATCACAACTAAGAAAACTTCAGGATAAGTTGTCGGTTTAAGCTGCAGTTTAGATAAGAAGTGGCTTGTCTTAGCTGCTTGTCTTTACTGGTACACTGAAGGTGGTGTATTGATGGATCACAGTGAGATGTGTTCTCCTAACTGACCTTAGTGGAGAATCAAGATCTCGGTGACTAAGCTGGTCTTCAGCTTGGTAAGACTTCAGCTGAGTGCATTGTTAGCCCTAACGCTCGGTTCTTAGAAGAGGATTTCATTAGTAGCCATAAATCTCGAGTCGACATCATCCTTGAGGAATTACAAGTTGGTCGAGTTCTACTTGAACAGCCAGTTGTGCAAGATAGTACTCCACGAGTAACTGCACAATCTGTTAACACAACGCCTGATATTGTTCGACCTAGTGGGAGGGTGATATTTACACCTGATCGATATATGTTCACTGGGGAGAAGTTTCATCATCTACCGGCAGATGAACAAGATACCGTGGATCCCTGGACTTACAATGAAGTAGTGGGACATGTAGATGCAGATTCTTAGTGAATCGTCATGGACTCAGAATTTAAGTCCATAATTGATATGGACGTATACAAGATCACTGAACTAGCTGAGGGCTGCAAGGCTATTGGTAGTAAGTAGGTATACAAGAGAAAGAGAGAGAGGATAGAATGGAGAGATCTTGGCATTTAAGGCCAGGCTAGTGGCAAAGGGTTTTACCCAGAAAGAAGGTTTCGATTATGAAGAGACCTTCTCGCCTGTAGCAATGATCAAGTCTATTAGGATTCTCCTTGCCATAGCAGCTCACATGAACCTAGAGATCTGGCAAATGGATATCAAAACCGTATTCCTAAACGGTCACCTTAAAAAAAGGTAGGGACATCTACATGAAACAGCCAGATGGTTATGTGAAGGAGGGCGAAGAGCATCTAGTTTGGAAGCTTAAGAAATCTATTCTTGGACTTAAGCAAGCTTTCCGGTTATGGCACCAGCGTTTTTGATGAGGTAGTCAAATCCTATGGATTTATATCCTATCCTAACGAGGTGTGTGTACCGTATTTGTGTTAACGGATCAGTGATGTTTCTTGCATTTTACGTAGATGACATCCTTCTCATTGGCAACAATGTTGAAGTGTTATCAGACGTAAAGACATGGTTATCCGAGCAGTTTCTAATGAAGGACTTAGGTGAAGCTGCTTACATCCTTGGGATCAATGTTATCCGAGATCGCCAGAAAAGGATGTTAGGCTTGTCACAAGCGTCCTACATTGATACTGTTATTGCTCGTTTCAGCATGCAAAATGCCCAGAGAGGTTCGGTACCTTTCAGACATGGCATTTTTCTATCTAAGAATCAGTGCCCTAAAATGCCTGAAGAGATAGAAAGTATGAGGCAAGTACCATATGCTTCCGCTGTCGGTAGTCTCATGTATGCAATGCTTTGTACAAGACCAGATATCTCATATGTTGTAGGCATGGTCTCAAGATATCAGTCTAATCCTGGACAAGCGTATTGGACTGCGGTCAAAAATATTCTCAAGTACCTTAAATAGACTAGAGGTTATAGAATTGTTTACCAGTCAGACAGTCTAGTGCCTTTGGGTTATACCGACTCGGATTTCCAGGCTGACAGAGATGAGAAGAAGTGGACCTCGGGTTATATGTTTACCTTGGGAGGTGGAGCCATTTCATGGAGGAGTGCAAAGCAGAAATGCATTGCGGACTCAACCATGGAAGCAGAGCATGTGGCTGCTTCAGAAGCTTCGAAAGAGGCAGTTTGGCTCAAGAATTTTCTCCAAGATCTTGATATTGTTCAGAATTTACCTAACGCAATCACGATTTATTGTGATAATGCGGGTGCAGTGGCAAATTCTAAGGAACCTATATCTCACAAGGCGTCTAAATACATAGACAGGAAGTACCACATTATACGAGAATTCGTAAATCGAGGCGATGTACTCATAGAAAAGAGCGGAACTGAAGACAACCTAGCTGATCCATTCACAAAGAGCATACCAATTCCGGCTTACGAGAAGCATGTTCGTGGCTTAGAACTGGTAGAGATGCCCCCCACTTAGGACTGCAGAAACTTTTGTATAAGTGGGAGAAGAGGATTGTTAGATAGGATACGTAGCTAAATAATAGTTTGTACCTAGAACTGACACATTGTATACTAAAAGTTTGCTTTAGTATAAGTGGGAGAATTGTTGGGATTTTGTATACTGAAAGCACTTTTTATGCTTGTATACAATGTGTTTTTGTCCTTACCACTATTTTATTCTCCTATCTGATAAATGTATATATTTGCACATGTAATCCTTTATCTTGTACAAAAGTTAGATTTATGTAGTGTGTCGGGTATCATAGAAGACAACACAAATTGGTTGAACTGACAAGATATAAACAGTTATCACAGTTGAGACAACTTCAGGATAAGTTGTCGGTTTAAGCTGCAGTTTAGATAAGAAGTGGCTTGTCTTAGTTGCTTGTCTTTACTGGTACACTGAAGGTGGTGTATTGATGGATCATAGTGAGATGTGTTCTCCTAACTGACCTTAGTGGAGAATCAAGATCTCGGTGACTTAGCTGGTCTTAAGCTTGGTAAAACTTCAGCTGAGTGCATTTGGCTATCTATCACTTTGACCTACTATGGGGAATGTCATGGCGACCGAATCTACGTATAGTTTGATCCTTGTAAACTGAGACTTGCTCAGTATAATCCTCAAGGCCAGTGTTTTTCCAGTGCACAAACCAACCGAGACTAACTCAGTATAATAAAGTAGCCTCCTGATCTTTTTGGGATAGTGGACGCAGGATTGTTTGATATCCGAACCACTTTAAAATCGTTGTGTTCATTTACTGTTGCATTGATTTACTATTCATACTGAAAACCGTTTTACAAAATCATTCAACAAAGTTTCATCAAAGCTTAAACTAAGTGCACTAACCTACTGAAATAGTTTTAATAAAAACGTTTTCAACTCAACTGAATCGGGCCCACACTATTCCGCACGCTATTGAACTCTTACTGAACGGTACTGAATTCTGACATCAGTCAGCTAGCAGGCCTCAGTATAGTCAGCCACTCTGCCCACGCGATCTATAACAGCTTGCATGGTCTACTGAATTTATTCAGCAAGACATTCTCCTCAATTAAAATGTTCACGTTTTAAGTTGAGAAAGTTTTCAGGTGTATTCACCCCCCCCCCACTCTACACCTGAACATTTATCTTGGGACCAACAGTAGCTACGTCTACTACTGAAGCTGAATACATAGCTGCCGAAAGCTGTTGCGCCTAGATACTGTGGCTTCGACAGCAGTTGAGAGACTACGGCATACATCAAGATGAAGTGTCAATCTATTGCGACAGCACCAGTGCAATTGCAATCACATAGAATCCTGTTCTACATACTCGATGCAAGCACGAGGACATAAGGTATCACTTCATCAGAGATCATGTTGAGAAGAAAGATATCAGGATGGAGAAAATCCATACTGATAAGCAAAGAGCTGACATACTGACCAAACCTCTAGCTGAGACCAGATTCAATGAACTCTTAGTAGAACTAGGTCAACTGGATACTACTGACTCAATTCTGTAACACGATCTAGAGGGTACTGAGTGAGGGGGAACAAAGTCTCAGTACTGCTGAAATACTCAGTGTCTTCATAGTGGTATCAGTTGACTACTATGTTCAGCTGACAGGTTATGAGTATTAATTCAGCATTTGGTGATCAACATGATATTGCAATTATTTCCCGCCATTAATGTTCATCGTATGTCATTAAGCATATCGTTCTCATTAAACGCACGACATTCCATATGCTGACTGTGACACATTAAATGCATGTCATTTCACCTTACCTATTTAGGTGATAGAGATAAGTAGGTCGAGATTATAAGCCGCCAGTAATCATAATCTCTTATAACATTTCATCTGAGTTGTCCACCTTTTAAAAAATTGATTAATCTCAACCGCACAAGGAATAAAACCGTTCATATTCAGTTACATATATATTCTTGTGTATCTCTCATCTAAAATACTTTTCTGCCATTTACGAATGAATTTGTGCTCTGCAAATACCTAGCTTAGAAATCCATTACATTAAGGCACAAATCTTTCGATAAATTTTCTAAACTGCTTCTGATATTTACTGAATCACTCTATTTCTGAGTGCTAAAACAGTTTTTGCAAATTTAGTTTTATCATCAACAATGGCGACGTCCCCGAGCAATGAAGTTGTTGGTCCCGAGATAAAAGTTCAGGTGCAGAGGGGGGTGAATACACCAGAAAACTTTTTCAAACTTAAAACGCGAACAGTCCTTTTCAGGAAGATGTCGGACTGAACAGGTTTAATAAACCCGATAAGCTATTCTGACTCGCATGGCAGAGTGACTGACTATACTGAGGCCTGCTAGCTGACTTAAGTCAAAATTCAGTACCGTTCAGCAAGAGTTCAATAGAGTGTGGAAATGTGTAGGCCCAATTCAGTTAAGTTAGAAACATTTTAGTAAAAACTGTTTCAGTATATTAGTGCAGTCTTTTAAGCTTTGTTGAAACACAGTTGAATGATTTTGAAAGATAATTTCAGTATGAACAGTAATCAATGCAACAGTAAAACAGGGCACATAGAACACAACGATTTTTAAAGTGGTTCGGATCCAACAATCCTACGTCCACTGTTGCAAAAAGATCAGGAGGCTATTTTATTATACTGAGTTAGTCTCAGTCGGTTTGTAACTAGACAAACATCACTTTTCTTCAGTGTGTCGTGCTCGGTCTGAAGTCCTGATAGTTGTTGCTTCAATAGACTCAGTTCAGTATCTTTCTGAGTTAAGTTCTTGGTCAGAACTGAGATCTGATCTTCTTGATGCTGAGACTTGGCCAACAGAGAGTTTATCTCCTCCCTGAGTCTCAACACAAGTCCTTCAGACTCAGTAGAGACCTGACTCTCCTGAGAAAGTCTCTGATTCTCCACTTTCAGGGTATCCAATTCCTGAAGAGTCTTACTGAGCTGCAGACTCATCTGAATCTGTTCGTCTAATAGTTCTTCATATGCTGAGCTGACGTCCAGATTCTCATCTACACCTGAAATAGTGTCGTGTGTGCAGTGTGAAGGAGAGTTAAAAGATGCATGAGAGTTTATCTCATCTTCTTCTCCTACCATCAGACACTTTTCAGTACTTCCTTCAGCTTCAAGCTCCAAAGCCATGAAAGCAGTTTCATCATCTGATGAATCCATGAAGGAGTCGACTTCTTCTGAGTCGTCTGAGAGTTCGCCAGCAATGTAAGCTTGTCTCTTCTTGGCAAACTTCTCTCTCCTTGCTTTGCGTGCTGCCCGTTCAACACTACTGAGCTCAGGACAATCATACTGATAGTGTCCTGGCTGCTTGCAGTTGTAGCAAGCGATGACTCTTTCTTCTTTGTTTTCGCTTTCTTTTGAAGGTGCTAAGTCATCTCTTTTCCTATATTCAGAATTGTTCGAGTCAGAAGCACGTTTTGGTGTATATTCGGACTTACCTTTCGTTTCTCGATAGGCTTTAGTCACTTTTCTGTGCCTCTCCTTCTCCTTCTGATATTTTACAGCGAGCAGCGCGTACTTCTGAGCTAAACTTCCTTCTTGTATGTCGGTTAGTGAAGGTTCGGTTTTGCTTGACGCGGGAGATCTTTGTCTTGACCGATGCTTTGAAAGCATGGTCAATTTTGGTGTCAACTTCAGCTCGCTGCTTCCGTTGAGGTCTGTCGAACTCGAATTCCTCTGCCTGATGTTCTAAAAAGATATGTTCAGGAGTAGCAATATCTAGATCAGAATGGCGTAATAAGGTGGCAAAAGGAGTCCAATGTCCATCTGGGAGTGCCCTCAGTATCTTGAGATTCATTTCTCGGTTGGAGAATGTCTTTCCCAGCCCTTTGATGGAGTTCATCAGATTCGTAAATCTGACATTTAGATCTTCTATTTTGTCACCAGGCATGAGAGACAAACTCTCCAGTTTTTGGAGTTCCAGCGCAAGTTTGTTAGCTTTGATCTTCTGAGTCCCCCAACTCAGTAGCGCTAGAGCATCCCAGAGCTCTTTTGCTATCTTGCATTCCTGAACCCTACCGAGATAAGAATCACTAAGAGTGGTTAGTATGGCATTCCTGGCAACTCGGTCTAAATTGTGAAGTTTCTTCTCCTCAGAAGTGAAGAGACTTCTGTCCTTGGGAATCTTCTTCCCGGTCACCATTCCTCCTCCAGCTGCTGGATCTTGAGTCACGACACTATCGATCATAGGAACGATAGGTCCTTCCTCAAGTACTTTGGTCATGCTGTCGTGGAGGGAAGTCAGATGAGCCTCCATTCTGACTCGCCATACACCATAGTTCTCTACTGAGAACATAGGTACCATTCTTATTCCTGACATATCAGGCATGTAAAATAATGATATGAATGAAGAGTGATATGCAGTGAAAACGATTTTCCGGATCCGTTCAAGTAGACCGGTTTCAAGATAACAAGAGTCTTATAGAACTCATGCTCTGATACCAATTGTTGGTCCCGAGAGCGCGTTTAGGTGTAGAGGGGGGGGGTGAATACACCTAAAACCTATTTCTCAACTTGTAACAGGAACAGTCCCGTTCAGGAGTGTGCCGCACTGAAAGAGTTCAGCAGACCAAATAGCTGTTCTGAATCGTGTTAAGACAAAGAGGTACTGACTCTTTTGAGATCTGCTAGCTGACTAAGTCAGAATTCAGTATCTTCAGATGGAGTTCAGTGGTGTAGAAATGTGTAGGCCCAAATCAGTTGAGTGGGAAAACGTTTTCTTAAAAACAGTTTCAGTTCAGAAGAGTGAATCAGATAAGTATGCTGAAACTTAGTTGAATGATTTTAAAGATATGATATTCAGTATGAATAATTAAAATCAATGCAACAGTAAATAAGAGACACATAGATTTTTAAAGTGGTTCGGATGCACAGGATCCTACGTCCACTGTCCCGAAAGGTCAGGAGGCTATTTATTATCCTGAGTTAATCTCGGTCGCCTTGTACACGGGGACAAAGCCGCGTCTTGGAATTTATACTGAGCAAGTCTCAGTTTACAACGGGTATCAAACTAAAGTGTTTGACAAACTTCTCCAACTATGAAGGGGTCCTTTTACAATAAGGATAAGGTTCAAAGGTGAACCCCTTCGTCTAATCTATGGATAAATTCAGTTGAGCTTAGGGTTAGAGGGATAGGGAACGAGAAACTGGCTTCTAGATCGACGAACAACTGAGTTGTAGCTTTGAGTTCGTGTATCGTTGATTTGGATACTAGAGGCTTTTATATCTGTTTAGCTTGGTTCCCTAAGAGCTAGAAGGTAGTCTTTCGCCGGAGAATGTTCTTTAAGTTCTTGCGGAAGACTTATGCGATATTCTATTTTTGCTCGTTTTTCCGTTTTCTTGCTCGAGAGTGTGTTGGCTCGTTCGTTGCTTTTTGGCTCTCTGCATGCATGAAAAAACTTGAATCATCCCTCTATTTATAGAGAAGAGATTAGGAAAGATCCGTTGGAGAAGATGATCCCTTTATCTCACTCTTTTGGTAGCTAACGGCTCTTTTGAAAAAGGTGACAGTGTCCTTTCCCTCCTTTTCCGGAAAGTTGTTGACTTGCAGCTTTAGCAGGTAAGGACAGGTGTTGGCTTGTCATTTGCCGAGGTTTTGCAGAGTAGTTGAGACAGAACAGACTTTGTGGCATAATGAAGCTGACTTCTCTCTTCCTCGTATTTGACTATGCTAATTGTTGTTCAAAAGATCTCGACGGTTCGTAAGCACGCTGCAGTTCTATCGAGTCCGATCCCGTAGAGAGTACCGAATTTACTCTACTGAAGGTCAGCTCTTAGTTCAGTGAACTACTCCTGGTGAGTTCAGTTCCACTGAGTCTTTCAGTATACTGCTCCTGCTGAGTCCAGTACATACTGAGTCTTCTACATCCGGTGCTGAGGCTGATAATCTACTGATCGCCTGAACCAGTGCAAAGTGTCTACTGAGTCTGAATCCTCAGAGACAAAAACAATTACAAAGGAATGGTTCACCAATCAGATAGGGTTTTGGGATCTTCAAATCTTCATGGGATCACTCAGGGTATAAGCCTACTGAGTGCATTTTAGTACGGAAGATAGAATCATTTCCCACTATGTAAAACCGTGCTGAGGACTGAATCATCACCCAACATTATGCTCCTGCAAAATAGAAATAAATCCAGGTACTCTTTGGGTTCAGGTTGGGTCCTTAGATGTTAGTAGACTTTAGAATCCAAATCTGTCTAACAACCCGAGAGGTCTCAGAAAATCTATTTTCCTTGTTGTCAACGAATCTCACTGCTAGACTAAGATGCTGACTTCTTTGCTTTCTGAGGTTCATGTGACTTCTCCTTTTGAACCTTCGGGCTTGTTCTAACTCTGGGCTCATAGTAGTATGAACTATAGTGTGCTGGATGAGTCTACTGAGGATGGCCATACTGTTCAGCCCATCTAAACTTCCTAGTTTCCCCTCAGTTTGATCTAGGTATCATGGGGCTTGAACCTCTGGTCATTTTCTAATAGCTGGCATGAGGTGCTTTCATTCTATTTATTGTTCGTCAGAGGGGTTATAGGTTCAGCATACTAAGTTCCCCCTTGGACAAATTTGTTAGCCAGCTTTACTGAGGTTTCCTGTCCTGAAGTTGATACCTTACATGTGTATCTAAGTCCTTCCTTGGTGGAGGATGGTCTCTGTCATCTCAGCATTCCTTCAAGCTCTCTTTATCTCCTAGATATTGCTCAGTCATCAAGGTTCTCCAAACCTCGTCACTCTTTCTTAGAGCCTCATACTCAACTCTAGACTGTGCAAGCTTTTGGCTTAGACTGATAATTTTAGTATCTTTCTCAGAGTTGTCTTTGGTCAGAACTGAGATCTAAGATTCTTGTAGTTGAGATTTACTCATCAGAGAGTTTATCTCTTCCTTCTATCTCAAGAGAAGTCTAATTTTCAGCTCTAAGGAGTTCTAGCTCTTGAAGTGGCTCGCTGAATTGAGTGCTCACTTGTGCTTGTATCTCCAGGAGTTCTTCATAGGTTAGAACTACATTTAAGGGTTCTCCTGCAACAGAGGACGTGTCTTGCTTGTGTGGTAAAGAGGGGCATATATTTGGATTTTGAGTTTACCTCAGCCTCTTCGCAAGCAGTTAGGCACCGTTCAGTTTCTTCTTCTTCCATTGCCATAAATGCGGTTCATCTTCTGATGAATCCATGAAGGTGTCCTCTTGACTTGTGCAATCGGATAGCTCTCCTTCTATGTAGGCCTGCCTCTTTTTTGCAAATTTGTGGCGTTTGGCCTTTCTTTCAGCTCTGCAGCTGAGAGCTCTGGACACTCATATATAGTGCCCTATTTTCTTGCAGTTATAAGTTGAAGTACTTTTTCCTTCTCTCTTGGGAGTCTCATTCTTTCTATTGGTAGTGTTATCGGTGTTCCTGAGTTCATTCTGAGAGTTAGACTCTTCCTATTTATGATAATTAGTCTTACCTTGAGAGTTGTTGTTCCTTCTCTTCATCTTTCTGAACATGTCCTTCTTCTTCTTGTTTTTCACGATGAGAAGGGCATATTTCTCAGCTAAGTTGTCAGCAATTAGAATAGATATTGTGCATGTTGCCGACTTACTTGCTGCTGAAGGGCTTACTTCAGGTGGGCTGATAGTTGCCTTGTAGGCATGATACATTGGCATTTTTGCTGAAACACCCATGCTATGTGGTAGACTGTATTCAAATTCTTCATCTTTAAGCTCTGAAATATAAAATCAGGAGTAACAACACAAAGATATATCTACATAAGTAGGTAGGAAATGAATACCACGTGGGCCTAGTTAAAGCCCTTAATATCTTGGTGTTCATCTCCTTGTTGGAGATTTTATTTCCCAACCCATTGATGACGTTAATGAGATTAGTGAATTGCAAACCGAAGTCATCAATAGATTCGCCTGGGATAATTAGGAAGGCTTCGAATCTCTAAAGTTACAGGTATAACTTATTTTCTTTGATTTGTGCATTTCCTCTACTGAGTCTGGCTAGAGCTTCCCAGAGTTCCTACGCTATCTTGCAGTCATGCACCCTTCTGATGTATGAGTCACTGAGCATTGTCAATATAGCATTTCGAGCGACTCGATCAAGATTGTGCAGTTTCCTTTCTTCTAGCATGTAAGTGTTGTTGTTCTTTGGTACTTTCACCCCAGTTATGGCTCCTACAGCTCCCACAACTGCATATTCTACACTGTCGATCATAGGAACAATGGGTCCAGACTCCAGTACCTCAGTCATGTTGTTGTGAAGATATGTTAAGTGAGCTTCCATACTGACACGCAAAATAGAGTAGTTCTCTACTGACAACATTGGCATCATCCTTATACCCTGATATATCAGACATTGTAGGTGTAGTATAGGATGTAATGAAAAAGATTCAAGGTCAGTGAATTTTTTTTTTCATGATTTGTTCAAGTAGACCACTAGATTCAGATAATGGTGATCAGAAGAACACCACTCTGATACCAATTGTTGGTCTAGAGACGAGTCTATGGGTGTAGAGGGGGGTGGGTGAATACCCCTGAGTACAAAATTCAACTCGGACGCGAAGCTCAGTTTGGTACTGAATCTACTTGCTGAGTTCTTCAGCTCGCTAAGTAAAGCTTCAGATCACGTGTGCAGAGTGATTCTAACTACTAAATCCCGTTTACAGTAAATTCAGTAGAAGAGTAAGTGCGACAATGTAGCCCAGTTTTAATTCGTCTCTTATAGAAAAATGTTTTTGTGAAATATGTAAAAGTCGTGCTTGTGCGTTAATTCAGATTTTACTAAAGTACCAAGTTTATGCTTTGAAAGATATTTTATGCAGTATGAACAATAAAATAGTAAATTGATCAGTAATTTTAAAGTTGTTCGGATACGCAAGATCCTACGTCCACTCTCCCAAACACATGGAGGAGGTCTTGTCTTTATTCTACTGAGCAAGTTCTCAGTAATCTGTACATCGGACATATTCACTACTTATAGTTGTAGCAACTTTACAAATTATTCAAACACAAAGTTTGAATTTCTCCAACTAGAAGGAGTTCTTACAATAGGAACAGTTCAGAAACTGAACTCCTCCGGGTTTTTATCTGAGTTTATGATATAATAAGAGTAGACTTAGAATTTAGATGTGAGAACTATATGAAATCTAGAGAGAAGAAAGGATCTGGACTAAGAAATGAGTTCTCCGCTTGAGTGAGCATTGAGTTTCCTAGAGGTTGTATGCCTGGAAGATCAATCTCTATTTATAGTTGTCCGTTGGAGGGGACCTAACATGTGTCACAAACGAAAATGGAAACGAACATATGAATTTGAACGTTACTGTAGAGATTCTCACTTTTTCAATCTTGAGGGCAGATTTTGTGTAAGGGCAAGTACAATGCTGGTAGCTCCTCATTGGTCGAGGTGGAATGTTAGGTGAGGCATGTTCAAACTCCATAACATATACTGAGTTGACTTCCTCTGATTCCTCGGACACTATTGATTGAATTTTCATCTATTGGCATTCATTTAGAAGTTTCATGACATTGAACGATTAATGTCTTCAGTAGGGTCTGAGCAACCAATACTGACTCTTCAGTTCTGAGTCCTCTGATCTGAAAAGGTATCTCCTGTTAAGTCTATTAGTTACTGAACAAAGATTAGTCTACTGAGTTCCTAACAGGCTGAACTCAGAAAAACTATTACATTATCAAGGTTCCATCATTCAAATCATACATCATTGAATCTCATACCCAACAACTAAGAAGATATGTTCTAAGGGTGAGTTCTTAACTTGAGTGAGCTTTAAGTTCGCTAGAGCTTTGAGTGCTTCAATGCTTTGTGTTCCCGGTCTCTTCATCGCTTGAAGATCAATTTAATTTATAGTTGTAACTCGTGAAAAGATCTGTTGGAAGATACCTAGCCAAGTGCCCAACACGATAAGAAAAATGGTCATATCAAATTTGAACATTATTGTAGAGATTCTCTCTTTTTAGTCTTGAGGGCAACTTTGAGTCATTGTAAGTACAGTGCTGGCAACTCCACATTGGTTGAGGTGGAATGTTAGGTGAGGTGTGTTCTAACTCCAAAGTAGATGCTGAGTTGACTTCCTCTGATTCCTCGAATAGTTTAACTGAGTTGTCCTCTACTGACATTCTTCTGAAATAGTCAACATGATGGCCGATTGCTTCGTTATTCATTTGGTTCTGAGCAACCATACTGAGTCTTCAGTGCTGAGTCCGGCCGGCTAGAAGGTAACCTCTACTGTGCCTACCAGCTACTGAATCCATCTAATCTACTTAGTTCCTAACATGTTGAACTCAACTAAATTATTACATTATAAGGTTCATCATTCAGCTAAGGGTTTTGGGATCTTCAAATCTTATCACACTGAGTCTCATTCCAACAATTTCCCCTATTTGATGATGTTAAAACCTATTACAATCAATAAAACTGAAAGGAGACAAACACACAAATGATAGATAATAAACATAAGTGTGAGTGTGTGAACTAATCACGGAGGTGATCAATTGTGTTGAAAAGTAAAAATTAGCCTTAATGACAATGAGTAGTTCTCTCGAGCAAAGTAAAGGTATTTCATTTCTTCGTTATCCAATTCTCTTTGATCCCTAACTTTGTTTTTTACTCTATAATTGAGTTTTCCTCGATATTGGCGATATAGTGCAGTTTTATGTCCAACTGGCTGGTTGTAGTAATCTGGTAAAAAAATTTCTAGAGATGTCTGTTGCTAATCTAACTTAATTATCTATTCAACAATTTAATATACATAAGTAAACTACAAGTACATTAAGAGTTACAGCTTCTCTAAGTTGTTTGCAGAAGTAGGATGGTCCTTAAGAAGTTTGCAAGTTACTATATGTAAACCTCTAAACCCATCGAATGTTGAACCATTGTAGCCTATAAATAGTGTATCTTATTTGTGTAGAAGTGATATTATTGTATTTGATTTTATCTTGATTTAGATTGAAAATAGAGTTCTCATTTTTAGGATCCTTTTTAACTTGAAGATCGAATTTGGTATTGATTTTGTTTTATCCTAACACTCTATTTTCCATCTCTCATCAATTTGTCATTGTCCATCTTGATACTTGATCACCGATGAATACTGTACTTGTTTGTGTTGGTCCAGAGACGAGTCTTCAGGTGTAGAGGGAGGGGGGTGGGTTGAATACACCGGAGTACACTTTCAATTGGAACGCGAAGCTCAATATGGTACTGAATGTGTGCTTCTGACTCCATACATCATTCCATCGGATCCCAGATCTCTTTATGTTCTTCTCCTTTTTTCTTAGGAACTCTAGTTTTTGAATATCTGGTTTCAGTATCCTTGTCCTTTGCCTCAGTAAATTTGTGCTTTTGAGTCCCTTTTGCTCTTTCAGCTTCTTTGACTTTTTCAACTCTAGATATTCTTTGAAATATTGATCTCGTCCTCTTAGGCACAACTGTTTTGATCTGAGTACCCTTCTTCTTCATCTTAGCTTTGGCCTGTTCTTCTGCATGAAGTCTTTGAGCCATTTCTAGGTCATAAGCCACCTGCACATCACTAGACCTGAATTTAGTATATAGGAGCTTTAGAAGGAGGAGAGGGAGATTTGTCAGCTTTTGATTTTCCTGTCGTTGGTGAGCGAATAGGCTCATCTTCAGTAGTCAGCTCATCTATACTGAGTCACTTCCTCAATCGCATGAGCTAAGTATCCTGCTCCCGATCCTCCAGCTATCTGAGTCTAAGCTATTTCAACTCATTTCCCCTTATTTGGTTGGCCTGAAGTCCCTTTCCCCTTGAGATCCAAAAATTATGATATGGATTTCTTCAGCCTTGACTTCTTTGCTACTTCCTTCCCCCCTTTTTGGCATCAGCAAATAAACAGACAATGGTGGAAAGGGCGGTAACCTTTTCTTGTAGAGTTTTTACTGCATTCTGAACAATTGATACTCTAGCATCAACATCTGAAACAACATCAGTGTAATTGTTCCATTCAGTGTCATGCTCTTAAGTAGCTGGGATTCTTTCTTGTCAAACTGTGATAGATACTCTTCTACTGTCTTCACAGCTTCTTCTCTGATCACTTACCCAGCATGAGCTTGTTCTGTTAGTGCCTTAGAAACTCATTCTATAGCTATCGTGTTACTTTCATTAATAATCTTCATCGTATTAGCCACAGTAACCTCCAGTTTCTCAGCATATATTTGGCTTGTGCTTTGATGTGCTGCTGAAACTATGTTGTAAGGTCAGTCTTCTAAGCTTCGAGTGCCTTAGTGAGGATCAATTCAGCATCGATAGAAGTTGGAGTGCTGGCCTTCTGTAGTTTAGTTGTTGATGCATCGAGCTTCGTCTTCTTGTCCTTGGTGTACGGGGACCATTTTATGTGAACATCCTTCGCGAGAAGGCGGTTCTTATCTCCTTGTTGCTTGAGGCCTTTATTGGAGCTCTTGGCGGAAGCATCAGATATAGCTTTGGCCTGGTATCGAGATAAGATAAGTCTCGCTTCAGTGGTAGCGATCGGTGGTTGTTGTGATGTTTCAGCTATGATGGCACTAGATGATGGCGGAGGAGGTGGTGCATCATCATCATGGTGTCTGCCACGTGGCATACACGTTTGCGGCCAGGCGCGGCGTTGATAACAATTTCTTGTTGAAGAAGGAAGGTTGACGTGAGTCCTATGTCCGCTAACATCAGCCCTAGTTGTTGACTTGTTACACACGTGTTTAACACGTGGCAGACATCTTGATGATGTTCTGATGATGCTGGCAACTCCAAATTCGATGATTTTTTAAGATTTCGAAGAACTGTATTTTGATCGATCGAACTATGTAATAGATAGAAGTTTTATTCTTTTATCTGTATGTTTTTAATACCCGGACGATGTTTTAATTTTCTATTTTGCATTTATTTATAATTTCGTTTTAGCATGCAATTATGTGTTTAATTGCGCTTAGAAAAGCATGAAATAGAATTTATGTCGTTTTAAAGAATTATAAATTTTTTTGCAAGCACGTTGATAGAATACGAGAAGAATTCATTACCTTTCCTTCATGTATGTTGTCGCAACTTTGATTCTTGCTTGCATTTGGAACTTCTGATTGTGTCTCGGTCCTTTCCTTCCCCCGCGTAGACAGAGATCTGAAGGAAATGAATTTATGTTCTCTCTCAATTTCTCACATTCTTTCTCACGATTTTTGTGAAATAAAAATAGCGTGAATCAAAAGTTGAACGTGTGTATACTTATAATATAATATAATAAATATTATATTAATATTGTGGCCCATTAGTAATTATATGCTAAAGGGCTTCCAATAAATTAATATCAGCCAATAATATAATTAATAATTACTACGCCACCAATTTATAATTAATTGGCTCAATCAATTAATTCCAGTTAAACAATTTTCATGTTATTAAATAATGTATCTATACATAAATTTAATAATAATAATTCCCGAGAGAGCAGAATAAATATTGGGCAGTTAATTGGGCCAGACCAGGGATCCATTATAAGAAATAAAGCCAAGCCTCAAATTTATTAATTGTCTATGCACAACCCAGATTAAAATTAATTAATTAGCACAGATTGATTCCACTAGAGAATCTGTTGGTCCCGAGAGCACATTCAGGTGTAGAGGGGGTAGGGGGTGAATACACATGAAAGCTGATTTTCTCAACTTAAACACGAACAGTCCTTTTCAGGATGATGTCGTACTGAACAAGTTCAGCAGACCAGATAAGTTGTTATGAATCGTGTTGGCAGAGTGATTGACTCTACTGAGACCTGCTAGCTGACTAAGAGTCAGAATTCAGTATCTTGCAGATAGAGTTCAGTAATGCGGAATAGTGTAGGCCCAATTCAGTTGAGTTAGGAAAACGTTTTTATTAAAACAGTTTCAGTTGATTATTGCATTCTGTTAAGTTTGCTGAAACTCAGTTGAATGATTTAAAGAAGGTTTTTCAGTATGAACAGTAAATCAACGCAATAGTTAAAAACTAGAACACAAGACACAGAGATTTTTAAAGTGGTTCGGACCTAAAAATCCTACGTCCACTGTCCCGAAAGATCAGGAAGCTATTTATTATACTAAGAGAGTCTCAGTCGGTTAGTACGCTGGACAAACACTGGTCTTGAGATTTATACTGAGCAAGTCTCAGTTTACACGGTTATCAAACTGAGTGTTTGAAAAACTCTCCAACTGTGAAGGAGTCCTTTACAACAAGGATTAGTTCAAAGGTGAACTCCTTTATCTAAGCTATGGATATATGCTATTGAGCTTAGGTTAGAGGGATAGGGAACAAGGATGAGGCTTCTAGAACGACGAACAGCTGAATATAGCTTTGGGTTCGTGTATCGTCGTTTGGATACTAGAGGCTGTATGAAAAAGTTAAGCTTGGTTCCCTGAGAGCTGGAATGTAGTCTTTCACCGGAGATAGATTCTTCAAACTTCTTGCGGAAGACTTAGGCTTTTTGAATTAGCTCGTTTGAATGCTCTGTATGTTCTCTCGTGTTTTTCCCGTGAGCTTCAAATTTCGATTTATCCCTCTATTTATAGAGAAGAGATTAGGATAGATCCGTTGGAGACGACGATTCTTTATCTCTCTCTTTTGGGTAGCTAACGGCTCTTTTGAAGTTTGGTGGCAGTGTCCTTTCCCTCTTCTGGAAAGTTGTTGAGTTGCAGGTTTAGTAGATATAGGATACGTGGCTGCTTGTCATTGGCCGAGGTTCAGAAAGTGGTTGAGACAGAACAGACTTCAAGGAGATCTGAAGCTTGTTGGGATTTTGTATACTGGAAGCACTTTTTATGCTTGTATACAATGTGTTTTTGTCCTTACCACTGTTTTATTCTCCTATCTGATAAATATGTATATTTGCACATGTTATCCTTTATCTTGTATAAATGTTAGATTTGTGTGGTGTGTCGGGTATCACAGAAGACAACACAAATTGGTTGAACTGACAAGATATAAACAGTTAACACAGCTGAGACAACTTAAGGATGAAGTTGTCGGTTTAAGCTGCAGTTTAGATAAGAAGTGGCTTGTCTTAGGTTGCTTGTCTTTCTTGGTACACTTAAGGTGGTGTATTGAAGGGTCGCGGTGAGATGTGTTCTCCTAACTGACCTTAGTGGAGAACCAAGATCTCGGTGACTTAGCTGATCTTAAGCTTGGTAAGACTTCAGCTGAGTGCATTTGGCTATCTATCACTTTGACCTACTATGGTGAACGTCCAATGAGCGACCGGATCTACGTATCTTGGGTGTTAGTAGTCATTTGTGGCTCGAGCTGGTTGTCCGTATCTTGCGGCCGTATCCCGGAGAATGGGTTGATAATATCCCCTGAGGAACTCGAAAGGATTAGCACACTAAACCCGGCCGGTTGATTAAGTTCAGGTGTGTTAATAAGGTCGAGTGGTACTACTCAAGAATACAAGATGTTAATTAATTTAAGCAGTCAGTAAGCTTAATTAATTAACGGATATTTCTATCTTAAATACGGAGATCGATTAAGTCTAAAATACAAGCCCTTGCTCAAATTGGGATAAAGGGGTAAGTCAGCACGGATTCTCTAGTGGAATGAATCTGTGTTAATTAATTAATTTTGCTCCGGGTGAGCATGGATAATTAATTAATTGGAGGCCCAGCTTTATTTCTTGTATTGGATCCCTGACGTGGCCCAATTAGTTGCCTAGTAATTTATTATCTCTCAGAATTCATTATTAATGGATTAATGTATTTTACATTATTTAATAATGTTATTTATCGGAATTAATTGGTGGGCCAATTAATTGATAAATATTAGAAGCCCAATAAATTAATTAATTATATTATGGGTGATTTAATAGAAGCCCATTGGATTATAATTAAATTAATGGGCTACAAATATATTAATATTATATAGGTTTTTGAAGCCTATATATATTAGTATTACGTTCGGAAACTCACACAATTGATTCATAAAAATCGAGAGTGGCGTGAGTTACAAAGGGAGGAAAAAAATTTATTTTCTTCGGATCTCTGACCACCCAGAGGGAGAAAAAGGCCGGGACACAGATCAGAAGGTCTAACACAGGAGCAACAATCGGAGCCGCGACAACACACCAGGAGGAAGGTAACCTTACTGTAAACCCTATTATTCCTTCAATTGGTATCAGAGCCTGGTTTAGGCTCTGATTGTTGCATAATTAGGTTTTATTTCGTCGTTATCGGGCTATTTCGTATTTGGGGCGGCCTGCGAGCCACTGTTTTGACCCCGTTGTAACGTTTTTCTCGTGAGAAAATCCACGAGTAGTTGATAGGATCAATGTGCTATGTGATTGTACTGTTTTTTGTACTGTAATTGGTCCGATTGGCATGAAAATCGAGGCGCGACGGAGCGGAAGGGCGAAAACTTAGTTTCTGGCAGAACACGGGCGCCGACTTGCGACAGCGCGTGAGAGCGCGTGCTACAGTATCCTTCCGATGCGTTCGGATAGGTTTGTTCTTCTTCGCGTTAGCTTCGTCTGGATAGGTCGCACGACCCATTCCGAGTTATGGTTTGTCCGGAATAGCATCGGAAAGGAGAAGTGGTCGTACTGTCCAGAAATTCCCAAATTGGCCAGGAAACACTAGTTTTCTAGGGTTCCGCCGCATTTTTCGGCGGCGATTCCCAGCGGTTCCGGGGTCGGATTTCCGATAGGCTTGGACCTATGGAATCCTCATCTTATGAGCTTCGCGTTGATAGGTCGTATGGGATCATCCGATCCCGGATGCGACCGAAATTGACGTCTGAAGTTCGCTGCTCGTTATGAATTCGTTCCGGCGAATCGTTTGAAATTCGGGAAATTGAGGAACTAATCTCGGCCGGAATCCGTTACCCGGTGGTCGTGAGTGTTCCAATTACGTTTCCCCTCTTTCAATTGATCGAATCGCAGTTCGGAAAGGGAGAATTCGGGCGGCGAAGGCGGCGGCGGCGGAGGCGCGATTTATCGCGCAGAAAATAGCCGCGGCGGCGGCTACAGGTGGCTGTTCTTCACAGCCCAGACGTCTATGAGACGTCTGGAAGGGGCGGGGACGATCGACGAGGCGGAGGGAGGCGGTGGGAGGCGGCGGCTGCCGCGGCGCGCAGCGGCGAGGCGCAGAAGCGCGCGGCTGCGCGCGCTCCCGGCCCATTTTCCGGCGGCAAGGCCCGGACGGAGAGGGGTGGGAGGCCGCGGCGAGACCCTCCCGGGCCGACGGCGCGCAGCGGCGCGGCCTGGAGCGTCGGCGGCGGCGACTTCTCGCGAAGAAGACGATGATGACGTGGCGGTGACGTGGCCGCTACGTCGGCCCCTAGTTGAGTCGGCATCCATGTGTGCGCCACGTGGCGCCACGCGTGGCGGACCCATGCCGACGTGGCGACGGCGATTTTCGGAGCGTTTTCGGATTCGAAGATTTCGAAGATCTCGTATCATGATCGGGATATGTAATAGTTAGGAATTACGTGTTTTTAAAAGCCCGATAACGTTTTTATATTTCCTATTTGCGTATTTATTTTTAATTATGCTTTAGCATGCAATTATATGATTAATTGCGCTTAGAAAAGCATGTAAATAGGATTTATGTCTTTATTAAAGCATGTTTTATTTTTCGCGAGCACGTTTTATTATGTGCGTTTAGAAATTGCATGCTTTAGGAATTATGTGTGATTGCATGATTCGTTACAAACCTTTTGAACAAAAAGACTAAGCAACTTTAAAATTAAATGTTTAATTAGATTCCATTAATTTGGATATTAAACACTTAATCGGACCTCCATTAATTGGACTCTACACGAAAGTAGTAAGATTATGTAAGTAAACGTCCACTGCGTGGCTTGCTTGCATTTTTGAGCTACCAGTTTTGTGAGATGAGTTTTCCAAAATAATATTTGATTATTATTGAGTAGTGGGAGCAAAGCCGTAAACGTCCACCTGCGTGGCTTGCGTGCCTAGTAAACACGAGTACTCTAGAAGATAATAATTAAATAGGATGGCTAATTAGATCAAATTGAATGCGGCATGGTTCGAGTAAGTATGTCAATTTCAAGGATTTGATTCTATTTGGTCAAATTAATGGTCAATGCTTAGATGTCACCGCAGTACAATTCACTTCCCTCGAAGTCCCTTCCCGCGTTTTAATAGTGACATGGTCCAGTATATCGAACTATTAATTTCATTCGTCTTAAGAACCTTGACGTGGATTGGAATTAAAGAGCTAGGTAAATAGCTTGGTTTAGGGTTACGCTAGTAAACGTCCACCTGTGTGGCTTGCTAGTGAAATTCCTAGAGCGGTTCGAGGTTTTTAACATCATTGGTTTTTCAAAAGGTTACAATGATTGTTAATTACGAATTATGTGCAAATATTAATTTTATACATGCTTTTAATTTATATTTTTTCAGATATGTCTGTTCGAAAAACTTTAATTTCGAGTTCCTAAACAGTCTCACCAACCAAACCCTAACGGGTTTACAATTTTAAATAATTTTACAAAGTGGAAGAGATATCTTACCTTCCCAATAAATGCTCTGCAAAGGTTCTATAAGAACTTCTTTTTTAGGACCGCTATGTCTAAGAACGAGTTTACTTTGAGTATGTTACTCAAATCTTTGGTAGCGGTCAAAGAGGTTATAGAAAAGGGCAAGAGTGCTCAAGTCTTGAATATCCCTAGTAGTTCAAGGAATCCTCTGAAATGCGGAAACCAAAAAAAGAACAGAAAGGGTGGACATTTCAAGAAGAGCAGTGGGAGTAAGAAGACGGTCCTTACCAACGACATGCAAATGTCAAAAGGAGAAAGGAAGGTTCTTCAAGAATGGTAAGAAAGGACACTGGAAGAATTATAATCCAGATGTCAAGACAAAACAGAAAGAGACGCGAGTCGCTCTTGTAATCGAAACTGCTCGGTTTCCTCTTCTACCCATGAATGGGTAGTGGATTCGGGGCAACTGTTCATGTTTGTTACACCTTGCAAGGTTTCTTGCAGAAAAGATAATTGAGCAATGGCGAGGTGGTAGTCTCAATGGGCAATGGATTGAAAGTTCCTGCAATTGCCATTGGAGATTTAAATCTACCTTTTGATAGTTCTGTTTTAGTACTTAAAGATGTTTAATATGTGCCTGAGTTTAGGCGAAACATTATTTTCGTTTCAAAACTCGCACCATGGATGGTTATAAATCAAGTTTTGATAGTGAAGTTTCTATCATGAAAGACGATGATTTTATCTGTGGTGGACCATTAAACGGATCTTTATATACTATTACTTGTAAACCGCGTAGTTCTGTTAATATTGCTTCCTCATCATCAAATCCTAAGAAGAGGAAAGAGTCTTCTAAGGTAAACCAAACTTATCTATGGCACTTAAGACTAGGTCACATCAATCTTAACAGGACTCAGAGGTTGGTGGAATATGGATCATTGCTCTCCAAGATTGAACCGTTTCCAACTTGTGAAACCTGTTTGGAAGGAAAGATGATGACTAGGCCTTTGAAGGCAAAGGGTTATAGAGCCACAGAAGCATTAAGTTTGATACATTCTGACTTGTGTGGGTCTATGTCTACACAAGCTCGTGGAGGGTATGAGTACTTCGTCAAATTTACTGACGATTACTCGAGGTATGGATACGTTTACCTTCTTCGCCACAAGTTGGATTGCTTTGAAACCTTTAAGGAATTCAACGCAGAAGTGGAGAAGAAGCTAGGTAAAGAAATCAAAACACTACGATCTAATCGTGGTGGGGAATACCTGTCCAACGAGTTCAAGGACTACTTGACAGAATGTGGGATTACATCCCAGCTGACATCACCGGGCACGCCTCAGCAGAATGGTGTGTCAGAGAGAAGGAACCGAAGTCTCTTAGAGATGGTTCGGTCGATGATGAGTTATGCAACTTTGCCAGTTTTCTTTTGGGGATATGCCCTAGAGACTGCAACATACTTGCTGAATCGTGTGTCTTCCAAGTCGGTACAAAAGATCCCTTTCGAGTTGTGGAGCGGGCACAAACCCAATATGCACCACTTAAGGATTTGGGGTTATCCTGCTTATGTGCCGAATAGGCAGGCCGACAAATTGGAATCACGTTCAGAAGTGATGTTGTTCATAGGGCATCCGAAGAAAACGAAGAGTGGATACTTTTATGATCCTAAAGAACAGAAGATCGTTGTTAGCCCTAACGCTCGGTTCTTAGAAGAGGATTACACTAGTAACTATAAATCTCGAGTCGACATCATCCTTGAAGAATTACAAGGTGGTCGAGTTCCACTTGAACAGCCAGTAGTGCAAGATAGTACTTCACGAGTAACAGCACAATCTGTTAACACAGCTCCTAACACTGTTCACCGTAGTGGGAGGGTGATATTTACACCTGATCGGTATGTTCACTAGGGAGACGTTTGATTATCTCCCGGCAGATGAACAAGATATCGTGGATCCCTGGACTTACAACGAAGCAGTGGGAGATTTAGATGCACCATGGACTCGAAATTTGAGTCCATAACTGATATGGATGTATACGAGATCACTGAACTACCTGAGGGCTGCAATGCTATTGGTAGTAAGTGAGTATACAAGAGAAAGAGAGAGCACCGAATGAAGAGATCATGGCGTTTAAGGCCAGGCTAGTGGCGAAGGGTTTTACCCAGAAAGAAGGTATCGATTATGAAGACACCTTCTCGCCTGTAGCATTGATCAAGTCCATTCTGATTCTCCTTGCCATATCAGCTCACATGAACCTAGATGTCTGGCAAATGTATGTCAAAACCGCATTCCTAAACGGTCACCTTGAAAAAGGTAGGGACATCTACATGAAACAGCCAGATGGTTATGTGAAGGAGGGCGAAGAGCATCTAATTTGGAAGCTTAAGAAGTCTATTCATGGACTTAAGCAAGATTTCCGGTTATGGCACCAGCGTTTTCGACGAAGTAGTCAAATCCTATGGATTTGTATCCTGTCCTAATGAGGTGTGTGTAACGTATTTGTGTTAACGGATCAGTGGTGTTTCTTGGATTTTACGTAGATGACATCCTTCGCATTAGCAATAATGTTGAAGTGTTATCAGACGTAAAGACGTGGTTATCCGAGCAGTTTCAAATGAAGGACTTAGGTGAAGCTGCTTACATCCTTGGGATCAAGGTTATTCGAGATCGCCAGAAAAAGGATGTTAAGCTTCTCACAAGTGTCCTACATTGACACTGTTATTGCTCGTTTTAGCATGCAAAAGCCAAGAGAGGTTTAGTACCTTTCAGACATGGTATTTTTCTATCCAAGAATCAGTGCCCTGAAAACGCCTGAAGATATAGAAAGTATGAGGCAACTACCATATGCTTCCGCTGCCGGTAGCCTCATGTATGCGATGCTTTGTACAAGAGCAGATATCTCATATGTCGTAGGCATGGCTCAAGATATCAGTCTAACCCTGGAAAGGAATACTTGGGATCATGCGGTCAAGTATATTCTCAAGTACCTTAAACGGACTAGAGATTATAGGCTTGTTTACCCGTTCGACGAGCCTAGTGTCTTTGGGTTATACGAGAATCGGATTTCCGGGTGACCGGTCGGACGAGAAGAAGTCTACCTCGGGTTATGTGTTTACCTTGGGAGGTGGAGCCGTTTCATGGAGGAGTGCAAAGCAGAAATGCATTGCGGACTCAACCATGGAAGCAGAGTATGTGGCTGCTTCAGAAGCTTCGAAAGAGGCAGTTTGGCTCAAGAATTTCCTCCAAGATCTTTATATTGTTCGGGAATTTGCCTAAGGCGATCACGATTTATTGTGATAATGCGGGTGCGATAACAAATTCTAAGGAACCTAGATCTCACAAGGCGTCTAAACACATAGACGGGAAGTACCATATTATACGAGTATTCGTAAATCGAGGTGACCACGGTGATTGACAAAATTGGAACTGAAGTCAACCTAGCTAATCCTTTCACGAAGAGCTTACCACTCCCGGCTTACGAGAAGCATGTTCGTGGCTTTGGGATGGTAGAGATGCCCCACTTAGGACTACAGAAACTTTTGTATAATTGGGAGAAGATGTCGTGATAGATATGATAGATAGCTAACATATAGCTGGGTACTAGTTTGTACCTAGATAGCTGAGATATAGACACATTGTATACTAAAAGTTTACTTTAGTATAAGTGGGAGAATTGTTGGGATTTTGTATACTGGAAGCACTTTTTATGCTTGTATACAATGTGTTTTTGTCCTTACCACTGTTTTATTCTCCTATCTGATAAATATGTATATTTGCACATGTTATCCTTTATCTTGTATAAATGTTAGATTTGTGTGGTGTGTCGGGTATCACAGAAGACAACACAAATTGGTTGAACCGACAAGATATAAACGGTTAACACAATGAGACAACTTAAGGATGAAGTTGTCGGTTTAAGCTGCAGTTTAGATAAGAAGTGGCTTGTCTTAGTTCGCTTGTCTTTACTCGGTACACTTAAGGTGGTGTATTGAAGGATCACGGTGAGATGTGTTCTCCTAACCGACCTTAGTGGAGAACCAAGATCTCGGTGACTTAGCTGATCTTAAGCTTGGTAAGACTTCGCTGAGTGCATTTGGCTATCTATCACTTTGACCTACTATGGTGAACGTCCAATGAGCGACCGGATCTACGTATCTTGGGTGTTAGTAGTTATTTGTGGCTCGAGCTGGTTGTCCGTATCTTGCGGCCGTATCCCGGGAATGGGTTGATAATATCCCCCGAGGAACTCGAAAGGATTAGCACACTAAACCCGGCCGGTTGATTAAGTTCGGGTGTGTTAATAAGGTCGAGTGGTACTACTCGAGAATACAAGATGTTAATTAATTTAAGCAGTCAAGTAAGCTTAATTAATTAACGGATATTTCTATCTTAAATACGGAGATCGATTAAGTCTAAAATACAAGCCCTTGCTCAAATTGGGATAAAGGGGTAAGTCGGCACGGATTCTCTAGTGGAATGAATGCGTGTTAATTAATTAATTTTGCTCGGGCTGAGCATGGATAATTAATTAATTGGAGGCCCGAGCTTTATTTCTTGTATTGGATCCCCGATCCGGCCCAATTAGTTGCCTAGTAATTTATTATCTCTCGGAATTCATTATTAATGGATTAATGTATTTTACATTATTTAATAATGTTATTTATCTGGAATTAATTGGTTGGGCCAATTAATTGATAAATATTAGTAGCCCAATAAATTAATTAATTATATTATGGGCTGATTTAATAGAAGCCCATTGGATTATAATTAAATTAATGGGCTACAAATATATTAATATTATATAGGTTTTTGAAGCCTATATATATTAGTATTCTGTTCAGAAATTCACACAATTGATTCATAAAAATCGAGAGTGGCGTGAGTTACAGAGAGAGAAATAAATTTATTTTCTTCGGATCTCGACCACCCGGAGGGAGAAAAGGCCGGGACACGGATCAGAAGGTCTAACACAGGAGCAACAATCGGAGCCGCGACAACACACCAGGAGGAAGGTAGCCTTACTGTAAACCCTATTATTCCTTCAAAGCTGACTTCTCTCTTCCTCGTATTGACTCTGCTGAAAAGTGACTTCAAAGGTTCTGACAGACAGAAGACTGTCTGGCCGTTCCTGAGTCTGATCTCTGATTCAGTAGCATGCTCCTCGTCGAGTCGGCTCTCCGAAGATCAGCTCTAAGTACGGTGAACTACTCCTGCCGAGTTCGGTTCCATCGACTTCTTTCGATAACTCGCTCCCGATGAGTCCAAGATTCTCGAGTCTTCTACTTCTGGTGCTGAGGCGGATAATCTACTGAGTGCCTGAACCAGAGCAGAGTGTCTGCTGAGTCTGAAATCTCAGAGACAAAACAACTTACAACGTAATGGTTCACCAAACAAAATAAGGTTTTGGGATCTTCAAATCTTCACAGACTTATTCAGAGCACAGGGCTACTGAGTCGTAAGTTACCACAGAAGACTGAATCATTTCCCACTATTTATCAACACTGCTGAGGATAGAATCTTCATCCAACAGAATCCATGCTGACTTACCCCTTTACCCTAAATTGAGCATGTGCTTGTATTTTTAGACTTAATCGATCCTTGTATTTAAGATAGAAATATTCATTAATTAATTAAGCTCATTGACAACTTAGATTAATTAACATGTTATTATATTCCCGAGTAGTACCAGTCGAACATATTAACATATATGAACTTCATCACCCGGCAGGGTTTAATGTGTTAATGCTTACGAGTTCCCAGAGGATATTATAAACCTAATTAACTAGGATACGGATGCAAGATACAAATAACCAGCTTGAGCTACAAATAACTACTATCACCCAAGATAGGTTGATCCAGCCGCGATAAACATTTACCGTAGTAAGTCAAATTGATAGATAGCTAAATGCACTCAACTGAAATATCGACAAGTAGCGAAGACATACCACTTCTAGTCTAAACTGCAACTTAAACTGACAATTTTTTCTTAAGTTGTCTCAGTTGTGATAGTTGTTTATATCTCGTTAGTTCAACCAATTATGCAGTCTTCCATGATCTACAACATACTACAAAATCTAACTAGTGGCAATATAAAGGAACAATATGGGCGAATATAATTAATCAGATAGAAGAATAAAATAGTGGCAAAGAAAAACACATTGTACACAAGCAAAAATGTTGCTTCCAATACACAAAATTTCAACAATTCACCCACTTATGGAAGGAATGGAATTTACCTTTCTCCTTCGTATGTTGTAGTAGCTCTGATTATTACTCTCATTCAGATCTTCTGATCTGTATCCCGACCCTTTTCTACCTCCGTGTGGTTGCAAAAGAAAATATTTTTTTTGTCTCTCTACCGTGCTCGAGTTCGCATATATTGTATGTATAGAGATTATGAACAAAATACTAATATATATAGGCTTCAAAAGCTTATATTATATTAATATTTGTAGCTCATTAGTTTAATTATACTACAATAGACTTCAATAACAATTAGCATATACTATAATAAATAAATCTACTGGGCTACTTTTATTTATCAATTAATTGGTCCAGCCAAATAATATCAGATAAACAATATTATTAAATAATGTAAAATACTGTTAGGAGATGATTCAACAGTAGAATGATTGGAAAATTTGGCTGATCCCAAAACCCTATGTTGATTGGTGAACCATTCCTTTGTATTTGTAACGCCTTGGTCTTTGAGAGTTTCAAACTCAGTAGACTTGCTTTTAGCATGGTCCCAAGCTTAGAAGTTCTGTCTGCTGAACCTCAGTAGACTATTTGCCTCAGTACCATGGAATGAAGATTCAGTAGTGTTGGACTCAGTAGGAGCAGCATACTGAAACTTGTTCAGAAGTCTGTAGAACTGGACTAAGCATGAGCAATTTACTGAACTCAGAGTCGACATTTAGTAGAGTTGAACTCAGCAGGAGTATGCTACTGAATCCCTGGTCAAACTCAGCAACGGCCTGGCAGTTGTCTTAACTGTCAGTGTTCTTCAAAGAATAAATCAGTAGAGTTGTCTGAGGTCGTACACATCAGAAAAGTCAGGTTCAGTATATGCCTTGAAGTCTTAATGTCTCAACAACTTTATACACCTCGACCAATGACAAGCAGCCAGCTGTTAAAGTACTGGTAAAAGCTGCAAGTCAATCACTCTCCAGAAAAACATAGTGGACTCTGCGTTATTTCAAAAGAGCCATTAGGTACCCAAATAGAGTGACACGTGGATAGTTCGTCTCCAACGGATCTATCCATAGCTCACCTCTATAAATAGAGGGAAAATCAAATCGTTGAAAACACAGAAAAACGAGAGAACATACGAGCATTGAACAAACAAGAACACAAGCTTTCTGCGAAGAACTCCAGAGAAAACAACCAACCATGAAACGCACTCACACTGCTCTAGGGAACCCAAGCTTTCATAGAATCAAAGCCTCTAGCATCCAAGTGAAAGAACACAAACCCAGAGAAATTATTCCTCACTGTTCTTCAACCTAGAAGCCCTTTCTTGTTCCCTTTCCCTTTAACCTATGCTCAACAGAATCTATCTATTGCTTAGAACCGAAGGAGTTCATCTCTTGAGATGTTCTTATTGTTAAGAACTCCTTCATCATTTGAGAATCGTTGAAAGAAATTTTGTTTGACTTTGTACACTGAGACTTGCTCAGTATAATCACAAGGCTGTGTTTGTCCTGTGTACAAACCGACCGAGACTAACTCAGTATAATAAAATAGCCTCCTGCCTTGTTCAGGACAGTGGACGTAGGATTTTGGATATCCGAACCACTTTAAAAATCGATGTGTCATCTTTTACTGTTACATTGATTTACTATTCATTCATAAAACTATTTACAAAATCATTCAACAGAGTTTTAGTAAAAAACTTAACTAAGTGCACTAATCTATTGAAACAATTTTAATTAAGAACGTTTTCAAACCAAACTGAATCGGGCCTACACTATTCCGCACGCTACTAAACTTCTAGTGAACGGTACTGAATTCAGAGATCATTCAGCTAGTAGACCTCAGTATACTCAGTTACATTGTCCACGTGATCTTGAACAGCTTGTCTGGTCTATTGATTTCATTCAGTAAACAATCTCAGTAAATCGGACAGTTCGCGTTCAAATTTGAGAAAAGGTCCTCAGGTGTATTCACCCCCCGTACACCTGAATGTTTGAATCGGGACCAACAATTGGTATCCGAGCAGGAGTTCTTTAGGACTTTTGTTGTCTGAAACTGGTCTACTTGAATGGATCCTTGAAAACATTTTCATTGCATATCATTCTTCATTCATATCATTATCTAACATGTCTGATATGCCAGGAATCAGAATGATACCCATGTTCTCAGTAGAGAACTACAGGGTATGGCTGGTCAGAATGGAAGCACATCTGACCTCCCTCCACGATCGCATGACAGAGGTCTTGGAAAATGGACCTATCGTACCTATGGTCGATAGTGTTGACTTTCAGGATCCAGCTCAACGAGGAGTAGTGACCGGGAGGAAGGTGCCAAAAGACAGAAGCCTCTTCACTCCAGAAGAGAAGAAGCTTCATAACCTTGATCGGGTAGCCAAAAATGCCATTTTAACCACGCTAAGCGACTCGTATCTCGGTAGAGTTCAGGACTACAAGTGTCAACAAAAGAACTATGGGATGCTCTAGCGCTACTGAGTCGGGGGACTCAGAAGATCAAAGCCAACAAGCTGGCGCTGGAACTCCAGAAGCTGGAGCGATTGTCACTCATGCCCGGCGACACGATTGAAGGTCCAATGTTAGATATACAGATCTGATGAACACAATCAATGGGCTGGGAAAGACGTTCTGCAACCTTGAGATGAATCTCAAAATATTGAGAGCCCTGCCTAATGGACCATGGACTCCATTCGCTACACTTCTTAGACATTCTGATCTTGATATTGTTTCTCCTGATCATATATTTTCAGAATTAAAAGCAGAAGAGTTCGAGTTTTGTCTACCGCAGAGGAAGCACAGAGCTGAAGCTGACACTCAAATAAACCATACCTTTAAAGCATCAGTCAACACAATGGCTCCAACGTCTAGCAAAGCTGAACCTTCATCAAGTGAATTACAAGAAGGGAGCCTAGCTAAACAATACGCATTGCTTGCAATCAAGTATCAGAAGGAGAAGGAGCGACGCAAGAAACCGTCTGACCAAAACGCTCTCCTGAATCACAAACTTCTGAATGGAGGAAACAGGAGGATTCTGCACAGTCGATAGACAGTGAGAATAGAGAAAGCAGAGTCACCTCCTGCTACAACTGCAAGAAGCCAGAACACTATCAGTACGAATGTCCTTAGCTTAAACCCGAAGGGGTTCATATCCTGAACTGTTCTTACTGTAAAGAACTCCTTCACTGTTAGAGAGTTTGTCAAACCCTTTTAGTTTGATCCTTGTAAACTGGGACTTGCTCAGTATAATCCTCAAGGCCAGTGTTTGTCCAGTGCACAAACCGACTGAGACTAACTCAGTATAATAAATGTCCTGATCTTTTCGGGACAGTGGACGTAGGATTGTTTGATCTCCAAACCACTTTAAAATCGATGTGTTCTTTACAGTGGCATCGATTTTACTGTACATACTGAAAACTACTTTACAAAATCATACAACTGAGTTTCAGCAAAGCTTAACTGAATGCACTAACCTACTGAAATAATTTTAATAAAAACGTTTTCAAGCTCAACTGAATCGGGCCTACAGTTTTCCGCACTCTACTGAACTCTTACTGAACGTTACTGAATTCTGACTTCAGTCAGATAGCAGGCCACAGTATAGTTAGTCACTCTGTCAATGCGATCCAGAACAACTTGCTTGGCCTACTGAACTTATTCAGCAAGGCACTCTCCTGAATAGGACTGTTCACGTTTTAAGTTGAGAAAGTTTTCAGGTGTATTCACCCCCCCCTCTACACCTGAATGTTTATCTCGGGACCAGCATTATCTGATGTTGATATTGTTAAGTAGAATCAACCAGGTCAGCTACAATGCCTGTGGGATGGGTATGAGTTTCTTCTTCGCCTGACTCATCATCCCAATAATGCTGGATCTTTTCAGTTTTGTCATTCAGCGTGAGATCCTGTAGCTTGCTGCTGACATCTTCAGTATTTGTTTGATTAGGTTTCCTGTCTTCAGTAACGAACTCAGGAAAAATACATGAGGGCTTTCTTCCACGCAAAGGGTCCGGTAGTTAAAGACCCTGAAGGCTTTACTGACTCGAGAGTATCCTAAGAAAACTCCTTGATTAGATTTTCCATTAAAGACCTTTACCTGATCCTTCCCGTTATTGTGGATAAAACAAGAACATCCAAAAATATGAAAATGAGAAATAGAAGGAATTCTCCCTTTCCATAGTTCGTATGGTGTCTTCATGTGTTGCTTTATAAGTAGTGAGCGGTTCTGAGTATAACAGGCGGTGTCACTAGCATAAGCCCAGAACTTTGAGGGTAGTCCGGAGTCTGCTAGGAGCGTTCTTGCTGCTTCTTTCAATGTTTTGTTCTCCTGTTCAGTAAGACTGTTCTGTTGGGGAGTGCGAGCTGCTGAAGTCTCGTGCTGAATCCCCTCGGTATCACAGTACTCCTTTATGACTGAGTTGTAAAATTCAGTCCCTCTGTCTGAGCAAATTCTTTGAATCTTGATGTCCTTTTCCACAGTGAGTTTCTTCAGCAGTATCGGCAACTCAGCCTTGACATCAAATTTGTTGGCTGTGAAGATAACCCATGTATACCTTAAATAATCGTCAATAACAGCGAGGGCATACTTCTTGCCTCTTATGGTCACTGGAGAGACTGGCCCAAACAAGTCGATGTAGAGCAGTTGAAGGATTCCATTAGTGGAAGGTGAAGGAATTGGTGGATTAGTTTTCTTAGTCTGCTTTCCCTTCAAGCATGCCTCACAGTTTTTGTCTTTGATGAATGCTTCATTTAGGCAGTCCTCTGACTCTTGAGTCCCTAGCCAGCTTGTTCATTACGTTGAAGTTCAGGTGACTAAGCCTCTTATGCTACAGTCATCATATTTTATCACTTGATTTCGTTTGGGCAAGCAAGCACACATCAGGTTCGGCGGTGTTCCAGTTTGTAATGTAGAAGTTCTTCTTCCGTGAACCTGATAACACTGATTTCTCTGTAGATTTATCAATAACATCACAGAAACTAGCGTCAAAGGTAACTCTGTTAAGATTATCACAGAATTGACTGACAGAAAGGAGATTGTGTTGAAGTCCTTCAACATATGTTACTCTTGGAACTGAAGCTGTCCCAATGTTCAGTGTTCCATATCCCCTTGTATAGCCTTTTGAGTTGTCACCAAACTCAATTTTGGGACCATCTTCTTGCACGTAATTGGTCAGCAAGCTCTTTTGATAGGTCATATGTCTCGAGCAGCCGCTGTCCATGATCCAAGGGTCCTTATGCACCTACAAATCAGAAACAATTTTAGGTACCCTTTGGTTCAGTTTGGGTCCTTAAGCGTTAGTCGATGGTTTTGCGACCCAAAACTGTCTGGCGACCTTGGGAGTCTCAGACACTTTCTTCTTCTGAACTTTGTCAGTTCTCTTCTCCACTGAACTCGGAGATACTGACTTTCTGGCAGCTTAGGGTTCAGGAGCTCTCTTCTTCTAAGGTTTTGTGCTCTTCCTGACCCTAGGATCATAATAGTACGAACCGTATTGTGCTGGATGCTCATACAGTAGTTCGCCATACTGCTCTGCCCATCTGACCTTCTTAGTTCCCCCTGAATTTGATCGTTGTGTTATGGGGCTAGAACTCTTGGTAAGTTGCTTATTGCTCGATTGAGGTGCAATAATCTTCTGTTTGTTTTTATCCTGAGTTACGGGTTCAGTAGTTTGAACTTTTCCTCTGATGAACCTATCAGCCAACATTTCTGAGCCTTTTGAGGTGGAGATTTAAGCTTAGTGTGTATAATCGAGTCCTGCCTTCATGACGACTAACCTTTGTGCTCTAAGCATGCTATATAACTTCTCCTTGGCTCCCATGTATTGTTCAGTCACTGGTCCTCGCCAAACTTCATCACTCTTTTTGAGTGATTCGTAATCCTTTTCAACTTCTGCGAGCATTTGACCGAGCCTGGCTATCTTAGTATCTTTCTTAGAATTGTCCTTAGTCAGAACTGATATATAAGTTTCTTGAAGCTGAGATTTAGCCATAAGAGATTCAATCTCTTCCTTTAGTCTCGCAACAAGATTCTCTGAATCAGTAGAGACCTGACAATCAGAATAAAGTCTGATTTTCAGCCTTTACCTGTTCCAGTTCCTGAACTGTTCTACTGAACTCTCTACTCAACTAAATCTGCTCCTCTAGTAAGTCGTCATATGCTTGAATTATGTCTAGAGGATCACCTGTAGCTGAGCAAGTGCCTTGTGTGCTCTGTGAAGAGGAGGTTATAATTAGTTTTGAGTTTACCTCAGCCTCTTCTCCAGCCATCAGGCAGTATTCAGTTGATGTGCAACAAATGCAGCTTCATCTTCAGAAGAATACATAAATGTATCTTCCTCTCTTGAGTCATCGGATAGCTCTCTGGCAATGTAGGCCTGCCTCATTCAGGCAAATTTTTCTCTTTTGGCCTGTCGTTCAGCTCGTTGGGCAGCTGAGAGCTCATGACATTTGTACTGGAAATGTCCTTCCTTTTTACAGTTGTAGCATACAGTAACTCTACAACCTTTTCTAGTTAAGCTGTTGGATGGACTAGCAGCAGGTTCTATGTTCCTTCAATCAGGAGAAGGTTTAGATTCTTCCCTTTTGTGATTATCTTTCTTACCTGAGGGAGAATCTCTATGGTATTTCTTTAGCTTTCTGACTCTCTCCTTCTCACTTTGATATTTGAGAGCCATAAGCACAAGACGCTTAGTAGTAGGGATCTCCATGGATTTTGCTTCTGATGCAGCTACTGTCTTGCTAGCAGAACCGGGGTTGGCTCTTGACGTGATGAATGTTGCTTTGAAAGCATGGTCAATTTGAGTGTCAGTTGGAGCGCTAACGCACCGTTGGAGTAGACTATGCTCGAACTCCTCTATCTTCAGTTCCAAAAATATAACATCAGGAGTTAAAGCATTAAGATCAGAGCATCGTAGATAAGTAGCAAAAGGAAGCCATTTCAGTCGAGGTAACGCTCTTAAGATCTTGGTGTTCATCTCCTTGTTGGTGAACGTTATCCCCAGCCCATTGATTACATTGATCTGGCTGATGAATCTGACGCTAAGCTCGTCAATGGTTTCACTAGGATCCATAGCGAAGTTGTCGAACTTTTGAAGCTCTAGCTCGAGCTTGTTTTCCTTAATCTGCGGGGTTCCTTGGCTCAGTACAGCCAGGACGTCCCAAAGTTCCTTTGCTGTCTTACAATCTTGCACTCTCCCGAGATGAGAATCACTGATTATTGTCAGGATTGTGTTCTGTGCTACTCGATCAAGATTGTTCAGTTTCTTCTCTTCCGACGTGAAGGAAGATTTGTCTTGGGCAACCTTTACACCAGTTTGTGCTCCTACACCTCCCAGAGTGGCATATTGTACACTGTCAATCATGGGCATGATAGGTCCTATATCAAGGACGTTTGTCATGCTGTTGTGCAGCGATGTAAGTTGCGCCTCCATTCTCACACGCCATACTATATAGTTCTCCACAGAGAACATATGCACCATCCGAATACCTGACATATCAGACATTTTAGGTAAGAGTATAAGGATGTTTGAAGAGATGTTTGTGTAGTGAAAATGTTATCAGGATCTGTTCGAGTAGACCAGTAGATTTTTTAAAAATGATGATCAGGAGAACAGGGCTCTGATACCAATTGTTGGTCCGTAGACGAGTATTAGGTGTAGAGGGGGGGGTGAACATAACTGATTGCAAGTTTCCTTTCTCATATGCGAAGGTCAGCTAAGCTGAGATATGGAACTGAATGAACAATGCCAGATAAGAACCTTCTTATCGCTGTTCAGAGTGTGTCAACTGCTAAGTCTATTGTACTGACTTGAGTCAGTATAAAGAGTTCAGTCGCTAAATATAGTGCAGATAAGTGTGGGGCCCGTAAGACTTCGTCTCTTTGAAAACGTGTTTTCGCAAACCAAAATTGTTTTGGTTGATGCACTTTTTAAGTACATTTTATGCAAAGGATGAGTTTGTAAATGGGTTTGAGCACAATGCAATAAAACAGTAAATAACACAAGTAATTTTTAACATGTTTCGGATATGCAAGATCATACGTCCACGGTCCTGCAGAACAAGAGTTCTTGTTGATTAATCTGAGCAAGCCTCAGCAAGGAATCTGTACGCTGGACAGACCCTTCTAAGTTATAGTCCTTAGCGACTTTTACAAATCAAACTGAAGTTTGAAGGGGAGGGGATGTTCTCCAACAATGAAGGTGTTCTTAGAATAAGAACAATTCACAGGAAAGTGAACTCCTTCAAAGGTTCTAAGCTAAAGATATAAAAATGGAGCTTAGATAGAGAAGATGGAACTAAAGAATCTCTAGAGAGAAGAAATAAGGATTTTCAACTACGCAAGTTCTTCGGTGGATTGGCTTTAATACGCTAGAGAGTTATATGCAATGAGCTTGTATTCCCTTGTTGTCACGTGCGTTGAGCTTGGAGACTCTTCTTTATTTATAATCGTGACCTAGGCATGTATCCGTTGGAGAGGACGACGTCAGATGTCATAAACTTCCAAGAAAAATGGCCATATGTTTTCGAAAACGCGCCGCAGAGTGGTTGGCTTCTGTACATGAGAGCAGCTTTAAGGTCAGGGCAGGTAAGGCTTTGGTTACTTCTCATTGGTCGAGGTTTGCGTTAGGTAAGACTTGTCAGACATCAGTCTTCCCTCTGAGTCTGAACCTCGTATACTAAATAATCTCTACTGACATTCGAATGATAAGAGTCAGACAGTTGTTTCCTTGTCGGACTTGCAACTGAGTTGCATGAGCTCAGTAGATCTGGACCGATCATACTGATTTCTTCATCTAAGTCTGTTGATAAGGATCTTCTACTGACAATAGATAGCTGGTGACTCTGAAGACATGAGCTCTTCACAAATTCAGTAGATCAAATGTCTTACTGAGTATCCATCTGAGATCTGCTGAAAGAATTCTTCTACCGAGGACAGTCAGCGGATGACTCTGAAGACATGAGCTCTACGAACTGATGACTTGGGGTTCTGGAATTTAACTTCTCTACTGAAGTTCAGACCAACAACACCCATTACAGGACTTAGACAAAATAATTAATACTGATAAGAACGAGTCTAGCCTATTTAAATCATGGTTCAAACACTCATTGGGTTCGGGACCGGCTTTGGGATCTTCAATTCTATAGCGATGAAATTTAGCATCACTACAATTTCCCCTAATAATGAATATTACAATATGTCCTAAGTACAAGAACTACTGACCTCAGTTTCAACGCAACTACTGAGTCGAGCTCTAAGTACCCTCTAGCAATGATCTAAACGACCACTGACTCATATCCCTACATGATGGATCTCTAATAATAAGGTAATGAGTGTGAGCATCAAGCCATGATCGTCTTTTCTTTGTTTCTTCTTCTGAAGTTACTTCCATAGATAGTAGGATGATTAGGAATTTCAGTAGTACTTTTCTATGTCTGAAGAATTTTAGTAATAAGATTGGGATCTACTGAGTCACCAGGTTCAGGGGTATTCAGCTCAGGAACATCATTAGTTCTCCGTGAGTTATTTTTCTCAGTAGAGGTCTCAGTTACCACTAGAGTTTCTTCATCGACTTGAGTTACCGGTGATTGATTTTGTTCAGTAGAATTAATTAGTTTAGTTGCATTGCTTGATGGATGAGTATAGACTTCCTCTTCATCATCTGAATCATCATCCCAAGACTGTTGGATCTTCTCAATTGTGTCGTTTGGGTTCAGAACATGTAGCTTGCTGCTGACTTCTTCAGCATCTTGCTTAGAGTCCTGCTCCCAGTCCTCACTAACATACTCATTAAATACAATATGAGGGCTTTCTTCTACGCAAAGTGTCTAGTAGTTAAAGACCCTGAAAGATTTGTTGACCCTGGAGTATCCTAAGAAGACTCATTGGTCTGACTTGCAATCAAAGACCTTTAATTGATCCTTTCCATTATTGTGGATAAAGCAAGGGCAACTGAAAATATGGAATGTAAAATAGGTGTTATCCCTTTCCAAAATTCATATGGTGTCTTCATATGAGCGTGTCAGTAGTGAACGATTCTAAGTGTAGCAACCTGTGTCGGTAGCTTCTGCCCAAAACTTTGATGGTAGTCCTGAGTCTACGAGTAACATTCTTGCTGGTTCTTTAAGTGTTTTGTTCTTCCATTCAGCGAGGTCATTTTGCTGAGGTGTGCATGCTACTGATGTCTCATACTGAATTCCCTCAAGCTTCGCAGTACTCTTTCATCATAGAGTTGAGAAATTTTATGCCTCTATCTGAGCGTATCCTCTGTATCTTAATATCTTTCTCTATACTCAATCTCTTCAGAAGTTTTGGCGGTTCAGTCTTGACATTAGACATGTTTGGAATAAAGATTACCCACGTATATCTTGAGCAGTTGTCCGTAACCATAAGAGTGTACTTCTTGCCTCTGATTGTCACTGGAGAGACTGGCCTGAATAAGTCTATGTGAAGAAGCTGAAGGATTCCATCAGTGGAAGGTGACGATATTGGTGGATTACTTGATTTTGTCTACTTTCCCGTCAAACATGCTTCACAATTTCAGTGTTGCTTGAATACTTAATTGGGCAGTCATGACTTTAGAGTCTCTTGCTAGCATGTTCATCGTTTTGAAGTTCAAGTGACTAAGTCGTCTATACCATAGTGATGTGTCGATTTTATACCCCTCGAATTGACCCAGTTTTGACGCTCATCTTGTCCAAGTTGATGTTGTTCTGTTCGCAGAAATGTATATGTTCAACAGGTTTATGGTCCGGAGATGAGGTGGCGGTTCGGAGCTGAGTTGGAGATATTTTGGCAATTTTTGGAGATAAAACGGGATTTAGATTGAGAAGGAAAGATTTGCTAAAGATTTGGAGCTTGAAGATATTTTAGGGCTGGAGTTATACAAGGAAAAGGAGTCTTGAAGAGCAAGATTCAAAAGATTTGCCCTAGATATCTTTCCTTTGGTGGATCAAGTTCGAAATCTATATAAAGGGGCTGGAGAAGAACATATAGAGAATCAATCTCTCGCTGCTTCATTAGTTTAGTTTCGTCTTCAGCCATCTCGTTCTTAGTCCCGTAGTTTAGATTTTAATTTCAGCACAAGCTTTCAAACACTT
The DNA here is from genome assembly GCA_028984105.1 of Lavandula angustifolia. NCBI lineage: Eukaryota > Viridiplantae > Streptophyta > Magnoliopsida > Lamiales > Lamiaceae > Lavandula > Lavandula angustifolia. The sequence goes on from CM054822.1 coordinate 8,905,809, forward strand.
TACTGTTTTCGTAGTTTAATTCAGTTTTCAGTTTTTAAAGAATTCAGCACTTGTTTCAGATTCAGTAGTTATATTTAGCTTGCCCGTTAAGATTCAATACTTCCAGCTTATTCAGCAGTTTAAGTTTTTCAGCATTCGTTCAGATTCAGTACTTCCGTTCAGTTCGGTATTCAGTTTTACATTCAGTACTTTAAATTCAATTTATGCATTCAGTATTGCGCACTTCACTTTCTGTTGTTACTATGTTCGTTTCACTTAGCTTGTCCAAGTTAATAATGAGTAGCTAAACTTTTTACGGCTTCGGCGACGGTGACGAATATGAGATACAAAGTTTGTGAGATCTAATTGTTCATAGTAATTAAAGACTAGGGTTTCAACTTAATTTGGGGCAGAAAGATTTAATTGGATTAACTTAAACATGATCAATTTAGGTTATGAAGATTAGTGCCAGATTGTTCAACAACTTAGGTGGCGAAGCTATCGTAACGGTAGTCGAATTAAGGAGGTTAATCATCTATGTCAACTTGTCCAACAACAGTAGAGATTAAAATTGGGTTCCTTCCTCGTAATGCTATCTAAACTTTAAATCTAGGTTTGTTCAACAAGCTAGGTTGTGGTTAGGTTAGGGAGTAGTGGAAATTTGTTCAACAAGCCATTACCGACTAAGTAAGTAGGAATTAGGGTATGCAGGTGTCCAACACTGCATCCTATAACTGGTTGATCTTAGGAATTAATTAAATCTATGCATTGATGATCAAAGTAGTTGTCTCATACAAGTTACCCGAAGTCGAGTCCGCCTTTCTCTACTTGTTTATTTCTATCTACTTTCTTGTTATTTACTTTTCTTTGCCTAGGTAGTAAACCAAAAATTTATGCGTGGTGGCATCACCAAAACTCTGATCAAAAGGATAAATATTGTTGATTTTCACTGTTCCCTGTGTTCGACCCTGTTCTATACTAATTATAAAATTCTAAGTTTGTGCATGAATTTTATTTGGTGTGAAAACAGCGATCACCACATAGCCATGCAATATTGTCATTCAACTTAGTTTGAGCAAGTAGGCAAACTTTTGGTTCAGCAGTATTCTAGTTTGCAACATAGATATTTCTTCTCCCCGATCCATATAACATGGTTTTACCATTAGATTTGTCAAGAACATCATAGAAACTCGCGTAAAAAATAACTTTAATAGAATTATCACAGAATTGACTAACGGAAAGGATGTTATGTTGAAGTCCTTCAGTATATGTTACTCTAGGAATTGTGGCAGTTATGAATTTTAGTGTTCCAAATCCCCTCGTGTATCCTTTGGAGTTGTCACCAAACTCAATTCTCGGTCATTCTTGATAAACGTAGTTGATCAGTAAATTCTTTTGGTATGCCATGTGTCTTGAGCATCCACTGCCCATTATCGAAGGGTCCTTATGCACCTACAAAACAAACATAAGTTCAGGTACCCTTTGGGTTTAGGTTGGGTCCTCAGATATTAGTCATTTTAGGAATCCAAATTTGTCTGACAACCATGATAGTCTCAGAAATCTGGTTCCCTTTGCTATCTGAATATCTCACAGTTGATCTGGGAGATGCTAACTTCTTTACCTACTAAGGTTCAGAAGTACTCTTCTTCTGAACATTGGGACTTCTCTTGATCCATAGTGAGTTGGATAAGTCCATTGTGGTTGACCACACAGATAAGCCCATCTGACCTCCTTGGTTCCTTTGAATTTGATCTGTTGGGGTTTGAACCTTTGGTCATCTGCTGATAGCTTGGTTGAGGTGCTTTCATCTTCTATTTATTCTTTATTTTGGGTTGATTGGGTTGGCTATATTATGTTTTCCCTTGAACAAACCTTTCAGTCAGCCTTTCTGAGCTCTTCTGCGTTGATGTAGATGCTTCATTTGTGTATCTATGTCCTATCTTGGTGAAAGATTTCCTTTGTACTAGCAGCATTCCCTCAAGTTTCTCTTTAGCTCCAAGGTATTACCCATTTCATTATAGTTCTCCAAACCTCAACACTTTTCCTCGGTGCTTCATAGTCAACTTTGACTTGTGTAAGCTTTTGATTTAGATTGGCAATTTCAGTACCTTTCTCAAAATTGTCCTAGGTCAAAATTGAGATCTTATCTTCTTGTTGTTGAAACTTTGTCATCAGAGAATTGGTGTCTTCCTTTTGTCTCAAAACAAGTCCTTCTGACACAGTAGAGACGTGACTTTTCAAGAGAAGTTTATGATTTTCAGCTCTTAGGAGTTCCAGCTACTGAAGTGTCTTATTGAACTAAGCTCTCATTTGTATCTATTCTTTTAAGAGATCTTCATAGGCTATAACCACGTCTAGAGGTTCTCCTATAGCAAAGCATGTGTCTTGTGTGTGCATTGAAGAGGGATTCATATTTAAAATATTTACCTCAGCCTCTTCTCTCGCCATAAAGCACAATTCACTTTCTTTTTTAGCTTCGATTGCCATGAATGTGGCTTCATCTTCAGATGAATCCATGACAATTTCTTCTTCACTAGTGCAATCTGAAAGCTCTCCAGCTATATAGGTCTTCCTTTTCTTTTCTTGGCGAATTTGTCGCGTCTGGCTTACCTTTCAACTCTTTCAACAGGTGAGAGCTCAGGATATTCATATTGATAATGTCCCATCTTTCTGCAATTGCACCACGTTGAGGTTATGCCTTCTCTCTTTGGTACATCATTCTTTGCAGTGGTAGTTGTTTCAGTGTTCCTATATTCACTCTGAGAGTTAGACTCTTCTTTCTTATTATAACTGTTTATTACCGTGATTGTTCTTGGTAACTTTATTCATCTTCCTTAGCTTGTCCTTCTCCTTATGATACTTTACTACTAGAAGGGCATAATTCTTAGCTAGGTTGTCAGCAGTTGGGATTGACATTGTGCTTGCTACTGATTGACTTGTAGATGATGGACTTGATTTTAAAGTGTTGATTGTGGCTTTATATACACGATCCACTGACATGTCATCAGGAGAGATCACGCTTTGTTGAAGTAGATTGTACTCAAATTCTTCGACTCTAAGCTTTGAGAATATAAAATCAGGAATAACAGTATTAAATTTAAATTATTGCAAATAAGTAACAAATGAATACCACTTGAAGCCTAGTCTGAGCCTGTAATATCTTGGTGTTCATTTCCTTGTTGGTGAATATCTTTTCCAGTCTGTTGATGACGTTGATAAGGTTCGTAAATCGCATGCTCAAATCATCAACTGATTCACCAGGAATCATTGTAAAAGCTTCAAATCTCTCAACTCCAGGTCTAGCTTGTTTTCTTTGATCTATGGAGTCTATAACTCAGCATAGCTAGAGCATCCTAGAGATAATTCACCGTCTTGTAGTCGTGCACCCTTCCAAGATATGAGTCGTTGAGCTTTTTTAGGATAGTATTTCTTGCAACTCGGTCAAGGTTATGCAATTTTCTTTCTTCTAGAAGGCACGTTTGTCCTTTGGTACTTTCTCGCTGTTCTAGCTCCTACACCTCCCACCACTGCATACTCTATGTTGTCGATCATGGGAACGATAGGTCCAGATTCGAGGACTTCTATCATGCTATCATGAAATGACGTTATTTGCTCCTCAATACTCACGCGCCAAACAACATAATTCTCAACGGAGAACATGGGCACCATCCTAATTCCTCACATATGAGACATTGTGGAAATACAATATAGGATGCAATAAAAGAAATGTGAATGCAATGAAAAACGTTTTTCAGGATCTGTTCGAGTAGACCACTACTTTTAGATAACGGTGATCAGAAGAACAATGCTCTGATACCAATTGTTGATCTAGAGACGAGTCTTTAGGTGTAGAGGGGGGTGGTTGAATACACCTGAGTACAAGTTTTGACACAAACGCGAAAGTCAGTATATTACTGATCATTACTCGGTGAGGGGTTTTAGCTCGCCAAGTTAACTTTCTGATCAAATAGGCAGAGTGATTCAAGCTACTGAATTCCGTCTACTGGCTTCAGTTTATCTACAGTAAACTTAGTACATGAATATGTAGGAAGTGTAGGCCCCAATTTTTATCATCTCTTAATTGAAAAACATTTTTATAAGAATAAATTCAAGTCGTGCTTGTGCGTTGAATCATCTTTACTGAAAATCTGAGGTATGAGTTTGTCAATCAATTGTTTGCAGAATGAAAAGTAAGCAATATATCAGTAAATGCACTGGCAACTTTTAAAATAGTTTGGATATGTAAGATCATACGTCCACTCTCCAGATCACCAGGAGGTCTTGACTTTATTATACTAAACAAGTCTCAGTCGATCTGTACACCGGATAGGTACCCTAATTATAGTCTTAGTGACTTTACAAGTTTCAAACATAAGGTTTGAGTTTCTCTAACTATGAAGGAGGTCTTACAATAAGAAGAGTTTAACAGATATAAACTCCTTTAGTTTTTCTAAGCGTACAATCTAGCAAGGTTAGCTTAGAATAGAGAATGGGAAGAAGGGTATCTCTAGTGAGAAGAACTATCGCTGGACAGTGAGTTCTTTGCTGGGTGAGCTTTAAGTTTGCTAGAGCTTTTGAATAATTGAATGTTTTATGTTCTAGGTGTCTTCGTTGTTGGAAGATCGATCTCTATTTATAGTATTGACTCATGGAAAGATCCGTTGGATGTGACCTAGCCATGTATCAAAAATGACAAGAAAAACAACCATCTCCATTTTGAACGTTACTATAGAGAATCTCTCTTTTTCAGTTGATGAGTCGTCCCTGTACTTAGTTATTTGTGGCCGAAAAGTGTCTCAATTAACCAACCGGTGCACTCGCAATGGTGAATAATGCAGGTTTTAAGTGCTGGCGTGGCATGGTGACGAGGATGATATTTGGCAATGTTTGTTGGCGAAAAGGTCACGAAATTGATGATGTGGACTCGGAATTCTATGGAGGTAAATATTTTGATCATACTTTGTGATGGATAAGGAAACATATTATTTCCTTATTAACCAAATCCCATTCTTTAACTTGGAGGGATTTTAACCTAACTTGGAGAAGAAGATAGGGAGTATATAAGGAGAAGAAGTAAACAAGAAGAAGGAGCTTTTGAACCCCGTATTCACTTCCGTTCAATTCAAGCCGAGAAACCCTAACTTCCGCAGTTCAATTTCCCGACGCCGCCGACCACCGATCACGCCAATCCACACCACCAATCCATTCTGTTCAAGAATCCAATCGTTCATAGTTAGTTGCTAGAGAAGAAACACTCTTAAATTTCATTGGTTTTTTCGTTTATATTTTCGAGTTTGAATTCTTGTTTTTAATTTTTTTCGTAGTTCATCGGATTTACGTTTTAATTTCTAGTTCTATTTTAATTCAAGTCTTAGTTCAGTTTCGTAGGTCTTAATATTCTGTTCTTTCGTACTTTAAGTATTTTAAATTTTGTGCATGATAGAACTAGGGTTATTCATGCTTATGGTTCTGTTCTGCGATTGCACAACCGATACGTTTGCATAAGTAGCTAAGTTTTTAAGGGTCCGACATAATGTAAATACACACGTGAACAGTACATGAGGCTTACGTTAGAATAATTAATCAAGGGTGTTTCGGGTTAGTTCTGAATTAATTAATCTGGCTAGTAATTTTGGCTTGGTCACCCTAGGTTGCACAATCTATAGCTAATTTAGTACTTCCGTCATTTCTCGTGGAATAAGGCTAGGTAAGTAGTGAAATTATTCATTAGAATAATTGGATTAAACAGATAGGAGACTATTAGAAGCCCAACTGTTGGTCCGCAGACAAGTGTAGGGGGGGGGGGGTGAATACACCTGATTACAAGTTTTTCCTCGGACACTGAGCTGTAGAGTGCGACTGATGAACAATGCTAAATAGTAACCTTCTGATCGTGGGTCAGAGTGGCTCAACTACTGAGTATGTCCTACTGACTTTTGTTAGTATTATGAACTCAGTCCGAGAGTTTAGTGCGGATAAGTGTAGGGCCCGATAGACTTCGTCTCGATTTGTAAATATGTTTTCGCAAACCAAATATGTTTTGGCTGGTGGATTTTTAAATATGTTTTATGCAAAGTATGAGTTTGTAAATCAGTTTCAAAACAATGCAATAAAATAGTAAATAACATAAGCAATTTTTAACGTGGTTCGGATATGCAAGATCCTGCGTCCACGGTCCTACTGAACAGGAGTTCTTGTTGATTAATCTGAGCAAGCATCAGCAATGTATCTGTGCGCTGGACAAACCCTTCTAAGTTATAGTCCTTAGTGACTTTACAAATCAAACCAAAGTTTGAAGGGCAGGGGATTTTCTTCAACTATGAAGGAGTTCTTACAATAAGAACGATTCACAGAAAGTGAACAACTTCGAAGGTTCTAAGCTATGGATGTAACAGTTAAGCTTAGATAGAGAAGAGGGAACTAAAGAAACTCTAGAGAGAAGACTATAGATATTCAACTCAGCAAGTTCTTCGTTGGATCGTCATGAATGTGCTAGAGAGTTTGAATGCTTGAGCGTGTATTCCCTTTGATTTTTTTCGTGTGTTGAGCTCGGAAATGCTTCTCTATTTATAGTCGTGACCCAGGCATTTGTCCGTTGGAGAAGATGATGCCACGTGTCACAAACGTCCAAGGAAAACGGCCATAAGTTTCGAAGTAGCGTGGTAGAGTGGTTGGTCACTGTACATGAGAGCAACCTTTATCGTTAGAGCACGTAAGGCTTTGGTTGCTTCTCATTGGTTGAGGTTTGTGGTAGGTGAGACTTGTCAGACATCAGTCTTTATCTGAGTTGACCCTCACTCATCCTCGTATGATACTCTGCTGACTTTCGAATGAGAGTAAAAGTCGTGCAGTCGTTTCTTGTTGGATACAGTAGTTCTGGAACGATCATACTGTCTTCTTCATCTAAGTCGGCTGATGAAAGTCTTCTATTGAGAGCAGTAAGCCATAGACTCTAAAGGTACTGAGCTTTGTACAGTGTCTTCACTGGAGGTCAGCTGATGGGAATCTTCTACTGATGATGGTAAGCTGGAGACCTGAGAACACGAGCTCTTACACACTGATGACATGGGGTTCTTGAATTTAACTTCCTATTGAAGTTCAAACCAACAAATACCCCTTACAGGACTTAGACAAAAACAGAAAACGAAAATAAGAATAGTCTAGCCTATTACATCATCTAGTTCGAAAGACAACATACTAAAGGTACAAGATAGGTTTTGGGATCTTCAATTCTATAGCGATAAATCACTACAATTTCCCCCAATACCGAAATATTGTAATAATTCCTAATACATAAACTATTGATGATAGTTCAAAGTACCCCCTTAGCAATGATCTAAACAATCACTGACTCATAACCCAACAATTTCCCCCTAATTGATGATGCCAAAACCACCAAGTACTAAACTACTGACCCAAGAGAATTCAGTAAAAACTGAGTAGTGATAGCAAGGTAATCAACAGATAAAAGATAGGTATATCAGAAGAAAGACAAGTTATGTGAGTGTGTGTCAGATCACTTCAATGATCAGTGTGATAAACAATAAAGACATAGCCACAAGAAATGAGTAGTTGTCTGGCCAAGCAAATAACTAATATTATATATGGAAGAGATTATATCAGCTATTACTATACACAGAAGATAAGAGAAATACTACTAGCTTCTGAACTTCTTAATCTTCGCCTTGAAATCCGCAGACTTAATAGCAGGAGCATCCAACCCATAAGATTTGTAGATTCTCTCTCTGAGGGCTTAGATGGGAATGAGATCATATGTCTACTTAAGATCCAGGTCGTTTTGACGGGCATTAGTCTCCACTTCCTCTTCTATCTCCTTTGTGCAGATGACGCCTTGGGTTGTCATCGGAGGACTCAACTGTCGGTAGGTAGGAGCAGTGAAGGGCAGCTTTTCCTTGTATAGTAGAAGCTTGATATGTGTTCTGAAGTTCGCGTCGTACTGATATAGGAATTGATCAAAGAGCTCGACGGCAGACACTTCAGTAGGATAGAATTGCCACACGTAAAATGCTTTGATGAAATCTATCTTCAGCTCCTCCCATTCTTCATTCAGATTCCATGGAATCCATTTGTCTACGTGGAGGTGCGAAGTCTTCTTGAGATAAGGTTTTTGAGCACCACGCGCGGAAGAACTTGGAAGTCTTGGGTATCTGTTTGCTCCGATCGAGGATTGGCTCTCTGGCAATTTGGTTAGTAATCTCAATAATCTTGGTCGGATCCTCTTGCCTCTTCTTCTCTCTCAATGCTGCAGCTCTTTTGTCCCTCGTCCTGAGGTTCAGCCCTTGCTGCACAGCATCCCATGTTGCTTTGTCCTCTGCCTCCTGCTCAGGTGTAAGCTTAGGAAGATTCTTCATCCTCTGAGCAAGGGGCAATGTGTCCATCTCCGAGTCTTTAGTAGGCTCCGGTTCAGCAGATTGCCGAGTTTTCTTCCGTTGAGCCATAATCAGTTTTGCTTGACTCTTGGACATTCTGGCGACAGTGACCCTTTTCTTCTTCTTCTTCTTCTGAGCCTCTTCCTCCATTATGAAGCTCATAGTCGATCTGATCATGGAGTTGCTGAGCCACTCTCTTATCGTGCTCCTTCTGCTCTTCTCTGGTTTTAAATTTGGGCATTGGGGAAGGAGGAGGAGTGCTTTCAGTGGCTTTCTCCTTCCCGGGCCATTGAGTTGGCAGGGGCTCATCTTCCTGATCAACAATTTTGGCAATCTCCTCAATATGCTGTGCCTGAGCCGAGGATCCTTCACCCGATCCACCGGCCTGCGTGGGTAGTTGAGGTTCAGAGGGTTGCACCTCTGGAATTTGGATAGAAGGGATTTGGACTTCGGGAGTGGGGAATGAGCTCGTTCTAGCCTGAGCTGAACTTTCCCCCTTGATTGTTTCCCTCCCAACAGACTGTGCCACCACCTGCTCAGCTCTTCCTTCCCACTTTTTGACATCATCACCAGCCGAGGATAGGAGAGTTTTAATAGCTGCTACTTCACGTTGAAGTTCGTAGACAGCAGACTTGATAGATGTTGAGGTGGTGTTGAAGTCCCCGACTGCATCATAGTAGTGGACCCAGTCCTCCTCCTGGTCCTTGCGGATTTGGCGGATATGGGCCTCTGCTTCATTTCGCTGCTTGAGAAGCGATGCATTGTGTGAGTCCGTCATCTCCTTCTGAATGAGCTTCAGGGCGGCCGCTTGAGTTTCTAAGGCATTTTGGGCACTGGAGATGGCCATCCTCTTTCGCTCATCCATAGCCTTCTAGACAGTGGCCAGGCTCACAGATAGTTGCTCAGCGAACTTCTTCTGCTGGGCTTCGACCAACTGCTGACATTGAGCGGCCAAGTCTGCCTACTGAGCTGCTAGCACAGTCTCGACGATCTCCTGAATATTAGGACTTGGAGCGTCTGAGACTTTTCTGACTGCGCCAGTCAGTTCGTCAACCTTCTCCATCTGAGCTTTTGTATATTGTGTCTATTTGAGATAGACATCCTTGGCCAGGAGACGATTCTTGTCTCCTTGCTTCCTTATTGCTCGGTTGACGGAGTTGGAGGACACGGTACTTATCGGTTTTATCTGATAGGAAGTGGTACCGAGCCTCTGCTCAGAGGCAGTGAGCTGTTGCCTCCGGAAGATTAAACAACTAGGGCGGCACCTGATTCTGGAGGTGGAGGTGCTGATTCGCCCTTCTCGCTGGGAGTCTTTCCCTAAGCAGAATTTCCTTGTTCTGCATCCTAGGGTGCGTGATCATCATCACCATCGTCGTGATGAGAAGGCGACGATGGGCTTCTGGCGGCCTGCGGGGAGGACCTGAGCTCAAGAAGATATACCATGGTAGAGCGTAGGTCCTCGATGTAGGCTATGTCGGCGGGTTCCCCAAACCCGATCGCCGACTGAATACTCTGCTCCTCAGCCAGTAGGGACAATGCAGAATGCTGCTGGATAAGGTCTGCAAGAATATCCCTGTTGAGGAAACGCAGCAGCATCTGTGTCCTCGCTCTTATCGCAATGTCAACTAAATCTTGGTGTTGGGCTATCTCAAGAATGTGTTCAACAACCTTTCCCGTGGTACGGAGACGGTTCATCTAAAACATTGACGAAACTTCTGAGGAAACCTCAGCAGGCGGTTCATCAGCTTCTTCCGACTGTGTCTCCTCAATGCTGACCCGCAGCAGTTTGTCCTTCAAAGTGGCACCCTCAATGCCAGTGTCAGCGCCCAGTAGTTCTTCCTCCTGAGGGGGCGGAGGGGAAGCAGGCTTGGAAGCAGCCTTAGAAGCTCCAGGCTTGGACAACTTCTTTTTCATTGGCTGATCGGCACGTGGAGGCAGATCAGTAGATGACCTTTTGAGCTCAGCAGCTCCACGTCCGATAGATTTTTCGGCTACTGATTTAGTCTTGAACTTTATCAGCTTGCGGTCGAAATACTTCATATCAGCAAATGAGGCGTGATTGGTCACGGAGTCCTCAATAATGGTAGACAGCTTGGTCCCGTACAAGAGTTTCCCACACTAATGAGTTTTCTCTCTCCTGACTCTGTGGCTCAGACATGAGGAATTTTGCCCAGTTCACCTGGACTCCATCTACTATAGCCATCATGATCTGGAGTCGAGGCTTAGATAGCTGATCAAATGAACCGGCGGCGCTCGTCAGAATATGGATGACGGTGTAGGCGAGGCCCCGATACTCCGAAAGGAGTTGGTTCTTTGGTAGGGCGGACTTAAAGGAGACGTCGTCACGTCTACAGAAGCGACGAACGTAGTCGTTGAGCTCATTCTCCTTATATTCAACTGGAGATATCCCACTGTCCGACAACTCAAATATAGACTTTAATGCCTCAAACACGCTGAGGTATGCGTGGCTTGCTTCCCACTTCTGAGGGGCAACCTCCCTCATGTAACCGATGATGGTTACTTCTGCGTTTGTATCCTCTACAGACCGCAGATTATAAAAGAACTTGGCCACCTACCGAGGCAGGTACGCCTTTGGGTGCTTCGTGAGAAGAAGCTTCCAACCCGATGCTTTGAGAGCGGAGAAAATTGGCTCCATATATGGCAGCTCCGTTTAGTGAAACGCCATCCTGGGTTCAAACTGAACCCTGGAGAGTATGATCTCCTCAATGTTTGACAGTGTGAGTACGAACGCCATTAGAATCAGAAATCTGCAAAAAGTGTGTTAACAGATATAAGCAATCAACAGAATGTAGTAGACAAGGAAATCTGCAAAAAGTTAGATCATAGATTTCAGATAGAAAAGAAATGTACCGTAAGCGAAGAGCTTGAAAGAGATATAAGCAATCAACAGAATGTAGTAGACAAGGATGATCAAAAGCTCTAAGATGCGAAAATGGCGTAAAGTGCGATTAGAGAGAAAAGGTATAGATTTTATAAGATTTGAATGTCAAGGGTTTTTAGATCGGACGGTCAGTATAAAATCTCGCTTTTCTGGGACGGTTCAGATTTGATTTTATAAAGGAATGATCACTTAGCCGCCTTAAACTAGACCCACGTAAGATTTGCGCAATTAGAGTAAGGTGAGAAAAAAGGCATTAAATGTGTTGCAGACAGCATTAAAGGATAAAGCATTTTAAATGAGAACGGTTTCTACTGAATTTTCCTTAAGAATTTATAGCGGGATATAAATGTGGTTCATGCTACTAAATGCAAGCTACTAAGTCAATAAATGCACACATGCTTCTGAATGAAATACAGAACATAATACGCAAACCTCTTCAGCTGAACCTGATGGTCAACTGTTTACCAAATCAAATCAGGAGAATCTTTGTGATACTGAAGTTATCACGTTCCCCCTTACTTTGTACTGTATGATTCACCCTACTGAATCAAGTACTGAATTGGACTTTCTGACTTGTCGTACTGAATTTTCTTATTGATTCGAGTTAGTAGGATCTCGTAGACCTAGCTTGACTGAGAGTTCTTTGAACCTATTCTCAGCAAGCGGTTTCTACTGACTTAATCCATACAAATTTATGGGGGGAAATAAATGTAAATCATGACACTGAATGCAAACGACTAAGTTATTAAATGCGAGCATACTTCTGAGAATATTAAAGAATCTAAATATGCAATCCTCTTCAGCTGAAAAGTTTAGGATCAGCTGTTTACTGAATCGACTTAGGAGAATCTTCGTGGTACTGAAGGTACCATGTTCCCCCTTACTGTGTACTGTGTGATTAACCCTACTGAATCAAGTACTGAGTCTGACTTTTGACCTGTCGTACTGATTTTTCTTACTGATTCGAGTCAGTAGGATCCAGTAGACCTAGCTCGACTGATAGTTCTCTAAATCTGTTCTCAGCTAGCGGTTTGGTCAGTATGTCTGACCTTTGCTTATCAGTATGGATTTTTTCCATCCTAATATCTTTCTTCTCGACATGATCTCGGATGAAGTGGTGTCGAATGTCCACGTGCATGCATCTCGTATGGAGAACTGGATTCTGAGTTTTTGCAATTGCACTCGTGGAGTCGCAGTAGATGGGCACTTCATCTTGAGTAATTCTATAATCTTGCAGTTGTTGTCGAAGCCAAAGGATTTGGGTACATCAACTTCCAGCAGCCATATACTCAGCTTCAGTAGTGGACGTCGCCACTGAATGCTGTTTCTTTGAAAACCATGATATCAGCGTGCTGCCTAGGAACTGACAGGTTCCGGAAGTTGACTTTCGATCTATCCTTCATCCTGCATAATCAGCATCAGAATAACCTGTTAGAATCAGATTATCATCAGCAGGATACCATAGTATTGCGTCAGGTGTTCGCTTTAGGTATCGCAGAATCTTCTTCGCTGAGTCTAGATGACTTCGCTTGGGATTCGCCTGAAATCTTGCGCATACACCTACAGCATAAGTGATATTAGGTCTACATGCTGTTAAATATAATAAAGAACCAATAATAGCTCTATAAATAGTAGAGTTAACAGAAGCTCCCTCTTTGTCTAGATCGATTTTAAAATTTGTGTTCATGGGGATCTTGACTGACTTGCTTGTGTCGCAGCCGAATCTTTTTAGGAGGTCTCGAGTATACTTGGCTAGGTTAATGAATATTCCTTCAGGTGATTGCTTCACTTGAAATCCAAGGAAGTAGTTCATCTCCCCCATCATGGACATCTCGAACTTCTCCTTCATCATTTTGTCAAATTGTTGACATATAGTCACGTTCCTGCATCCGAAAATGATGTCGTCCACGTAGATCTGCACCAGTAGAATGTCTTCGCCTGACCTAATGCTGAACAGAGTGCAATCTACTGTCCCCGTCTGAAAACCTTTCTGAAGAAGAAAGTCTTATAGGGTATCAAACCAAGCCCTGGGTGCTTGTTTTTACCCATACAGAGCTTTCCGAAGTCTATACACCTGATGTCCCTGCTGAAAAGCCGGGCGGTTGTTCCACGTAGACTTCTTCCTTCAGCTCACCATTCAGAAACGCTGACTTAACATCCATTTGATATACTTTGAATCTCTGATGCATTACATAGGCTAGGAACTAACGAATGGCTTCCAATCTGGCGACTGGTGCAAACATTTCGTCAAAGTCTTTTCCCTCTGCTTGACAGTATCCCTTGGCAACAAGTCGAGCCTTTTTTTTGACAATGTCGTTGTTTTCATCTCGCTTGTTCTTGAAGACCCACTTAGTACCGATTACATGTTGATGTCTAGGTCTCTCAACAAGCTCCCAAACTTCGTTAGGGGCAAACTGGTTCAGCTCCTCTTGCATGGCAATGATCCAGTCAGCATCGTTGAGAGCATCCTCTATCGTTTGAGGTTCTTCAGTAGACAAAAAGCAGGAATGGAGAGCACTTTCTCCTTGGCTTAGTCTGGATCTTGTCCTTACTACTGCTGATGGATCTCCAATGATTAAATCAGAAGAGTGAGCGTCGAGCCACGAACGTCTGAGTTTGTCTTCTTCTTCTGAGATTACTTCTGTACAGTTAACAGGGGTGTTAGGCATTTCAGTGGTGCTGTTCTGTGACTGAAGTAATTCGGTATGAAGGTTAGGATCTACTGAATTTCCGAGTTCTGGGGCATTTAGCTCAGGAACATTATTCTTTCCCCCTGATTTTATTTTCTCAGTAGAGGTCTCAGTTACCACTGGGGCTTCCTCATCAACCATTGTTACCTGATGTTGATTATGTTCAGTAGAATCAACCAGGTCAGCTATAGTGCCTGTGGGATGGGTCTGAATTTCTTCTTCGTCTAACTCATCATCACAATAATGCTGGATCTTCTCAGCTTTTTCATTTAGTGTGAGATCCTGTAGCTTGATGCTGACATCTTCAGGATTTGTTTTCTTAGTTTTCCTATCCTCAGTAACAAACTCATCAAAAATAACATGAGGGCTTTCCTCCATGCAAAGGGTCCAATATGGTAGCAGTATTGGTAGCTCACTCTTGACATCAGATTTGTTGGCTATGAAGGTGACCCACATATATCTCGAATAATCATTAATAACGACGAGGGCATACTTTTTGCCTCTGATGGTCACTGGAGAAACTGGCCCAAACAAGTCCATGTGGAGCAGTTGAAGGATTCCATCAGTGGAAGGCGACAGAATTGGTGGATTGCTTTTCTTTGTCTGCTTTCCCTTCAAACATGCTTCACAAAGTTTTCTCTTTGATGAAAGCTTCATTGGGCAGTCCTCTGACTTTAGAGTTCTTGGTTAGCTTGTTCATTGCCTTGAAGTTCAGGTAACTGAGTCTCTTGTGCCACAACCATCTTATTTTATCACTAGATTTTGTCTGAGCATGTAAGCAAGCCTTAGGTTCAGCGTTGTTCCAGTTAGCAACGTAGATGTTCTTCTTCCGCGAACCTGATAACAATGTTTTCCCTGTAGATTTGTCAACCACATCACAGAAACCAGCGTCAAAGATAACTCTATTCAGATTATCACAGAATTGACTGACAGAAAGGAGATTTTGTTGAAGTCCTTCAACATATGTTACTCTGGGAACTGAAGCAGTCCCAATATTCAGTGTTCCATATCCCCTTGTATAGCCTTTAGAGTTGTCACCAAACTCAATTCTGGGACCATCTTCTTGCACGTAATTGATCAGCAGGCTCTTCTGATAAGTCATATGTCTCGAGCTGCCGCTGTCCATGATGCAAGGGTACTTATGCACCTGCAAAATAGAAAGATTTTTAGGTACCCTTTGGTTCAGTTTGGGTCCTTAAGCGTTAGTCGGTGATTTCGCGACCCAAATCTGTCTTGCAACCTTAGGAGTCTCAGACATCTTCTTTTTCTGAACCTTGTCAGTCTTTTTCTCCATTGGACCTAGAGATACTAACTTCCTGGCAGTTTTGGGTTCAGGAGCTTTCTTCTTCTGAGGCTTTGTGCTCCTCCTGACCCTGGGCTCATAATACATTGGCTCGCCATATTGCTCTGCTACCTGACCTTCTTAGTTCCCCCTGAATTTGATCGTAGTGTTCTGGGGCTAGAACCTTTGTTCATTTGTTCCTTATTGCTCGGCTGAGGTGCGATCATCTTCTGTTTGTTCTTCGTCTGAGTCGTGGGTTCAGTGATCTGAACTTTTCCTCTCACAAACCTATCAGCCAGCATTTCTGAGCCTTTTGAAGTAGAGGTCGAAGCTTCATGAGTATAGCCCAGTCCTTCTTTCATGATTGGTGGCCTTTGAGCTCTAAGCATGCTTTCCAACTTCTCTTTGGCTCCCAGGTACTGTTCAGTCATCAGTCATCGCCAACACTCTTCTGAAGTGATTCATAGTCCTTCTCAACCTCTATGAGCCTCTGACTGAGTCTGGCTATCTTAGTATCTTTTTCATAATTGTCCTTAGTCATAACTGATATCTGAGTTTCTTGAAGTTGAGACTTAGTCATAAGAGATTCAATCTCTTCCTTCAGTCTCGCAGCAAGATTCTCTGAATCAGTAGAGACCTGACAATCAAAAGAAAGTCTCTGATTCTCAGCCTTTACCTGTTCCAGTTCCTGAACAGTTCTGCTGAACTCTCTGCTTAACTGAATCTGCTCCTCTAGTAGATCCTCATATGCTTGCACCACGTCTAGAGGTTCGTCTGTAGCTGAGCACGTATCGTGTGTGCTCTGTGAAGAGGAGGTTATAATAAGTTTCGAATTTACCTCAGCCTCTTCTCCGGCCATCAGACAGTATTCAATCGTTGATTTAGGATCTGTTTCTCCGACCTCAACGGCAATAAATGCAGCTTCATCTTCAGAAGAATACATGAAGGTATCTTCCTCGAGTGAGTCATCGGATAGCTCTCCGGTAATGTAGGCCTGCCTTCTTCAGGCAAATTTCCCGCGTCTGGCCTACTATTCTGCTTGCTAAGTAGCTGAGAGCTAAGGACAATCGTACTGGAAATGTCCCAGTTACTCTACCACCTTTTCCAGTTGAGCTGTTGGATGGACTAGCAGCAGGTTCTGTGTTCCTGCAATCAGGAGAAAGTTTAGATTCTTCCCTTTTACGATGATCTTTCTTACCTGAGGGAGAATCTCAGTGGTATTTCTTCAGCTTTCTGACTCTCTCCTTCTCCCTTTGATATTTGAGAGCTATAAGCACAAGACGATCAGTAGCGGGAGTCTCAGAAGACTTAGCATCTGAAGCAGCTACTGTCTTGCTGGTTGAAATGGGGTTGGCTCCTAGTGTGCTAACAGTTATATTGAAAGCATGGTCTATTTGAGTGTCAACTAGAGCACTTGAGCATCTGTGGGGGTAGGCTATGCTCGAACTCCTCCGTCTTCAGTTGTGAAAAGATAACATCACGAGTTAAAGCGTTAAGATCTGAGCGACATAAATAAGTAGCAAAAGGAAGACACTTCAGTCGAGGCAGCGCTCTCAAGATCCTGGTGTTCATCTCTTTATTGGTGAACGTTTTCCCCAGCCCGTTGATCACATTGATCTGATTGGTGAATCTGACACTAAGCTCGTCAATGGTTTCGTTGGGCTCCATAGCAAAGGTATCGAACTTTTAAAGTTCTAGCTCGAGCTTATTCTCTTTGATCTTCGGGGTTCCTTGGCTAAGTACGGACAGGGCATCTCAAAGTTCTTTTGCCGTTTTGCAGTCTTGCACACTCTCGAGGTGTGAATTGCTGAGCGTTGTCAGGATTGCATTCTGCGCTACTCGGTCGAGGTTATGCCACTTCTTCTCTTTTGGCGTGAAGGCAGATTTGTCTTTGGTAACCTTAGCACATGTTTGTGCTCCTACACCTCCCACAGCGGCATATTGAACGTTGTCGATTATGAGAATGATGGGTCCTATTTCAAAGACATCTGTTATGCTGTCATGCAGCGATGTAAGGTGCGCCTCCATTCTCACACGCCATACCGTGTAGTTCTCTATCGAGAACATCGGCAACATCCGTATACCTGACATATCAGACATTATAAATGAGAGTATAAGGATGTATGAAGAGATGCTTGTGCAGTGAAAATGTTTTCAGGATCTATTCGAGTGGACCAGTAGTTTCAGAAACGATGATCAAGAGAACAGCGTGCTCTGACACCAATTCTTGGTCCGAAGATGAGTATCAGGTGTAGAGGGGGAGGGGGGTGAATACACCTGATTACAAGTTTTTCCTAAGATGCAAAGGACAGCTGAGCTATAGAGTGCGACTGATGAAGAGTGTCAAATAGTAACCTTCTGATCGCAGGTCAGAGTGGCTCAACTACTGAGTCTGTCTTACTGAATTTTGTCAGTATTCTGAACTCAGTCGGAGAGTTTAGTACGGATAAGTGTAGGGCCCGATAGACTTTGTCTCAATTTGAAAACGTGTTTTCGGAAACCAAATTTGTTTTAGTTGGTGCATTTTTAAATATGTTTTATGCAAAGTATGAGTTTGTAAATCGGTTTGAGAACAATGCAATACAATAGTAAATAACACAAGAAATTTTTAACGTGGTTCGGATACGCAAGATGCTGAACAGGAGTTCTTGTTGATTAATCTGAGCAAGCCTCAAAAAGGTATATGTGCGCTGGACAGACCCTTCTAAGTTATAGTCCTTAGCGACTTTACAAATCAAACAGAAGTTTGAAGGGGAGGGAATTTTCTCCAACTATGAAGGAGTTCTTACAATAAGAACGATTCACAGAAAGTATACTCCTTTGAAGGTTCTAAGCTATGGAAGTAACAATTGAGCTTAGATAGAGAAGAGGGAACTAAAGAAACTCTAGAGAGAAGAACCATAGATATTCAACTCAGCAAGTTCTTCGCTAGATCGTCGTGAATCCACTAGAGAGTTTGAATGCTTGAGCGTGTATTCCCTTTGATTTTTTCCGTGCGCTGAGCTCAAAAATGCTTCTCTATTTATAGTCGTGACCCAGGCATTTGTCCCTTTGATAAGACGATGCCACGTGTCACAAACGTCCAAGGAAAACGGCCCTAAGTTTTTAAGTAGCATCGCAGAGTGGTTGGTCACTGTACATGAGAGCAGCCTTTATCGTCAGAGCACGTAAAGCTTTGGTTGCTTCTCATTGGTTGAGGTTTGTGGTAGGTGAGAATTTTCAAACATCAGTCTTCATCTGAGTTGACCGCCACTCATCCTCGTATGATACTCTGCTGACTTTCGAATGAGAGTAAAAGTTGGGCAGTCATTTCGTGTCGGATACAGTAGTTCTGGAATGATTGTACTATCTTCTTCATCTGAGTCGGTTGATGAAAGTCTTCTACTGAGAGCAGTCAGCCAAAGACTCTAACGGTACTAAGCTCTATACAGTGTCTTCACCGGAGGTCAGCTGATGGGAATCTTCTACTGATGATGGTAAGCTGGAGACCTGAGAACACGAGCTCTTACAAACTGATGATATGAGGTATTGGAATTTAACTTCCTACTGAAGTTCAGACCAACAAATACCCCTTACTGGACTTAGACAAAAACAGATAACGTAAATAAGAATAGTCTAGCCTATTACGTCAATCTAGTCCGAAAGACAACCAACTAAGGGTACAAGACAGGTTTTGGGATCTTCAATTCTATAGCGATAAATCACTACAATTTCCCCCATTACCGAATTATTGCAATAAGTCCTAATACATAAACTACTGATGACACTTCAAAGTACCCCCTTAGCAATGATCTAAACAATCACTGACTCATAACCCAACACCAACATACGAGTAGGATTCTATACTAGGCTCCCTTAATTCGATAAAGTTGTCAAGCTATTAAAACTATTGATTGCCCAACAATGTAGGTTGTAGCTAAGTTAGGGAAGTAGTCATTTCGATGCCAACATGGCGGTTACCGACTAAGTAAGTGGGGATTGAGGGTGTGTCAGTTTAATTAAGGCAATCTATAATTTGTAGATTCTTGAGATTAATTCATATTAAGTGCTGATGATTGGAAATACGTGTGTATGAATATTCTGCTAGACCTATCTCTCAGTTTCCCAGTTAATATAGTTTTTAATTTAGATCAATTTTAAGTATTTTTAGTTTAATAGAAATCTCAAACTTGCGTGGTTGCATACCAAAATCATAGATAAGTAGGAAAATAATGTGTCTAGTCCTCCATTCTCAGATTTGGAGGATTATTTGGTGCAATACAACGATCACCAAATTGGCTCCGTTGCCGGGGAACGATGTTATCTAGTTTATTTATTTTTCTACTAATTTTTTGTGCTTTTAAGTGTTGCGTGAGCATGTCTTCCAACCCTAATCTGATATTTGATCCTGAGATCGAGAAAACAACAAAGAGGAATAGGAAGAAGATAAAGCTGCAAAAGCAACAACTTCTGTCCGGGGCAGGAAACGTCTTAACTGCCCAACCAGGAGACAGAACAGACGCCGGTGATCAGACCAGCGACGCAGAACCAGAGACTGTTTTGTTCGACAAAACAAGGTAGAACACCCCTATAAACAACTCAGAATCAGAGGAGGAAGAGACGGAAGAGGGAGACAATCAAGCGCTACTTTTGAGAATAAATGCCGGATCGCTTGACATGGGAGCGGACTTACCCGGTCCAATCCAAATCACAACTACCGAACAAATAGATGTCAAGTCGAATATGGTTGTTGCCATGCCGAAGTTTTATGGAAGGATGAACAAGAATCTAAATTCCTTTTTGGCGTCATACAACTAAGTCTGTAACCTGCACCGGTAGGGCAACTTGGACGCGTTCAAGCTGAAGGCTTTTCAATTCACTCTTCAAAACGGAGCACAATCGTGGTTCTCAAGTCTTAGGCCAAACACGATCACGACGTGGGCCCAAATGTGAACGGTCTTCTTGAAGAAGTATTTCCCGCAATCAAAGACGAATGCACTCAAGAAGCAGATTTCTGGGATCGCTCAAGAAATCGATGAGACTTTCGGCGCATATTGCGAGAGATTTGGACGACTTGTCGATAGTTATCCTAACCATGGCTACTCAAACGTGGAGCTTCTACAAATTTTTTATAATAGGATGACTGACAAAGCAAAAGCCATGGTCGATATCGGTCTGTGAGGGAATTTCCATACAAGCCTCTACGAAGATGCAAGAAATATAATTGAAAGACTTGCGGAATCCACCTCACAATATTAGGGGCCGAGAACAACAAGGAGAGCTGTAAATTGATCTCATTCCAACTACATGGACGAGATCGATACTAAATTGGAGGCAAAATTCAGCCTATTGCAAGACAAGCTCGACTTACTACTTAAGCATAACACATCTGCTTCGAGCCGATCGGTTGCCGATCATTAATGCAGAGCATGTGGAGAGAAAGGACATACTTCACTGCAATGTCCGGCAGAAGAAGTAAATGCAGCTAGAAATTGGAGTGGGCAGCATAAGATTTATCTGAACTTTCATTGGAAGCAACCGGAAGAGCACTTTCAACCGAGGAATCCGCCTCATTCACAATTTCAGCAATCATATTAGTAGAAACAAAGCTATCCGCAGCCTTACCATTCTCCTAATCAGCATAGCTATCAGTAGGCGTATAGGCCTCCGCATCAAAGGCAGTTTCAGCAGCAGAGTGCTCCGGTTGCCCAACCGGAGCAGCAGAATCCATTAGAAAAGATTTTAGTCGAAATGGTTTCTTCGCAGAAGGACCCTACTGCATTTCAACAACAAATGCAGCGGGAGATAAATCAAACAAAGAAGGATTAGTAAGCTACGATGGAATACTTGGTCAAGCATATGAATAAGCTAAATTCTATAATGCAAGAAATGAAAAATTCTCAAGGACTGCTTCCAGCTCAGACTCAGCCTAACCGGAATTATATGGCAAATGTAAGTCAATTATGTATGTGTGGTAAAAAGGAAACTGATGGAGAGAAGGGTCCCCAACTGCTCGAGCGAGTGGAATTTCAAGAAAGTCAAGTACAAGTACAACAACTCATCCACCGCTATGACAATTTGTACCAAACACCTACTAATGGTACAAACTGTGCTAAACAACCGTCTCAACATACAAGCCTCCGCACCATCGAGTATATTAGCAACAAGGTCCATCGTCTGTCCAGGCAGACCAGGGATCTTCTTCGTTTGAAGAATTGATGTGCGAGATGATTGCTTCTCAAAAGGATGAAAATTGTATATCAGAGGCAGATGCAGAAGGAGATAATTTCAAATTAAAATGAGATCAAAGCCATGAAGGAAGAGACGCAACAATTGAAGATGGATCAACAAGTTACTTTGGAAAATCTGTTCGAGCAAGTGTTCAAAATGGCTAGCTCACTCCAAGATGTGAAGGGAGGTCAAGAGCATTTACCTTCACAAGTCAAATATAACCCAATCCGAATGCCCATAACTGCAATCAGATTACGCTGTGTGGAGGAAAAGAATTGCCTGGCCCGATTGTGCAAGCGAGACACCCAGAAAAGCTGGCAAAAAAGAAGAAGGCTGCAGAACAGCCTGCACGAGCATACCACCCAGCAGAGCAGCATGCTGAAGATCCTGAACTAGAACAGGATGAGGAAAGTGTTCAGACTGGCAAGTCGGAGTCTGAACCGATATTACCTCCACCATTTCCGGAAGCCTTAGAAAGGAAGAGAATGCCGAACAAGGAAAACATGGGTTACTTGAAGCTATTCGAGAAATTGGAGATTAACATTCCTTTCCTTGAAACTGTGAAGATTCCCAAGCTCAGGATTTTTGTGAAGGATTTTATTGCCAGAAAAGTTCCCATGTCCGAAAAAGTTTTGTTGGACCAAACTGTGTCAGCAATCATATAAAGAATGTTGTCTGCTAATGTGTTGACCCAATATGTTTACACTGCCCTATCTGATAGGTGATGTTATGATTAAGCAAGCCATGTGTGAATTAGGTGCATCAATAAATGTTATGCCTTTATCCGTATATAATCAATTGGTAGGATAGAGTTAGTATCCACTAAGGTGATTATTTAATTAGCGAATAGGTCATGCATCGCTCCGGTTGGCCTACTGGAGAACATTTTAGTCAGAATCAATAATTTTGTCTATCCGGCTGATTTTTATGTTATAGATACAAACGATAGGCAAGTTGAGGGAACTGCGGGTGTGCTATTGTGTAGGCCATTTCTGAAAACTGTAAAATCCATAATTAATGTAGATGAGGGTTCTATAAGTGTTGCATATCATAACAAAACTTATATTCATCGCATTTCTGAAGCACATAAAAAAATCCTATGATAATGAGAATGAGAATGCTTTTTCTACTGACTCCATTGATAGCTTTGTCCAAGAATATCTTGACACATATGTGATGGAGGATAAAATGAAGGTCAAATTGACTGAAGGGCTGACCGAAGAAGATGTTGAAGATATGAGGGATGAGGAGATCATGAGAAAGCATCATGGCTTTATACGCAGCTCCAAAACTGGAAACTGTCGGCAGTGTGTCTCAGTTGCCCAACCAAGACACCTCAGATAAGCTGCTGCCATCAATTGTCAAAGCTCCGAAGCTGGAACTTAAACAGCTCCCTAGGCATCTGAATTATGCCTATCTCAGAGAAAATGAGACACTACCCGTCATCATTAACAAGGAGTTTGATGAAAATCAAGAAACAACATTACTAAACGTTTTGAGGAAGCATAAGAAGGCCATCAGATGGACTTTAGCCGACATTACCGGCATAAGTCCCGTCATTTGTGAGCATTCTATCCAGATGGAGTCCTACGGTGCGGCAATGAGATATAAAGATCGTACTAAGGCATGGCATGATAAGTCCATTCGTTTGAAGAAATTTAAGCCGAGGCAACTTGTCTTGTGATGAGTCATTTTCGTACCTAATTATTTTTGTCCGAAAAGTCTCTTAACTGTGCAGGCGAGACGCTTTTGTTGGCACTTGTGCAGGAATTTAGGCTGATTTGGCACGTGACGTGGAAATGATGTGGCAATGCGTTTTCCAACTGGAATGGCGTGATTATGAACATAATTGGCCGGATTTAGAGAAAGGGAAGTAAAGTGGATAAATAAAGAGGATAAGATATTTTCCTTATCTCAAAGAATCCTTTCCTTATCCGAAAAGGAACCCTAGTTTATCTAGATCAAGGAGCATCCATAAAAAGGGGAAGAGAGGCACCAAATTCAGCACCTCCTCATATACGAAACCGTCACATTTCCATCCGATCTCAACCCTAAATTCATCACCGCCACCGCTGCCGATTCCACCGCCGCCGAGGAGAAGAAATCAATTCCGTTTCCATTGCGATTCAAGAAGTAGATAAGAAGAAACAAACACTTTTATTTCAGTTGATTGATGTTCGAATTTCCAGAGTTGTTAGTTCTTAATTTTCGTTCGTTTGTGTAGAGAGATCGACGACTCATTCGGTACTCTCGTTTTACTTTCGTTTTATTTTTAATTGCATTTCGTGTTTTCATTTTAAGGTTTCGTTCGTGTCTACTGTTCTATTTTTAATATTCGTGCATGCCAGAATTAGGGTTACGAATGATTATAATTCTGTTTTACAAAGTGTCTCACCTATGCAGTCAGGACGTTTTCATGAGTAGCTAAATCTTTTAGTGGTCCGGCAGAATGTAAAACACACACATGAACAGTAAATGAGTCTTAGGTTCTAATAATTAATTGAAAGGGTTTCGGGTTAATTCTAGTTTATTTAATCTGACTAGTAATTTAGGTTTGATCACCCTACGTTGCGTAGTTTGTTGCTAACTTAGTATTTCCATCGTTTCTCGTGGAACAAGGCTAGGTAAGTAGCAAAGTTATTCATTAGAATAATTGGATTAAACCGGTAGGAGAGTAGGCTCATATACTAGGCTCCTTTAGTTCGATAAAGCTGTCTAGCTATTAAATCTATTGATTGCCCAACAACGTAGGTTGTAGCTAGGTTAGGGAAGTAGTTGTTTCGATGCCCAACATGGCGGTTACCGAATAAGTAAGTGGGAGTGAGGGTTGTGTCAGTTTAATCATGGCAATCTATAACTCGTAGATACTTAAGATTAATTCATATTAAGTGCCGATGATTGGAATTACGTGTATGCTGAATATTCTGCTGTACCTATCTCTCAACTGCCCAGTTAAAACAGTTTATTTTCAGTTTTCAGTTTTTAGAATTTCTTTCAGTTTTTACAACTTCTTAGCTTAGATAAAATCCCAAAACTTGCGTGGTTGCTAACCAAACTCAAGATAGGTTGAAAAATAATGTGTCTAGTCCTCCGTTCCTTGTGTTCGATACCCTGTGAACTATACTGATATAATTCTCAAGTTTTGCAAGATTATTTGGTGTAATACAGCGATCACCAAATTGGCACCGTTGTCAGGGAACGGTGTTATCTAGTTTTATTGTTTTTACTACTAATCTTTTTGTTCTTTTAAGCGTTGCATGAGCAGGTCCTCCAACCCTAATCTAATATTTGATCCTGAGATCGAGAAAACAACAAAGATGAATAGGAAGAGGACAAAGCTACAAAAGCAACAAAATCTATCCAAGGCAGCAGACGTCTTAACTGCCCAATCAGGAGACAGAACAGACGTCGGTGATCAGACCAGCGACTCAGAACCAGAGACTATTTTGTTCGACAAAACAAGGCAGAATACTCAAGTAACTAGCTCAGAATTAGAGGAGGAAGAGATGGAAGAAGTGAACGATCCACAACTTTTGAGAATGAATACTGGATCACTTGACATGGGAGCGAACCTACCCGATCCAATCCAAATCACAACTATCGAACAAATCGATGTTAAGCTGAACGTGGTCGCTGCCATGCCGAAGTTTTATGGGAGGACGAATGAGAATCCAAATTCCTTTTTAACGTCGTTCAACCAAGTCTGCAACCTGCACAGGCAAGGCAATCTAGATGCATTCAAGCTCAATGTTTTTTCCATTCACTCTCCAAGGCGGAGCACAAGCGTGGTTCTCAAGTCTAAAGCCAACACGATCACAATGTGGGCCCAGATGCATACGGTCTTCTTGAAGACGTATTTCCCACAATCGAAGACAAATACACTTAAGAAGCAGATTTCCGGGATCGCTCAAGAAATTGACAAGACTTTCGGTGCATATTGGGAGAGATTTGGATGACTTGTCGATAGTTGTCCGAACCATAGCTACTCGGATGTGGAGCTTCTAGAAATTTTTTATCAAGGGATGACAGACGAAGCAAAAGTCATGGTTAATATCAGTCTGAGAGGGAATTTCCACACAAGCCTCTACAAAGATGCAAGGAACATTATTGAAGGACTTGCAGAATCCACCTCGCAATACAAAGGGCCGAGACCAACAAGGAGAGCTGTTAATTGACTCATTCCGACTACATGGATGAGATCGATAGTAAGCTGGAGGCAAAATTTAGCCTATTGCAAGACAAGCTCGACTTATTACTTAAGTAGAACTCTCCTGCTTCAAGCCGATCGAATACCGATCACGCATGTGGAGCACGTGGAGAAAAAGGATATACATCACTGCAATGTCTACGAGAAGATGTAAATGCAGCTGGAAATTGGAACGGGCGGCAAGGGGTTCATCCGAATCTCCGGTGGAAGCAACCGGAGGAGCATTTTCAGCCGAGGAATCCGCCTCAATCCCAATTTCAGCAACCATACCAGCAGCAACAAGGCTATCAGCAGTTGTACCAACCTCCTAATTAGAATAGCTATCAGCAGGCATACAAACCCCCGCATCAAACGCAGTTTCAGCAGCAGAGTGCCCCGCCTGCCCAGTCGGAGCAGCAAAGCCCATTAGAAAAGCTTTTGGCCGAAATGGTTTCTTCACAGAAGGACACCACTTCATTTCAACAACAAATGCAGAAGAAATGTTGCAGACCCAACGGGAGATGAATCAAACGAAGAAAGAGCAACAAATGACGATGGCTAATTTGGTTAAGCAGATGAATAAGCTAAATTCTACTATGCAGGAAATAAAAACTTCCCAAGGGCAACTTTCATCTCAAACTCAGCAGAACCCTAATGCCCAGAACTGCAACCATATCACATTGCGTGGGGGGAAAGAACTATCTGGCCCGACTATAAAGGCAAGATACCCAGAGAAGACAACAGAGAAGACGAAGGCTGCAGAACAGCCTATACCATCAAAAGGCTTAAGGGAGCAGTATGCTGAGAATCCAGAACAAGAACGAGATGAGGAGGACATCCTGACTGGCCAGTCAGAGCCTGAAAATCTCATTCCTCCACCATTTCCTGAAGCTCTGAAAAGGAAAAAGAAGCCGAACAAGGATTACATGGACTACCTTAAACTGTTCGATAAATTAAAAATCAACATTCCTTTCGTTGAAGCCGTCAAAATTCCAAAGTTTGGGAAGTTTGTGAAGGACTTTATTGCTGGAAAAATCTTAAAAGTCCGGGAAAATTATCATGGACAACTCCGTCTCGGCAATCATTCAAAGGATCCTACTCGCTAAATGTGGTGACCCAGGTATGTTTACACTACCGTGCTTGATGGAAAATGTTATGATTAAGCAGGTTGTGTGTGATTTAGGTGCATCCATTAATGTTATGCCATTATCCGTTTATAATCAATTGATTGGAGCTGAATTAGTATCCACCAAAGTGATAATTCAATTAGCGGATAGGTCATGCATTGCCCCGGTATGTTTACTTGAAAACATCTTGGTTAGAATTAACAACTTTGTCTATCCAGCAGATTTCTATGTCATAGACACTAATGATAGGAAAGTTGAGGGTAATGCGGGTGTTCTATTGGGTAACCATTCTTAAAAACTATGAAGGCCATAATAAATGTAGATGAGGGATCTATAAGTGTTGCTTATCATAATGAAATCTATGTTCATCACATTGCTGAAGCACCTAAGATGCCTTTTGATCATGAAAGCTTTGTCCAAGAATATCTTGAGACGTATATGATGCAGGATAAAATGGAGGTTACCTTGACTCAAGGACTGACCGAATCAGACCTCGAGTATATGAGGGACGAGGAGATCAGAGAGAGCATCTCGGCTTTGTACGCAACTCCAGAATTAAAAATTATCAGAAACATGTCCCAACTGCCCAGGCAGGACGCTTCTGGAAAACTGCTGTCGTCAATCATCAAGGCACCGAAGCTGGAACTTAAGCCACTTCCAACACATTTGAAATATGCCTATCTCGGAGATAATGAGACGCTGCCCGTAATCATTAATAAAGAACTTGATGAAAATCAAGAAAAGGCATTGTTGAAGATTCTGAAGAAGCACAAGAAAGCCATAGGATGGACTTTAGCCGACATCACCAGCATAAGTCCCGACATTTGCCAGCACTCTATCCTCATGGAGCCAAATAGCAAACCTTTTTGAGACCATCAAAGAAAACTCAATCCGACCATGAGGGAGGTTGTGCTGAAACAGGTATTGAAGCTCTTATCCTTGGGCATTATCTATCCCATATCGGATAGCAAATGGGTGAGTCCCGTACACGTCTTGCCCAAGAAGCCCGGATTCCAAGTTGTCCAGACTGAGAAGAATGAATTGGTTCCGGTACGCTTAGTGACGGGATGGCGCATATACATCGATTATAGGAAGCTAAATGCGGCGACACGTCAGGACCATTTCCCACTTCCATTTATCGATCAAATGCTCGAGAGACTTGCGGGGCAAGTCTATTTTAGCTTCTTGGACGGATATAGCGGCTATTCCAAAATCCAAGTGCGAGATGAAGATCAAGACAAGACGATGTTCATATGCTCTTATGGAACGTTTGCTTACCGTAGAATGCCATTTGGATTATGCAATGCGACGGGCACCTTTCAAAGGCGCATGATGAGCATATTCTTGGACTTATCGAGATTTGCATAGAGGTCTTCATGGACGACTTCACCATCTACGGTGATTCTTACACTTCATGGTTGAAGAACCTCAACAAAGTCCTAGCTCGATGTGTGGAGAAGAACTTGGTATTGAACTACGAGAAATGCCATTTCATGGTGAACGAAAGGATAGTGCTGGGTTACGTTGTTTGTAAAAGAGGAATCGAAGATGATAAGGCAAAAGTGGAGGCTATCGCGAAGTTGCCATATCCGACTACTCCAAAGGAAGCTCGTGGTTTCAGGGCACGCCGACTTCTATCGGTGTTTCATAAAGGATTTCGCAAAGATCACTCAACCACTAACAAGGCTACTTCACAAAGATGTCGAGTTTGATTTTGATAATAAGTGTAAGGAGACCTTCACCATCCTTAAAGACAAGCTTACAATAGCTCCTGTGATGCAGCCCCCGGATTGGAACAAGCCATTCGAGATTATGTGCGATGCTTCTGACTGTGCAATCGGGGCAGTGCTGGGACAAAAATCCGGAAAGGAGAGCCACGTGATTTATTGTGCATCCAAGATATTAAATCCAGCTCAATGAAACTATTCCACCACATAGAAGGAGCGGTTAGCTATCGTCTTTGCCTTCGACAAGTTTCGATCTTATTTACTTGGCTCGAAGATCATTATGTATACCGATCATGCCGCCGTCAAGCACCTCCTTGCAAAGAAAGAATCAAAGCCGAGACTTTTCCGATGGATTCTTCTCTTACAAGAATTTGATTGGGAGGTTAAGGATAAGAAAGGAGCCGAAAACCATGTGGCAGATCACTTGAGCCGATTGAATCAAAAAGACGATGGAGAGCCAATTAAGGAGACTTTTCCCAAAGAGCATTTATATGTTGTCCCTGAGACAGTTTCCATTCTTGCTAAGCTTCTGCCCGCACAGTGTTTTTTGGTTGGAGTCCAGGAATTGTCTCAGCTGCCCAGTCAAGACAATTTTGTACCAAAATTGCTGAAAAAACGTGGGTAACACGTCTAAATTACCTTGGTTTGCTAATATTGTGAATTTGTTGACCTCTAAGCAGCTTCCATCCGAGTTCACTCATGCCCAAAAAGCGAAATTGAAGAGCGAGTGTAAGTAGTACTTCTGGGACTCTCCAATCCTTTGGAAAATGGGAGTTGATCAAGTGATCCGAAGATGCATTCCGAAAGAAGAGCAAGGCGACATCCTATTCCATTGTCATTCATCCGCTTATAGAGAACACTTCGGACCCAATTGAACCGCAAGGAAAGTGTTGGATGCGGGATTCTTTTGGCCGAGTCTACACCTTGACGCCTACAATTACTATAAGTCATGTGCACGTTGCTAAATGACCGAGAATATATATATGAAGGATGACATGCCCCAAAAGCCTTTGAGATTTTGTGAGATATTTGATGTATGGGGTATGGACTTCATGGGTACATTTCCTAATTTAAAGGGTAACATGTACATTTTACTTGCCGTTGATTATGTTTCTAAATGGGTTGAGGCCAAGGCTACAAAAACTAATGACTCTAAAGTGGTTGCAGGATTTATTTGAACTAACATCTTTTGTAGATTCGGTGTACCTAAGGCCATCATAAGTGATCGAGGAACACATTTTTGCTACCGTACCATAGAGTCGTTGATGAAGAAATATGGAGTAGCCTATTGAGTTTCTACCAGTTACCATCCACAAACGAATGGGCAAGCTGAAGTGTCAAATCGGGAAGTGTTGGGTGATGATTCTATCCTCAGCAGTATTAGATGTAGTGGGAAATGATTCTATCTTCTGTACTGACCGATACTCAGTAGCCTTGTGCTCTGAATTAGTCCGAAGATTTGAAGATCCCAAAACCCTATCTTGATCGGTGAACCTTTAAGTTGTAACCTGTTTTTGTCTCTGAGGTTTCAGACTCAGTAGACCCTCTGCTCTGGTTCAGGCATTCAGTTACTTATCTGCCACAGCACCAGAAGTAGAAGACTCAGTAAACACTGGACTCAGCAGGGAGCGATATGCGAAAGGAGTCGGTGGAACCGAACTCCAGCGAGAGTAGTTCACCGTACTCGAGTTGATCTTCGCAAAGCGGACTCAGCGAGAGTTCACTATCGAATCAAAGATCGGACTCGGCAAACGGCCGACGATCGCCCGAACCGTCGATCTTTCAAAGACAATCAGCATAGTCAAGTGCAAGGAAGAGAGAGGTCAGCTTCAAATCTCTTTGAAGTCTGTTCTGTCTCAACCACTTTCTGAAATTCGACCAATGAGAAGCAGACACCTGTCCTACACCTACTAAAGCTGCAAGTCAACAACTTTCCGGAAAAGGAGGAAAAGACTCTGCAAATGCTACAAAAGAGCCGTTAGCTACCCAAAAGAGAGAGATAAAGGATCATCGTCTCCAACGGATCTTTCCTAGTCTCTTCTCTACAAATAGAGGGATAAATCAAATTTGAAGCTCACGAAAAAAAAGAGTGCGAACATACAAGAAACGAAAGAAAAAGAAAAACCGCATACACAGAGCATTCAAACGAGCAAACTCGAAAAGCCTAAGTTCTCCGCAAGAAGTTCGAAGAATTCATCTCTGGCGAAGAACTATATTCTAGCTCTTAGGGAACCAAGCTGAACTGTTAAATACAGCCTCTAGTTAACAAAGTCATACTCAGCTGTTCGTCGTTCTAGATGCCACTTCATTGTTCCCTATCCCTCTAACCTAAGCTCAATAGAATATATCCATAGCTTAGACGAAGGAGTTCATCTTTGAACTGTTCTTTATTGTAAAGAACTCCTTCATAGTTGGAGAGTTTTTCAAACACTTAGTTTGATAACCTTGTAAACTGAGACTTGCTCAGTATAAATCTAAAGACCAGAGTTTGTCCAGCGTACAAACCAACTAAGACTACCTCAGTATAATAAATAGCTTCCTGATCATTCGGGACAGTGGAAGTAGGATTTTTGTGTTCGAACCACTTTAAAAATCTTTGTGTCTTGTGTCTCGTATTCTTTTTCACTGTTGTATTGATTTAACTGTTCATACTGAAAAGCCTTCTTAAATCATTCAACTGAGTTTCAGCGAACTTAACTGATTGCACTAATCTACTGAAACTGTTTTATTAAAAACGTTTTCCAACTCAACTGAATTGGGCCTACACTATTCCGCACCACTGAACTCTATCTGCGAGATACTGAATTCTGACTCTCAGTCAGCTAGGAGATCTCAGTAGAGTCAGTCACTCTGCCAACACGATTCAGAACAGCTTATCTGGTCTGCTGAACCTGTTCAGCACGATACTATCCTGAAAAAGGATTGTTCGTGTTTAAGTTGAGAAATCGGTTTTCAGGTGTATTCACCCCCCCCCCTCTACACCTGAACGTGCTCTCGAGACCAACAATTCGTATCAGAGCATGAGTTCTCTAAGACTTTTGTTATTCTGAAACTGGTCTACTTGAACGGATCTAGAAAACATTTTTACTGCATATCATTCTTCATTCATATCATTATTAAATATGTCTGATATGTCAGGTATAAGGATGGTGCCCATGTTCTCAGTAGAGAACTACGGCGTATGGCGAGTCAGAATGGAAGTCCATCTGACCTCTCTCCACGACAGCATGATAGAAGTTCTTGAGGATGGACCTATCGTCCCCATGATAGATAGTGTCGTAACCCAGGATCCAGCAGGTGGAGGTAGAATGGTGACCGGGAAGAAGAATCCCAAGGATAGAAGTCTCTTCACCCTAAAGGAGAAGAAGCTTCACAACTTAGACCGTGTCGCCAGAAACGCCATACTAACCACCCTGACTGATTCCTATCTCGGGAGAGTTCAGGACTGCAAGTCCGCGAAGGAACTCTGGGATGCTCTAGC
The DNA here is from genome assembly GCA_028984105.1 of Lavandula angustifolia. Taxonomy (NCBI): domain Eukaryota; kingdom Viridiplantae; phylum Streptophyta; class Magnoliopsida; order Lamiales; family Lamiaceae; genus Lavandula; species Lavandula angustifolia. The sequence goes on from CM054822.1 coordinate 8,937,783, forward strand.
GCTATTGAGTCGGGGGACTCAGAAGATCAAAGCAAATAAACTTGTGCTGGAACTCCAAAAGATGGAAAGATTGTCGCTCATGCCTGATTACACCATTGAAGATCTCAACGTCAGATTCACGAATCTGATGAACTCCATCAACGGGCTGGGAAAGACATTCTCTAACCGAGAAATAAATCTCAAGATTTTGAGGGCACTGCCAGATGGTCACTGGACTCCTTTTGCTACATTACTACGTCATTCTGATTTAGATATTGTTACTCCTGGCCATATCTTTTCAGAACTCAAAGCAGAGGAATTCGAGTTTGGCTTACCTCAAAGGAAGCAGCGAGCTGAAGCTGACACCAAAATCGACCATACATTCAAAGCATTAGTCAGCTCAGCAGCTCCAGCATCTAGCAAGGCTGAACCTTCACTCACTGACATACAAGAAGGCAATCTAGCCAAGAAATACGCACTGTTTGCCGTAAAATACCAAAAGGAGAAAGAGAAGCGCAGAAAGCTCTCAAGAGTTGTCAGAGACTCTAAGGGTCAGAATGAATACACACCCAAGCCCACTCCTGACTCACATACTTCTGAATGCAGGAAACAGGATGACTCAGCACAGTCAAAAGACAGTGAAAGTAAGGAAGAAAGAGTCACCACCTGCTACAACTGCAAAAAGCCAAGACATTATCAGTATGATTGTCCGGAGCTCAGCACTGCTGAACGAGTAGCACACAAAGCTCGAAGGGAGAAGTTCATCAAGAAGAGACAAGCATACATTGCTGGTGAACTCTCAGACGACTCAGATGAAGTCGACTCCTTCATGGATTCATCGGATGATGAAGCTGCCTTCATGGCCTTAGAGCTTGAAAATGAAGATGATACTGAAAAGTGTCTCATGGCGGGAGAAGAGGATGAGGTAAACTCTCATGAATCATTTAATACCTCTTCACATTGCACACACGACACTCTTTCAGGTGCAGATGAGAATTTAGACGTCGCGATCGCAAATGAAGAACTACTCGACGAACAAATTCAAATGAGTCTGCAGCTCAGTAAGACTCTTCAGGAATTGGATACCCTGAAAGTGGGGAATCAGAGACTTTCTCAGAAGAGTTAGGTTGCTACTGAGTCTGAAGGACTTGTGTTGAGACTCAGGGAGGAGATAAACTCTCTGATGGCCAAGTCTCAGCATCAAGAAGATCGGATCTCAGTTCTGACCAATGACTTAACTCAGAAAGATACTGAACTGAGTCTACTGAAGCAAGAATTGTCAGGACTTCAGACCGAGCATGAAACGCTAAAGAAAAGTGATGTTGTCTGGAGAAACCTGATGACTGAGCATTACATGGGCGCTGAAAAGAAGCTAGAGGCTATGCTAGCAAGCAACAAGCCCAAACATTGTAAGGAAGGACTTGGATTCAGCCAGGGAACTTCCTCATCTGCCCCCGTACACTCAGAAGTGCGACTTGCTGATAGGTTTGTTCAAGGGGAGACCATCAATGCAGACATACTGAATCCCCTAGCCAAGAACAAACAGAAGATGAAGGCACCTCATCCTACACATCTACACTCTGACAAGAAGATCAGCACCAAAACACCCCAGTTCAGTCAAGGGGGAACCAGCAAATCAAAATGGGCTGATCAGTATGGACCTCCTCAGCTGACACATCCAGCTCAGTATGGGTCATATTATTATGATCCTATAGTCAGGAGAGGATCCAAAAGTCAGAAGAAGAAGAAGAAAGCCGCACAAAAGGCAAAGGTCAACAGTCCACCCACTCAGAAGATCAGGACACCTGAACCTGAAAAGCCTAAAAAGTCAGCATCGACCAGTCCAGTGGTCAAATACGTTGACGCAAGTGGAAAGAAGTTATCTGAGACCACCAGGGTCGTAGGACAAATATGGGTTACCAAAACTAACATCTAAGGACCCAAAATCAAAATAAAGGGTACCTAAGTATAATTCTGTTTTGCAGGTGCACAAAGATCCTTGGTATGTGGACAGCGGATGCTCAAGACATATGACTTACCAAAAGGACTTGCTGAAGAATTATACAACTGAAGAAGGACCCCGAATCGACTTTGGAGACACTCAGCATTGGAACTGCCAAAGTTCCAAGAGTATCATATGTTGAAGGACTTCAGCATAACCTTCTCTATGTTAGTCAATTTTTTGATAACTCGAATAGAGTGATATTTGACGCTGGTTTCTATGATGTTATTGATAAATCCACAGGGAAAATAGTATTATCAGGTTCGTGCAAGAAGAATATCTATGTAGCTGACTGGAACTCAGCTTAACATGAAGCTTGTCTGTTGGCGAAGAATGACAGCAGAACGGGTTGGCTTTGGCACAGGAGACTCAGCCATCTCAACTTCAAGACGCTTAACAAATTAGCAAGAAACACTCTAGCAAGAGGACTGCCGAATGAAGTATTCAGCAAAGACACTCAGTGTGAAGCATGTCTGAAGGGAAAGCAAACTAGAAACAAAATCCACCTGTTCCATCTCCTTCCACTGATGGAATCCTTCAGCTGCTACATATGGATTTGTTCGGTCCAGTCTCTCCGGTGACGATCAGAGGCAAGAAGTATGCATAAGTGGTCATTGATGACTACTCGCACTACACATGGGTCATATTTATTGCCAACAAGTCTGACATCAAAATAAAGTTACCAACGCTTCTGAAAAAGCTCAGTGTCGAGAAGAACACCAAAATTGTCAAAATACGTTCAGACAAAGGAACTGAGTTCCTTAATTTCATGGTGGAGGAGTTCTGCAAAGCAGAAGGAATAGAGCATGAGACATCTGCTGCGCGCACCCCTCATTAGACTGGGGTTGCTGAACGAAAGAATCGAACACTCAAAGAAGCAGCAAGAACTCTACTCGCAGACTTAGGACTCCCATCCAAATTCTGGGCAGAAGCTACTGACACTGCATGTTACACTCAGAACCGATCTCTACTGACAAAGTAGCATAAGAGGACACCATATGAACTATGGATCGGCAGGAAGCCTTCTCTATCTTATTTCCATATTTTTGGGTGTTCGTAATTTATCCACAATAATGGGAAAGATCAGCTGAAAACTTTTGATAGCAAGTCAGATCAAGGAGTGTTCTTAGGATATTCCCGGGTCAGCAAAGCTTTTAGGGTATTCAACTATCGGACCCTTTGCGTGGAAGAAAGCCCTCATGTTATTTTTAATGAGTTTGCTACTGAAGACAGAAGCAATAACTCTAAATATGAATCTGAGGACATCAGTAAGCAGCTACATGATCTGAGCTTAAAAGACAAAGTTGAAAAGATCCAGCTATGTTGGGATGATGATTCAGATGAGGAAACTGAAGACAAGTCTACTGAATCTCAACCTACAGCAGAGGTAGCTGAGCAGATTGACTCTCCTGAACAGAGTCAATCTCAGGTAACTCAGGTTGATGAAGAAACCCAAGAGGTAACTTAGACCACTACTGAGAATAACAACACAGGGGGAACAACTGAAGTTCCTGAGCTAAATGCCCCTGAACCTGGTGACTCAGTAGATCACACTCTCATAACTGAACTGCTTCAATCTCATAATAGTATAACTGAAATGCCTAACTTACCTACTATCTGTGTTGAACAAATTTCAGAAGAAGAGCTGAAACATCAAAGATCGTGGCTGGATGCTCATACTTCTGATTTAATCATTGGAGATCCTTCAGCAAGCGTAAAGACAAGATTAAGATTCTGTCAGGGAGAAAGCGCCTTATACTCATGCTTCTTATCTACAGAAGAACCTCAGACAATCGAGGATGCACTGAACGATACTGACTGGATCACAGCCATGCAGGAGGAGCTGAATCAGTTCATGAGAAACGAAGTTTGGGAGCTTGTTGACAGACCCCGGCATCAATATGTGATTGGAACAAAATGGGTCTTCAAGAACAAGCGGGATGAAAACATCGTCATAGTAAGGAATAAAGCAAGACTCGTGGCAAAAGGATACTGTCAAGCTGAAGGGATAGATTTTGACGAGACTTTCACTCCAGTTGCAAGATTGGAGGCAATCAGACTATTCCTAGCCTACGCAACACATCAAAGATTCAGAGTCTATCAAATGGATGTGAAGTCTGCTTTCCTGAATGGCGTGCTGAAAGAAGAAGTCTATGTGGAATAACCGTCCGGCTTTCAGTAGGGACATCAAGTTTATAAACTCAGAAAGGCTCTGTATGGGTTAAAACAAGCACCCAGGGCTTGGTACGATACCATATCTGAGTTTCTTCTCCAGAAAGGTTTTCAGAAAGGCACAGTAGATCGCACATTATTCAGTATTCGATTAGAAGACGACCTATTACTCGTGCAGATCTACGTAGATGACATCATCTTCAGCTCGAAGAAGGTCATCATGTGTCAACAGTTTGAGAAAATGATGAAGGATAAGTTCGAGATGTCAATGATGGGAAAAATGAACTATTTCCTCGGCTTTCAAGTCAAATAATCTTAGAAGGGAACGTTCATTAATCAAGGCAAATACACTCGAGACCTCATCAAAAGATTCAGTTGCACATCCGACAAACCTATCAAGATCTTGATAAACACGAATATGAAGATTGATCTTGATAAAGAGGGAGTATCAGTAGACCAAACTGAATTTCGTGCTACAATTGGTTCTTTATTATACTTAACAGCTACTCGTCCTGACATAACTTATGTTGTAGGTGTCTGTGCTCGATTTCAGGCGAATCCAAAGCAGAGTCACATGGACTCAGCAAAGAAGATTCTCCGCTATCTCAGAGGAACACCTGACATGGGTTTATGGTATCCAGCTGATGATAATATAGAACTAACTGGTTATTCTGATGCTGACTATGCAGGGTGTAGAATTGACCGAAAATCAATTTCAGGAACGTGTTAGTTCCTTGGCAGTAAGCTGATCTCATGGTTTTCAAAGAAACAACACACAGTAGCCACATCAACTACTGAAGTTGAATACATGGCTGCCGGAAGTTGCTGAGCCCAAATCATTTGGTTGAGACAGCAGCTACGCGACTATGACGTCATTCAGAATGAAGTGCCAATCTTCTGCGACAGTACCAGTGCCATTGCAATCACTCAGAATCCTGTACTTCATACAAGATGCAAGCACGTGGACATCAGACATCACTTCATTCGTGACCATGTCGAGAAAAAGGATATCTGGATGGAAAAGATCCATACTGACCGACAAACGGCCGATATACTGACCAAGCCTCTAGCTGAAGCCAGATTCAGAGAACTTTCAGTAGAGCTAGGTCTGCTGGACCCTACTGACTCCATTCGGTAAGAGGATTCAGGAGAGGAGCATTTAGTAAGGGGGAATGTTCACTCTCAGTACTGAGTAAAATCAGTGCGTAGAGACTCAGCAACCATCTACACGTGGTATCAGATGACTACGATGTTCAGCTGACAGGTTTGCGTATCTCTACTCAGTTGTAGCCAATAGAACAGTTCTATGCATTTATGATTCAGATTCAGCACCGTATTCAATGCCTTAAGAATTGTCATTTAATATTTACGGTTTACATTTAATGCACGACATTCTATGTATAAGCTTGCTGAACTCTGCCACGCATTTAATGCATGTCGTATCATAGTTACTTCTTAGGCTATATACAACTGTCTTTGACTTATAATACTTTATCTTAGTCGTCCATCTCAAAAAGCGGGTTTTAAACTGAACCATTGATCATTAACTGTTCACATTCTCTTAGATATATGTTTACGATCAAATCTTTGAAACCGCCATTTGCGAACTATCAAATCTTTAACTCCGAAATTTCTGAGATCTCATTACTTGCAAACCTTACTTGCATTCTCTTTCAAATCTTCAAAAAAAATCTCAAAAATTTCAGTGGTATGATATCAAATCTTTCTGACAACTTATATGATTACTCAGCATCACTATATTTTTTATATATATCCATTCAATACTTATAATCTTGTTTGTTACAGATAAAATGTCAAGAAATGTTGTTTATGCTCCAAAGAATATGCAAGAAATCCTAGAGAAAGACCGTGTCTGGTGCGAGCCAGTCATGGAGTTTGACGTCTGCGATCTGGACTACATGGAGGAGATTTTCTCAGCTCTCAGAGAAATCGGTCTAGAAGGCTTTCTGACAAAGAAGCCCACATTCTTCCTTCCCCGACAAGTTGTGGAGATCTACTTGAATTTCGATTCAGTAGACGGAGATATCCGAGGGAGATTCGTCGTCCACACAGTTGGCCATCCCTCGAGGACGGATATAGAGGTGAAGCAGATGTCAATCAGAGAGGCTCTTCGGAGAAGCTTCAATCTGCCAAGTGAAGGCGTCAGCACCGTGGGATACAATGATGATCAAATGGATGACTACTTATCCATTTTCTGCGGGAAGCCCAGAGTCTTCAGAGCCACATTTCCCAAGAATACTATGCTACCTCAGTATAGAGCTCTTGCATACATCGTGACTCAACTGCTAACGAGTCAAGCAGGATCATTCGATCAGTTGTCCAGACCAAAGCTACAACTGATGATGGCCATCTATGACAGGGCCAAGATCAACTGGACAGAGTTCTTCATACGGGAATTTATGGTGTAGTCCGCAAAATTTGACAAAGCATCTAACAGGCTGAGCGCCAAAGGGAAGCTACTTTATGGACTGAAGATCTCAGTGATGATCGAAGACTACTGCACTTCTGACCAGATCACATTTGCTGACAGTACTTCAACGTTAAAAAGGTCAGGTTTCAGAATAGGGCAGCAGCCCTTCAGCAGATTGGCTCCGGGCCTACAACTCTACAAACAAAGCCTCAGAAGACCGCGCCTTCAAAGAAAAGGTCTCCTCAAGCTAAAACGCCTAAGGCACAGGCGAAAAGGCTGAAGAAGGTCAGCACAGCGTTGCCTACTGAGATAAAGGCAGAGCCAGAGGCAGCAGCTACTGAACAGCCTCTGCAGCTCAGAGATGAATCCGAGTCTTCTGAGAAGACTACGTCAGTGGAGAAAGCCGTCTCCACTGAACATGAAGAAGCAGTGGACCAAGGGGTCCCAGCTGAAGAAGTCCAGGTCGAAGATGTTCAAACCTTGGAGAGCCCCTTGGATGTCCCTCCTCTCAGCAGTCTCCCCTTAGCGGAGAAACAGGTGTCTCATATCGAGAAAGAGGAATCAGAGACAGCCTCAGAAGAAGAGTCTATCGGGATGGAAGCTTCAGCTCTTCAATCCAGAGCATCCCGAGAGATCACAGAGCACATACCGAAGATCTCAGGCCACAGCGATCTAGTTCTCATTGCGAGACAGGCCAGATTCCACATGCTGCTCAGGTTCCAGGAGTGGCACAATTTGCAACGTCTCATCATACATCACTCCTGCGAACAACTCCATGAGGAGGAACTGAGGATCAGAGAGAAGATTGGTTACTCCGAGCCAGCTGACCTCGGAACCTTGGAGGATTTGTGGGCTGCCATGCTGGCAATGCTGAATGACCGTCAGCCAGCATCAGCTTCAACACCCTCTGATGGGTCTGACCCCGATGGTCAGGACCCGCCCCATGATTCAGGCCCTGAGAAGCCTGATGAGGGAACTCAACCGGACAAGGATACTCCCGCGCCTACTGAACTTCCTCTCAGTATTCTTGCTCCTGGGAAGTCGGCGGCTGGTACTTCGACTTCTGCAGAGCCTGCTCAGCTCTTGCTAGAATCGACGTTCGAAGTAGGCCCAGCCCCAAAAGCCGACGATCTACGTTAATGGTGAAGGCTCTCAGAAGCCAGGGTACTCAGAACAGGCTTCTTGCTCGTGCAGTCCACAAGACATGGCGACAGACTGCCCAAGCCACAAGCACAGAGATTCAGGGACTCAGAACCACATTGTCAGAATCTTCTGTCCCTGACTTCTCCAACATCATATCTCAAGCGCTAGACACTCAGCGAGCTGACTTCGAGGCTCAGCTCAGATTGATTCAGGAAGGCCAGGATAAGTTGATTGAAAATCTCAAGGCCTCTCAGATTTCTCATACTGAGTCAGTCACAAACATCTCTCAGGCCAAAGAGCTCAGACTCAACTCAATTCAGAAGGCCCTGGAAGAGACTGTTGAACAAAAGTTGAACGAGTTCAAGGCTGCAGCAGATCAGTCTCATAAAGAGTACAAACTTGAGATGATCCATGAGAAGAACGAGCTGCACGAGGAGCTGACCAAGATCCACACCAAACTAAACGAATTGTCAGCCTCGTACTCCAGCCTGAACAAGAAGGTATCCGCTCCACCTCCTATTATCATTGATGATGCCAAAAAGGGGGAAAGGATGGCTAAGCAGACAAAAGCTGATACTGAAAAATCAAATAAGGGGGAAGCCACCAAGGAGCTGGTACTGAAGACTCCCAAGAAGGTAAGGTCAGTAGCAGGAGCAAGCTCAGCTCAGACATCTGCTCCTACTGAACCTACCACAACTGGTGAGGCCCAGGGTGTCTCAGCTGCAGTTGCAGCATCAACTAAGACTGGCCCAAGTGGCTGAGGAACCAGAGAAGTAGCGACTCAGGCAACTCAGACTCCCCTTGACATCATTAAGGAAGTTGCTGAGTAGGCAGACAAGGAGGACTCAGAAGAGGAAGAAGCTCCTCTTCTACCTCCAGTTACTGGAAAAGGAAAGAAAATCCTTAAGCTCCCGACCCCTCCCTCCAAGAAATCTAAGAGATATATTACTCCGGAGGAAGAGGCTCAGATTGCCGCAGATGAGAAACTGGCTAGGGCGATAGCCGAAGCTGAAGCAGCCAACAAACCTAAAGCTAAACCTGCTAAAGGTAAGACAAAGGCTCCAGCTCGCGGCGGCAACAGACCATCTACTGCTAGGTTGCCTCTTAGGAAGCTCAAACTCAGCGATGAAGCTGATAGAGAAAAGGAGAAGCAACAGCAAAAGTCTACTGAGAAGCAGGGTACTTCAAAAGAGAAATCATCAACTCCTGCTAACTCAGAGGAAGAGCCGCCTCACAAGCCCTCCTATACTGCCTCTAAGGCACAGGATGCTGAAATGGATGCAATCTGGGCTCAAATAGACAGATATCTTTATAGAGGAGAAGAGGCCAGGAAAATAGAAGCTGCTAGAGAACGGATCAGAATGGCAGATCTCAAGGCACTCAGAATCAGAACTGAAAAAGAAGCCAGTCAGAGGATTCCTTCAAAAGCTGATATTCCTTACAGATACAGGAAATTCAGGAAGCCTACTGATCTGAAGATTTACAGATGGCCGAGAACTGATGAATGGATGCCAGTAGAATACACTAAGAGATGGGAAGCACTGAAGATAGAGTTCATCAAAAGGAACTACTTCTGGAGATTCTAGTCTGAAAAGCGCAAAGCTGAAGCTTGTACTGAATGGACGATGAGAGCAGACTTAGACATGTACGCCTGGATGTAGAAAGCTGTCAAAGAGAATGTTGAAGTCAGAGTCCCAGACCTCAGAATACTGCCACCCCCACGAAGACTGGATGGATCTATTCACTATGGTGTCATTGAGAAAGAAGTGAAGGCCGCTGCTGAAGCCAAATTCCTTGATGAAGAAGACCCAGCGGACTTTGCTGAGATACTGAAGCTGAGGAAGATCACATATAGGATGTATGGAGTGCCTCTTCCTGAATATCAATCGCAAGATTTCAAAGACAGGATTAGGCAGTTCAAATGATTCCTTGCTTCTGTACTCTTTTGTTTTTCTAGTATAGCAGAGATGTATCTGTACTGAATTTTCTTACATTATATATGATATCTCAGTTTTTGGCTTTGACAATATCTTATTGTCTGAATAGCCATGTTCTTTTATGCTTAACACTCAGAATTACTGAAGTGATTACTGACTCACACACTCACTGTTTGATTTTCTGTCAGTTTATTGCTTAGCCAGATTCTGTTAGACTTGTTGTATTTCGGGGAAAATATTGTTAAAACAGGGAGAATATGCTTAGTCTCTACTCAGCAGTCTAGGACTTGAAGAACAACTCCACTGATTCTACTTGTAATATTTGTAAGGTGCTCTGTTTCTGACTAGTCATAGTGTTAGATGTTGATTTTTGTTGATAGGCTTTGGCATCATCAAATAGGGGGAAATTGTTGGGTAATGATTCTATCCTCAGCAGTATTAGAGGTAGTGGGAAATGATTCTATCTTCTGTACTGACCGATACTCAGTAGCCTTGTGCTCTGAATTAGTCTGAAGATTTGAAGATCCCAAAACCCTATCTTGATCGGTAAACCTTTAAGTTGTAACCTGTTTTTGTCTCAGATGTTTCAGACTCAGTAGACCCTCTGCTCTAGTTCAGGCATTCAGTTACTTATCCGCCTCAGCACCAGAAGTGGAAGACTCAGTAAACACTGGACTCAGCAGGAGCAGTATACTGAAAGGAGTCAGTGGAACTGAACTCAGCAGGAGTAGTTCAGTGTACTCAGAGTTGATCTTTAGTAAAGCAGACTCGACGAGAGTTCACTACGAATCAAAGATCGGACTCCAACGAACGGCCGACATCGCCCGAACCGTCGATCTTTCAAAGACAATCAGCATAGTCAAGTACGAGGAAGAGAGAAGTCAGCTTCAAATCTCCTCGAAGTCTGTTCTGTCTCAACCACTTTCTGAACCTCGACCAATGACAAGCAGACACCTGTCCTGCACCTACTAAAGCTGCAAGTCAACAACTTTCCGGAAAAGAGGGAAAAGACTCTGCAAATGCTACAAAAGAGCCGTTAGCTACCCAAAAGAGAGAGACAAAGGATCATCATCTCCAACGGATCTTTCCTAGTCTCTTCTCTATAAATAGAGGGATAAATCAAATTTGAAGCTCACGAAAAAAAAAGAGTGCGAACATACGAGAAACGAAAGAAAAAGAAAAACCGCATACACAGAGCATTCAAACGAGCAAACTCGAAAAGCCTAAGTTCTCCGCAAGAAGTTCGAAGAATTCATCTCCGGCGAAGAACTATATTCTAGCTCTTAGGGAACCAAGCTGAACTGTTAAATACAGCCTCTAGTATCCAAACGACGATACACGAACCCAAAGTCATACTCAGTTGTTCGTCATTCTAGAAGCCACTTCATTGTTCCCTATCCCTCTAACCTAAGCTCAATAGATTATATCCATAGCTTAGATGAAGGAGTTCATCTTTGAACTGTTCTTTATTGTAAAGAACTCCTTCATAGTTGGAGAGTTTTTCAAACACTCAGTTTGATAACCTTGTAAACTGAGACTTGCTCAGTATAAATCTCAAGACCAGAGTTTGTCCAGCGTACAAACCAACTGAGACTACCTAAGTATAATAAATAGCTTCCTGATCATTCGGGACAGTAGACGTAAGATTTTTGTGTTCGAACCATTTTAAAAATCTCTGTGTCTTGTGTCTCGTATTCTTTTTCACTGTTGCATTGATTTAACTGTTCATACTGAAAAGCCTTCTTAAATCATTCAACTGAGTTTCAACGAACTTAACTGATTGCACTAATCTACTAAAACTATTTTATTAAAAACGTTTTCCAACTCAACTGAATTGGGCCTACACTATTCCGCACCACTGAACTCTATCTGCAAGATACTGAATTCTGACTCTCGGTCAGCTAGCAGATCTCAGTAGAGTCAGTCACTCTACCAACACGATTCAGAACAGCTTATCTGGTCTGCTGAACCTGTTCAGCACGACACTATCCTGAAAAAGGACTGTTCGTGTTTAAGTTGAGAAATCGGTTTTCAGGTGTATTCACCCCCCCCCCCTCTACACTTGAACGTGCTCTCGGGACCAACAGGAAGTGAAGTCTATCTTGGAGAAAATGGTCAATCCGTCAAGGAAAGATTGGAGTATGAGGCTGGATGATACCTTATGGGCTTATCGAACAGCCTATAAAACTCCACTCGGTATGTCTCCGTATAGATTAATTTTCGGTAAATTATGACACTTGCCTGTGCAGTTGGAACACAAGGCCTGGTGGGCTGTACAGAAAGTCAACTTGGATCTGACCGAAAGTGCTAAGGAGGGGAAATATTAGCTTCAAGAGCTTGAAGAAATCCAGTTGGAGTCCTATGAAGCGGCTATGAGGTACAAAGATCGCACAAAGGCGTGGCATGATAAAGCGATCCGTATGAAGACTTTGGAAGTGGGCCAACTTGTATTGCTTTACCAATTGCGCCTCCGCTCAAGATGGATAGGTCCATTCCGGGTGCGTTCTGTCTGGCCCAGGCGGGGCAGTGGTGATATAGAAATTTGACTCAGACGAGACTTTCACCGTCAACGGTCATCGCCTTAAGATTTATCATGCTGCCGCAATGATAGATGATGTGAACGAGCAGAGCTTGTCCATTCCTCTTATGTTTGACTCTTTAAAGATGAGCTCTAGCCGAAGACTTTAAAGAGAGGCGCTTCCGGGAGGTAACCCGTATTTTTTCCATTTTACTTTGATTTCGTATTTTTAGTTTAATTTTATGCTTGGTGTTGTTTCTTTTATTTTTTCAGATTTTGGCTATGTATGGAATTGGGAATTAAGTGTAAGGAGATGGTTTTTGGAGGAGCAAAAATGAAGAGAAGAGAAATTTGGGTCGTAATAGTAAATTTCACAACTTTTGAGGACCCAATTGAGTGACGGAAATTTCCGAGGGATTTAATTGCATTAATAGACAATTCTAGGGAGGACCTATCTGGGGCTGATTCGGAAAAAACGGAGGGACCATATCTCCAGACTGCACAGTTGGGAGGACCTACTTACAAAATTTCCTTCTGTTGGTCCCGAGATTAAACGTTCAGGTGTGGAGGGGGGGGTGAATACACCTGAAAACAATTTCTCAACTTAAATTGCGAACAGTCCTTTTCAAGAGAGTGTCATACTGAACAAGTTCAGTAGACCAAATAAGCTGCTCTGGATCGCGTGGCAGAGTGACTGAATTCACTGAGTTCTGCTAGCTGACTAAGGTCAGAATTCAGTACCGTTCAGATGAAGTTCAGTATTGTGCGGAAGTGTAGGCCCAAATTCAGTTGAGTTAGAAAACGTTTTTAATACAACAGTTTCAGTATATTAGTGCAATCAATTGAGCTTTTCTGAAACTCAGTTGAATGATATTAGAAATATTTTCAGTATGAACAGCAATCAATGCAACAGTTAAAAGACAGAACACAAGCAATTTTAAAGTGGTTCGGATCCAACAATCCTACGTCCACTGTCCCGAAAAGATCAGGAGGCTATTTTATTATACTGAGTTAGTCTCAGTCGGTTTGTACACTGGACAAACACTGGTCTTGAGATTTATACTAAGCAAGTCTCAGTTTACAAGGTATCAGACTAAAGTATTTTACAAACTCTCCAATTATGAAGGAGTCCTTTACAATAAGGATCAGTTCAGATATGGACTCCTTCGTCTAAGCTACGGATAAGATCTATTGAGCTTAGGTTAGAGGGATAGGGAACGAGAAAGTGGCTTCTAGAGCGACGAACAGTTAAGTATGTACTTGGGTTCGTATTCAGTCGCTTGGATACTAGAGGCTTTATGATCTGGTTCAGCTTGGTTCCCTATGAGCAGGTATGTCGCCTTTCGGTGGAGATTACTCTATAAAGATCGTGGATGCTCGTGTGTTCTTCGATTTCTAGGTTTTGTGAGCTTCAATTTGAAATCATACCTCTATTTATAGAGCAGAGACATGGATAGATCCGTTGGAGATGACGATCCATGTGTCTCTCTCTTTTGGGTAGCTAATTGGCAGGTCGTCATTGGTCGAGGCTGAAGAAAGTAGTTGAGACAGAACAGACTTCAAGGTAGATCTGAAGCTGACTTCTCTATACCTCGTATGACTCTGCTGATTTGACTTAATAAATCCTGACAGTCAGAAGACTGTCCAGCCGCTGCTGAGTCTTATCTATATTCAGTAGCATGCTCCTGCTGAGTCAGCTCTACTGAAGATCAACTCTGAGTTCAGTGAACTACTCATGCTGAGTTCAGTTCCACTGACTCCTTTTAGTATACTGCTCCTGCTGAGTCGACTATTACTGAGTCTTCTTCTTCTGGTACTGAGGCTGATAGTCTGCTGAGCGCCTGAGCCAAAATGAAGAGTGTCTACTGAGTCTGAAACTCTCAGAGACAGAACAACAACTTACAATGGAATGGTTCATTAGTCAAAGTAGGGTTTTGGAATCTTCAAATCTACTGAGCACTAGGCTACTGAGTTATCTCCCAACAATTTGTGGAGGGACTGAATCATCTCCCAACATTTTCCCCCTATTTGATGATGCCAAAACCTAACACTATAACTATCAGAAACATAGCTCCTTACAAATATTACAAGTAGAATCAGTGGAGTTGTTCTTGAACTTCTAGACTACTGTGGGAATGAGGGAAGAAATATCAGATCCTATACAAAAACTAACAACAATTTCCCCCTTTCTAACAACAATTTCCCCATATAAGCAATCTATCAAACCAGAATCTAACAAGATAAGAACTGAGAAGTATAAAATAATAGATATTCAGTGAGTGTGTGAGTCAGTAATCACTTGAGTGATTCTGAGTGTTAAGCATAAAAGAAACAAGGCCATATAGATAATAAGGAATTGTTAGGGCCGAACAACAATGATGTATTATATATAAATAAATTTTAGTACAGGTACATCAGTCTTGCTATTCTAATAAAGAAGGAACACAAGAAAAATAGATGCTATCTATCATCTCTTGAACTGCTGAATCCGATCTTTGAAGTCTTCAGATTTTGCTTCCGGGAGTGGCAGTCCATATATTCTGTAGGTAACCATTCTCAGCTTCAGTATCTCAGCCATGTCAGCAGACTCATCTTCATCTAGATTCTTGGCTTGAGCAGCATCCTTGATTTCTTTTTCAATCACCCCAAAATGTACAGAACCGTCAAGCTTCAGTGGGGGAGGCATAAGTCTTGGAGCTGGGACCCTGACATCAATCTTTTCAGCTATGGCCTTCTGGAATCTTGCATAAATCTCTGGATCAGTCTTCAGAAGCCATTCAACAAAAGCAATGGACTTGTGCATATCAGGCCAGTATCTCCAGAAGTAGAATCTCTTAATATAATCTGTCTTCAGTGTCTCCCACTTCTGAGTCCATTCCCATGGCATCCAATCATCAACCCTGGGCCATCTGTGGATTTTGAGGTCTGTGGGCTTCCCGAGTCTTCTATATTTATATGGAATGTCAGCTTTCTCAGGTATTCTCTGGCTTGCTTCCTTCTCAACCTTAATCCTTAGAGCTTCTAGATCTGAGCCTTTCTCTTGCTGCACTTATCTGCCTGGCTTCAGCTCCTCTGTCTATATACCTTTCCATCTGATCCCATATTTCGTGCATCTCTTGCTCTTGTTGCTTAGAAGGGACATAGGAAAGCACATGCTCTTCTTCCTCTGAGTCAGTAGGTGTTAAAGATTTTTCTTTGGGAGTACCCTACTGACCAGTTTGCTGCTGCTGCTGTTGTTGTTCTCTTTCCTTTTCTTTATCAACCTCATCACTTAGCTTCATATTTCTTGGGGGTAGCCTTGTCCCAGGCTTCTTACCCCCTGCTGGAGCCTTTGCTTTGCCTTTGGCTGGCTTTTTCTTTGGCTTGTTGGCAGCCTCAGCCTCGGCAATCTCCCTAGCTAGCTTCTCATCAGCTGCTATCTGAACTTCTTCCTCGGGAGTGATGAACCTTTTAGTTCCTTTCTTTTTGGGAGGAGTGGGAAGCTTCAGTACCTTCTTTCCCTTCCCTTGCACTAGAGGAGGTAGAGGGACTTCTTTCTCTTCTGAATCCTCCTCTGCATACTCAGCAATTTCCTTAATGATGTCGCTTGGAGTTTGAGTTGCCTGAGTAGCAGAATCCTTGGGTTGTCCTGAGCCACTTGGGCCAGTCTCAGCAGGCACTACAACCCCTGCTGCTGAGACACCCTGGGCCTCACCCTGTGCAGTCTGAGTAGTGGGAGCAGTGGAAGCTGATTGCTGAGTCTGAGATGCTCCTGCCACTGTCCTTACTCCTTTTGGTACTCTGAGTACCTTCTCCTTTCCTTCAGGTACTTTCACCTTTCCTTCCCCCTTTTTGGCATCAGCAAATAATCCGGGGTTGGGAATCTGTACCTTCTTATCCAGACTTTTGTAGGCTGAAGCAAGGTCATCTATGGCATATTGCAGCTTTACAAGCGTCTCATGGAGGTCATTCCTCTCATCTGTTAATTGCTCGATGTACTTCTTGTGGGAGTTCTCCACAACAGTCTGAATATTCTGCAACTTCTGATCCACTCTATCTTCTATGGCCTTCGCAATGGTTTGGAGTCTGAGCTCGGAGCCCTGATATATAGAAGTAATGAATGCAGTATGAGCTGGCTGTGCTGCCTTGTATTCTTCCAGAAGTTTAGCTTGGCCAACTTCCATCAGCTTTAGTTGTTCTTCGAAGTTAGCTCTTTGAGTGGCAAGTGTGTTGGTCAGGATAGTTGAGAAGTCAGGGGTAGGTGTATTTTGAATTGAAGTCCTGAGCCCCTTTATCTCCGCACTCTGAGCCTGAGTGGTTTGCCTCCACATCTTGTGGATGGCACGGGCGAGGATTCTATTCTGAGTTCCTTGACTCCTCAGTGCCCTGGCCACTGACTTCGAGCGTCGGCTCTTCAGGCTGGGCGCTACATCGAACGCAGACTCCAGCAATAGCTGTGCTGGTTCCGCCGTCTTTGAGGTACCAACTGCCGACTGGCCTGGACTAATGATGCTAAGTGGAGGTTCAGCAGATGTAACAGGAGCATCCTTCTCCAGTTGAGTTCCATCATCAGGCTTCTCAGGGCCTGAATCACGGGGTGGGTCCTGATCATCAGGATCTGACCCATCTGAGGGCGCCGTCGCTGAAGTGGGTTGACGGTCATTCAGCATGGCGAGCATGGCAACCCTCAAGTCGTCTAAGGAACAGATATCAGAAGGCTCTGAGTAGCCTATCTTGTCCCTTATCATCAACTCCTCTTCGTGGAGTTGTTCGCAAAAGTGGTGCTGGATCAACTTGTTAAGTGTTGACCACTCCTGGAACCTGATCAATGTGTGGAGCCTAGCCTGCCTCGCCAATATGATCAGATCTGCATGGCTGGCTATCTCAGGAATGTGTTCTGAAATCTCTCGGGAGGCTCTTGATTGCAGAGCAGACGCCTCCATCCCAATTGATTCTGATTTAGAAGCAGTCTCTGAGTCTTCAACTTCTATCGGAGACTGTTGTTGTTTTTCAGCAGACGGGATGCTACTGAGTGGAGATATATCTAAGGGGATCTGATCAATAGGAATGGTGGGTTCAGCTTGTACGCCTTGGTCCATAGCTTCTCCTTGTTCAGTGGAGATGGCCTTCTCCACTGACACCGTTTTCTCAGAGGACTCAGCCTCGGCCCTTAATTGTAAAGGCGGTACAGCTACGACCTCACTAACTTTCTTCAGTCTCTTGGTCGGTGTCTTGGGAGTAGACTTAGGAGGCGACCTCTTCTTTGTAGGTGTTGAGGTCATCTAAGCTCCTGTCTTGGGCTCAGCAGGCCCAACTCCGATTTGCTGAAGGGCCGCTGCCCTGCTCTGGAATCTTACTTTCTTCGGATTGAAGTAAAGCTTATCAGCGTGGACGACATTGTCAGCTCTGCATAGATCCTCAATCATAATAGAGAGCTTTGTGCCGTATAAAAGTTTTCCTTTTACTGACAGGCAGTTGTCAGAATGATCGAACTTCGCGGCCCGAGTCATAAACTCCTTCAAGTAGAATTCGGCCCAGTTAATCTTTGCTTGATCGTGTATGGCCATCATCAACTGAATCTTCGGCCTTGACACTTAGTTAAACGAGCCGGCCTGACTGAGTCACTATTTAGGCAAGTGCTCTATACTGAGGGAGCATGGCGTTCTTTGGGAAGGCGGCTCTGAATGTGGTTGGCTTCCCGTATAATACTTCCAAATATCGTCCATTAAGTCTTCCTTGTATCCCACAGTACTGAAACCTTCGCTCGGAAGTTTGAAGCTTCACTGAAGCGCTTCCTTGATAGAGATCATCTTGATTTCTGGTATGGCGCGGGCGGGGTCTCCAATAAGATGGGTGACGAATCTACATCGGATGTCCCCTAACCACTAACTCTGAGTTCAGATATAACTCAGCTATCTATCGAGGGAGGAAGTACGATGGCTTCCTAGATAGAAAGCCCTCCAATCCTGTCGCCCTCAGCGAGTCAAAGATCTCCTCCATGAAGTTGAGATCGCAGGCATCAAATTCCATCATAGGCTCAAACCATACTCGGTCCTTCTCGAGGATTTCTTTCATGTTCACCAGACCAATAACATCCTTTCCTGCCATGTTTTATATTCTGTAAAGACCAGAGATCAGTATCGAACGAAAAATATTATAAATATCGTATACGATGCTTGAATGATCATTAAAGATTTACCAAAGTTTTTCTGAGAGTTTGAGATAGAAATTTGCAAGTAAACGGAAGCTTTTCTTAGAAAATCTAGGGTTTCGAAAAATTTGCAGAGTGAAAATGGCGGTTTCTAAACTTTGAACGTGTTTTTATATGTTAAAGAAGATGAACAGTTAAAAATCCACGGTTCAGTTTAAAATAGCTTGATGAGATGGACGGCTAGGATTTAATGTTATAAAATAGGCAATAATCAATTTAGCCGCCTATGTCAAAAAATAGTTGTCACTAGCCAAAGAAGTAACTTGATTCGACATGCGTTTAATGCGCCGCAGAGTTCAGCATGCTTTACATAGAATGACGTGTATTTAATGTAAACCGTTATA
Organism: Lavandula angustifolia; assembly: GCA_028984105.1. Classification (NCBI taxonomy): domain Eukaryota; kingdom Viridiplantae; phylum Streptophyta; class Magnoliopsida; order Lamiales; family Lamiaceae; genus Lavandula; species Lavandula angustifolia. The sequence goes on from CM054822.1 coordinate 8,956,499, forward strand.
TTAAATGAAATTTTCTAAGGCATTGAATACGAAGCTGAATCTGAATCATAAATGCACAGAATATTTCATTGGCTACTGAGTAGAGATACGCAAACATGTAAGCTGAACATCGTAGTCAACTGATACCTCGTGTAGATGGTTGTTTAGTCTCAATGTACTGAATTTACTCAGTACTTAGAGTGAACATTCCCCCTTGCTGAATGCTCCTCTCCTGAAACCACTTACAGATTGGAGTCAGTAGGGTCCAGCAGACCTAGCTCTACTGAAAGTTCTCTGAATCTGGCTTCAGCTAGAGGCTTGGTCAGAATATCAATGACATCAGGTCTGAAAGTTCTTATGTGCCAGAGCCATCAGGTTCTGTTGTCGTTCTTCGCCAACAAACAGGCTTCAGGTTCAACTGAGTTTGAGTCAGCTATATAGAAATTCTTTTTGCGCAAACCTAATAACACTGTTTTCCCTGTAGATTTATCAATGACATCACAAAAACCAGCGTCAAAAATTACTCTATTCGAGTTATCACAAAATTGACTAACAGAGAGAAGTTTATGCTGAAGTCCTTCAACATATGATACTCATGGAACTGTTGCGGTTCCAATGCTGAGTGTTCCATAGCCTCTGGTATAGCCTTTTGCGTTGTCTCCAAACTCGATTCGGGGACCTTCTTCAGTAGTATAATTCTTCAGTAGGTCCTTCTGCTATGTCATGTGTCTTGAGCATCCGCTGTCCACATACCAAGGGTCCTTGTGCACTTGCAAAAAAGAATTATATTTAGGTACCCTTTATTTTTGATTTTGGGTCCTTAGATGTTAGTTTTGGAAACCCGGATCTGTCTCACGACCCTAGTAGTCTCAGACAGTTTCTTCCCACTTTGATCAACATACTTGACCACTGGACTGGTCGATGCTGACTTTTGAGGCTTCACAGGTTCAAGAGTCCTGATCTTCTGAATTGGTGGACTGCTAACCTTTGCCTTCTGCACGGCTTTCTTCTTCTTCTTCTTCTTCTTCTGACTTTTAGGTCATCTCCTGACTATAGGATCATAATAATATGACCCATACTGAGCTGGATGTGTCAGCTGCGGAGGTCCATACTGATCAGCCCACTTAACTTTGTTGGTTTCCCCTTGACTGATCTGGGGTGATTTGGAACTGATCTTCTTGTCAGAATGCTGATAACTGGGATGAGGTTCCTTCATCTTTTGTTTGTTCTTGGCTAGGGGGTTCAGAATCTCTGCGTTGATGGTCTCCCCTTGAACAAATCTATCAGCTAGCCGGTTTTCTGAGCGTATGGGGGCAGATGAGGAAGCTCCATTACTGAATCCAAGTCCCTCCTTGCAGTGCTTAGGCTTGATGCTGGCTAGCATGGCCTCAAGCTTCTTTTCTGCACCGATGTACCGCTCTGTCATCAGATTCCTCCAAACATCATCGCTTTTCTTCAGTAGTTCATGCTCGGTCTGAAGTCCTGACAACTCTTGCTTCAGTAAACTCAGTTCAGTATCTTTCTGAGTCAAGTCATTGGTCAATACTAAGATCTGATCTTCTTGATGCTAAGACTTGGCCATCAGAGAGTTTATCTCCTTCCTGAGTCTCAACACAAGTCCTTCTGACTCAGTAGCAACTTGACTCTCCTGAGAAAGTCTCTGATTCTCCACCTGTATCTCCTCCTGTTTCCTGCAGTCAGAATGTTTCTTGAGTTTCAAAATCCACCACCACCACTCAACTATTATGAGGGCGTAAATTGGAGCGAAACTCTACGTGTGGAGTTACCGAGCCAAGAGGAAGAAGATTCGGACTATGTGTCCGATGATCACGATGGCAATCTTGAGGACGACTTCAACTTGAATTCCTTATCTCTTGTTGACTCTAATTCGTCTCGGCTTTTCCACGAGCGGAGGAGTATGGAAACCGCCGGATCATACATCTTGATACTCCGGAAGCTGTGCATGATATCTCTAAATTTAGAATTGAATACTTGACAATGCGTTTACAAGAACGCGAGGGCAAGGATTGCCGAAGTGGATGCCTCCTCAATCGCCCTTTTCTTCGCGCGGCCAGTATTATCGACTCCTTCATTCCTTATTTTCGTAATATTGGTTGGTTGTGGTTGCTTAAGTCGCATCATTATCCTTGTTATAAAGAAGTTGCTAGTGAGTTCTTTAATACTTTCCATTTTGAGGTTGACAAGGATTTGGTTACACCGTGCCTTGGGTTTAGGCTGTTTGGGGATGCTTATCATTTTTCGGTGGTCGAGTGGAAAGGTAGACTAGGGATATGTTCATTTGATGATGTTTATCTTGGTCATTTTGAGATTGGTTTTCATGCTTTTCCACATAAGGACCCTAACTACATAGGTTCACGGGCCGCGTGGAGGCTTCTCGCCCCAAGCGACCCGGCCGAGTTTACCACGTCGGGTTCTTATGTGAATTTTATTACCGATCCCGCCCTTCGCATATGCCATCAATATATTACCCATAATTTGACCGGAAAGAGCACTTCTTTTGAAAAGGGGACTGCAAATGAGTTGTATTTTCTTTGGTGCATGACTACTAGGCATCGTCTTAACCTAGGTTGGTGGATTGCTAAGAACTTGTTCACAATTGCTAGTCATACCGTGCGTCACATGACTTTATGCCAAATTCTTGCCACGTTCATTGAACGCAAATTTGTCATATATGATGTTGGTTATTTGACTGGGGTGGATCCTCCATCTTTGTTTGATTTGAACTTGTTGAGGCATACTCGCCTACTGTACCAACTGCCTAACCGGGAGATCCAGTTTTACCCACCGGGACCTTGTGTCTTGAGTGTCTTTCCTTCTGCAGATCAGGATATGATGCAGACTCTACGGACTGATCTTGATTCCCTTGGCCGCAGAGTAGATCGCCTCCGCCGCACAGTTACGAGCAGACTCCCTCGCCAGCCCAGGCGAGGCGACCGGTGACTTTTCTTCCCCAATTTTATTTTTTATTTTTTGTGTTTTTGTTTTATGTTTTGAGTATATTCTTGTGAGTTTTTCTAGTTCTTACACTTGATAGGGATCAAGTGTAAGGAGGGGGGTGTTTCTTTTTATTTTGTCTTTTGTCTTTAGTTTTAGTTTGTTCTTACACTTGGTAGGGATCAAGTATAAGGAGGGTGTTTTTGTGTTTATTTTGTCATGTATTCTCTCTTTCTTTTTGTCTTTTCTCTCTTACTTAAGGGCGAGCAAGATTTAAGCCTAAGGAGGGGGATATTTTGTGTCGAAGCATGCCAAAATTTTCGATTTTTGAAGTGCCGTTTTCTATGATTAAGCATGTCTTATTTGTGCTTTTATGTTTCAATATGCTTGCTTGTAGACTTTGTGAAGATTTGATCTAGGCATGTATAATCATGTAATTTGGGATGACGAAAAATAAACTTTGTTGGATCGAAATTTTATAGCCACTCACTTAAATAAGATTTGAGCCTTAAAGTAGGACACGTCCTACTACTCTTTTGAGAGTGTTTATCCGCAAAGTCGTAATATGTTTGAGTCACTTGTGATAAATGATAGGAGGCACTAGAGATTTTTAGCCACATGATCGCGACAAAATATTTCCGACCCTATATTATCCCTTAGTGAACCAATTTGAGTCTTGACTGTTTCTTTGATTTGAGTTAGTAAACTTTTAGCCAAGGCCTTTTAAACTTTCTCTTGACCCAAGTTATTGCATGACTTACGAACTCTTTTATGCATGATAGTTAAAATTTGAAGAGTATTACATATGTCTCCTACCTGCCCAGTCTAGACATGCTGCAGAAAATAGATTGGATAAAAAGTCTAAGTGTAAAAACTGATCTATATAAGCATAATTCAACGTGTCTAGTCTGTACACTTGGGACAGTTTGTGCCCAGTTTGCTAGTAAAAAAAAAAGAATATTCCACAAGAAAAAAAAAGGAAAAAAAAACAAAAATCTCTGAATATGAAACATGGCAGAAAAGAAAGAGTATGAGTGCATAGTATTTATGTGGTAGCATTGAAGTGAATTTTCTAAAGTGGTGGGAGTTTGACTGTCTTGACTGCATAGGTGAGAGAGTTTTACATGCATAACATTAAATTTGAATTTTAATGGAGCTTAGTACCCCTAGGACCCTTACCAACATCAATTTGTCTAAGTCCTAAGCCCCATTACAACCGAATGAGAAAGACCTCCTTGATATTGCTATTGTGATGATCTCTTATCGTGATTGCGTGGATTGTTTTCCTTTGAGTGGCTTGAACCGGACCTAGACTAGTTGTGTGTTGAGCGAATCTTGAGGAGATCCACATTGTTTAGATTTTGACCAAGTTGTTGGGTGATGATTCAATCCTCAGCATGACCATACTTGTGGGAAATGACTCTTATCTTCCATACTAAATCATGCTCAGTAGCCTCGTGCTCTGAACTGTTGAGAAGATTTGAAGATCCCAAAACCCTATCTGATTGGTGAACCATTCCTCTGTATTTGTATTTGTCTCTGAGGTTTCAGACTCAGTAGACACTGCTTTGGTCAAGGCGCTCAGTAGCTTATTTGCCTCAGCACCAATACAGAAGACTCAGTGATACTGGACTCAGCAGGAGCAGTATACTGAAAGACTCAGTGATATTGGACTCGGCGAGAGCAAGATATCCGAGAGAGTCGGTTGAACCGAACTCGGCAGAGTAGTTCACCGAACTCGAGCTGATCTTCGATAGACTTATCTCGGCCAGCCTATCTACCGAATACAAGGTCGGACTCGGCAACGGCGAGATAGTCTTCGGGACTATCGGAATCTTTTGAAAGAGAATCGGCATTGTCATGTACGAGGAAGAGAGAAGTCGGCTTCGATGCTGTCTCGAAGTTTGTCTTTGTCTCAACCACTTCATTCACCTCAACGAATGACAAACATACACGTGTCTTCTCACCGCTAAAGGCTGCAGTCAACCTTTTACCTAAAAAGGTGGGAAAGTACACTGTTACCTACACCAAAAGAGCCGTTTGCTACCAAAGCGAGAGAGAGAGAAGAAGATCGTCTCCAACGGATCTATTTCAATCTCTGCTCTATAAATAGAGGGATCATTCAAGATTTAAAAGAGAATGCGCGCCTAGAACACGAGAAAGCATTCAAACGAGCGAAATTAACGACTAAGTCCTCCGCAAGAAACAACCGAGTTATCTCCGTGAAAGACTACATCCGGCTCAAAAGGAACCAAGCTGAACCGACATAAGCTTCTAGCATCCAAGCGATTGACACGAACCTATAGCTAAATCCTCAGCTGTTCGTCGCTCTAGATAGCTACATTCTCGTTCCTTATCCCTCTAACCCTAAGCTCACTTGTTATATCCATAGCTTAGACGAAGGAGTTCACATTTGAATCCAATCCTTATTGTATAAGGACTCCTTCACTGTTGGAGAAGTTTGTCAAACACTTTAAGTTTGATAGTGTTGTAAACTGAGACTTGGATCAGTATAAAAACCAAGACGCGGCTTTGCCCAGTATGCAAGCTGACTGAGACTAACTCAGGATAATAAATAGCCTCCTGATCATTCGGGACAGTGGACGTAGGATTTGAGCGATATCCGAACCACTTTAAAAATCCTGTGTCTCTTACTGCTTTCTTAACTGTTGCATTGATTTTACTATTCATACTGAACATCATATTTAAATCAATCAACTGTCTCAGCATACTGAACTTTTAAATCTACTAAACTGAGACTTAAAACGTTTTCTCACAAAAATTGATTTGGGCCTACACAATTCCGCACACTGAACTCTCACTGAACGATACTGAATTCGACCTAGTCAGTTAGCAGATCTCAGCTGAGTCAGTACTCTTTTAGCCATTTACTCGATTCGAAACGGTTATGCAGTCGTCCGCCGAACTGCTGCATGCACACCATCCTGAATAGGACTGTTCAAGTTCGAAATTGAGAAATCGAATCAGGTGTATTCACCCCCCCCCCCTCTACACCTGACCGTACACTCGGGACCAACAATTGGTATCAGAGCAGGAGTTCTTTGACTCTTGTTATCTTTGAGACTGGTCTATTCGAACGGATCCGAGGGAAAACGTTTTCACTGCATATCACTCTACATTCATATCTATATTCTTCATGGCTGATATGTCAGGTATAAGGATGGTACCCATGTTCTCGGTGGAGAATTATGGAGTATGGCGAGTCAGAATGGAAGCACATCTGACATCCCTCCATGACAGTATGACTGAAGTGCTTGAAGATGGACCTATCGTTCCTATGATTGATAGTGTCGTGACTCAGGACCAAGCTCAAGGAGGAGGAATGGTGACCGGGAAGAAGATTCCCAAAGACAGAAGTCTCTTCACTCCTGAGGAGAAGAAGCTTCACAACTTAGACCGTGTTGCCAGAAACGCCATACTGACCACTCTTAGTGATTCTTATCTTGGCGGGGGTTCGGGAATGCAAGACCTGCTAAAGAACTGCGGGATGCTCTTGCGCTACTGAGTCGAGGGACTCAGAAGATTAAAGCCAACAAATTAGCACTGGAACTCCAAAAGCTAGAAAGCTTGTCTCTCATGCCTGGTGACAAAATCGAAGATCTGAACGTCAGATTTACCAATATGATGAACTCTATCAATGGGTTGGGAAAGACATTCAGCAACCGAGAGATGAATCTGAAGATTCTGAGGGCACTGCCGGACGGACCATTGGACACCTTTTGCCACTCTATTACGACATTCGACTTAGATGATGTGTCTCCCGACCATATCTTTTCGTAACTACGAGCGGAAGGAGTTTGAGTTCGACAGACCTCAAAGAAAGCAGAGAGCTGAAGCTGACACAAAAATCGACCATGCTTTCAAAGCATCAGTTAGCACAGCATCTCCAGCAACGAGCAAAACGACGAGTAAGACTGAACCTTCACTCAATGATCTACAAGAAGGAAGTCTATCTCAGAAGTATGCGCTGCTCACTGTAAAGTATCAGAAGGAGAAGGAGCGACGCAGAAAAGTGACTAAAGCCTATCGGGAAACGAAAGGTAAGTCAAATTATATGTCGAAACACACTCCTGACTCACAATCTTCTGAATGCAGAAAGAAAGATGACTCAGAACCATCAAAGAATAGCGAAAGCAAAGAAGAAAGAGTCATCGCTTGTTACAACTGCAAGAAGCCGGGACATTATCAGTATGATTGTCCTGAGCTCGATAGTGCTTGAACGCGCAGCACGTAAGGCAAGGAGAGAGAAATTTGCCCAGAAAAGACAATCCTACATAGCTGGTGAAATCTCAGACGACTCAGAAGAGGTCGACTCTTTTATGGATTCATCGGACGATGAAGCAGCTTTCATGGCCTTAGAGCTTGAAGCTGAAGAATCAGCTGAAAAGTGCATGATGGCAGGCGAAGAGGATGAGGTAAATTCTCATGAACCACTTAACTTCTCTTCACACTGCACACACGACACTATTTCAGGTGCAGATGAGAATTTGGACGTCGCAACCGCATACGAAGAACTGCTCGAGGAACAAATTCAGATGAGTTTGCAGCTCAGCAAGACTCTTCAGGAGTTGGATACCCTGAAAGTAGAAAATCAGAGACTTTCTCAGGAGAGTCAGGCTGCTACTGAGGCCGAAGGACTTGTGTTGAGACTCAGGGAGGAAATAAACTCTCTGATGGCCAAGTCTCAGCATCAAGAAGATCGGATTTCAGTTTTGACCAATGACTTGACTCAGAAAGATACTGAACTAAGTCTGCTGAAGCAAGAAATGTCAGGACTTCAGACCGAGCACGACACACTGAAGAAGAGTGATGATGTCTGGAGGAGCTTGATGACTGAGAGGTACATGGGTGCTGAAAAGAAATTAGAGGCTATGCTAGCATGCAATAAGTCAAAGCACTGCAAGGAAGGACTTGGATTCAGCCAGGGAGCTTCCACATCTGCCCCAGTACACTCAGAAGTACGGCTTGCTGATAGATTTGTTCGAGGGGAGACTATGAACGCAAATATACTGAACCCCCTAGCAAAGAACAAACAGAAGATGAAAGCACCTCATCCCACACGTCAGCATTCTGACAAGAAGATCAGTGCCAAGAAACCCCAGCACAGTCAAGGGGGAACCAGCAAATTAAAATTGGCAGATCAGTATGGACCTCCAAAGCTGACACATCCAGCTCGGTATGGGTCATACTATTATGAACCTATAGTCAGAAGAGGCTCCAAATGTCAGAAGAAAAGGAAAGCCACACAGAAGGCTAAGGTCAGCAGTCCACCAACTCAGAAGATCAGGACTCCTGAACCTCAGAAGCCTCAGAAGTCACCTTTGACCAGTCCAGTGGTCAGATATGTTGACTCTAGTGGAAAGAAAATGTCTGAAACCACCAGGGTTGTTAGACAGATTTGGGTTATGAAAACTAACATCTAAGGACCCAAAATCAAAAATAAAGGGTACCTGAATATAATTCTGTTTTGCAGGTGCGTAAAGACCCATGGTATGTGGACAACGGATGCTCAAGACACATGACATACCAAAGGAGTCTCGCCAAGAATTATATCACCGAAGAAGGACCCCGGCATTGAGTTTGGAGATAATGCCAAAGGCTACACGAGAGGATATGGGACACTCAGTATAGGAACTGCCAAAGTTCCAAGAGTATCATATGTTGAAGGACTTCAGCATAATCTTCTCTCTGTTAGTCAATTTTGTGATAACTCAAATAGAGTGATTTTTGACGCTGGTTTCTGTGATGTTATTGATAAATCCATTGGGAAAACAAGTGTTATCGAGTTCGCGCAGAAAGAACATATATGTGGTGGCGATCGGAACTCACGTGAACCCGAAGCTTGCTTATTGGCGAAGAATGACAACCGCACGGGGTGGCTATGGCACGAGAAGACTCGGCCATCTCAACTTTAAGACGCTCAACAAGCTTGCAAGAAACACTCTAGCAAGGGGACCGCCGAATGAAGTATTCAAGCAAAGACACTCGGTGTGAAGCATGTCCGAAGGGAAAGCAAACAAGGAATCAAAATCCTCCGGTTCCATCGCCTTCCACGGATGGAATCCTTCGGTGCTACATATGGATTTGTTCGGTCCAGTCTCCCCGGTGACGATCGGAGGCGAGAAAATATGCATTAGTGGTCATAGATGACTACTCGCGCCGCACATGGGTCATATTCATTGCCAACAAGTCGACGTCAAAACAGAGTTACCAACGCTTCGAAAAAGCTCGGTGTCGAAAAGAACACCAAGATCGGAAAAATACGTTCGCACGCAGGAACCGAGTTCCTTAATTCCATGGTAAAGGAGTTCCGCAAAGCGAAGGAATAGAGCATGAGACTTCACCGCACGAACACCTCGGCGAGAATGGAGTTGCTTCGAACGAAAGAACGAGAACTCTAAAAGAGGCAGCTAGGACTCTACTCGCGGACTCGGGACTCCCAACCAAATTCCGGGCGGGAAGCTACCGATACCGCATGTTATACTCGAGAATAGATCTCTACCGACAAAGCAGGCATAAGAGAACACCATATGAACTATGGAACGACGAGAAGCCTTCTCTATCTTATTTCCATATTTTTGGTTGTTCATGCTTTATCCACAATAATGGGAAAGATCAGATCAAGACTTTTGATAGCAAGTCGGATCGGGGAGTATTCTTAGGATACTCTCGGGTCGACAAAGCTTTCGAGTATTCAACTATCGGACTCTTTGCGTGGAGGAAAGCCCTCATGTTGTCTTTAACGAGTTTGCTATCGAAGACAGGAGCAATAACTCAAATTCGAATCCGAGGACATCGGTAAGCGGCCTACGAGGATCTAAGCTTAAAAGACAAATGCGAAAAGATCCGGCTATGTTGGGATGATGATTCGGACGAAGAAACCGAAGACAAATCTATCGAATCTCAACCGCTGAGCAACTAGCCGAGCAGATTGATTCTCCCGAACGGAATCAATCCCGGTGTAACTCGAGTCGATGAGGAAACCGTAGAGGTAATCGAGACCAACACTACCGAGAATAACAACTCGGGGGGGAACGTCTAGTAATGTTCCCGAGCTGAATGCCCCCGAACCCGGTGACTCGGTAGATCATACTCTTGTTCTTGAATTATTTCAATCTCGAATAGTACAACCGAAATGCCTAACTCACCTACTATCCGTGTTGAACAAATTTCGGATGAAGAGTTAAAACATCGTAGATCGTGGCTAGATGCTCACACCGCCGATCTTATAATTGGAGATCCTTCAAGCACATGTCAAGACAAGATCCGGATTCTGTCAAGGAGAAAGCGCATTATTTTCCCGCTTCTTGTCTACCGAAGAGCCTCGGAATATTGAGGATGCACTTAAAGATGCTTGACCGGATCATTGCTATGCGAGAAGAGCTAAATCGGTTCACGAGAAACGAAGTATGGGAGCTTGTAGACGGACCCAAAGCATCAACGTGTCATAGGAACCAAATGGGTCTTCAAAAACAAGCGAGATGAAAACAACGTTATAGTAAGGAACAAAGCAAGACTCGTGGCTAAAGGCTACTCGTCAAGCCGAAGGGATAGATTTCGATGAGACATTCGCTCCAGTTGCAAGATTGGAGGCAATTAGACTATTCCTAGCCTACGCAACTCATCAAAGATTCAGAGTTTATCAAATGGATGTGAAGTCTGCGTTCCTGAATGGCGTGCTTTGAAAGAAGAAGTCTATGTGGAACAACCGCCCGGCTTTCAAGCGGGGACATCAAGTATATAGACTCGAGAAAGGCTCGTACGGGTTAAAACAAGCACCCGGGGCTTGGTACGATACCCCGTCCGAGTTTCTTCTTCGTAAAGGTTTTCGAAAGGCACAAGAGACCGCACTCTATTCAAGCATTCGACCGGAAGAAGACTTATTACTTGTGCAGATCTACGTGGATGACATTATCTTCGGTTCGAAGAATGTCACCATGTGTCAGCAATTTGAAAAGATGATGAAGGATAAGTTCGAGATGTCGATGATGGGTGAAATGAACTACTTCCTTGGTTTTCAAGTCAAGCAATCCGAGAAGGGAACATTCATCAACCAAGGCAAATACACTCGAGACCTCATCAAAAGATTCGGCCGCACATCCGGCAAACCTATCAAGATCCCGATGAACACGAATATGAAGATAGATCTTGATAAAAAGGGAGTATCGATGAGACCAAACCGAATACCGTGCTATAATTGGTTCTTTATTATATCTAACGACTACTCGTCCCGACATAACTTATGCCGTAGGTGTCGTGTGCTCGATTTCGGGGCGAATCCCAAGCGAGTCATATGGACTCAACAAAGAAGATTCTCCGCTATCTACGAGGAACACCCGACATGGGTTTATGGTATCCAACTGATGATAATATTGAACTAACTCGGTTATTCCGATGCCGACTATGCGGGATGTAGAATCGACCGAAAATCAACTTCGGAGAACATGTCGGTTCCTTGGCGGCAAGCCGATCTCATGGTTTTCAAAGAAACAAGCACTCGGTGGCCACGTCGACTACCGAAGCCGAATACATGGCTGCCGGAAGTTGTTGCGCCTGCATTCTTTGGCCGAGACAAAGACTGAGAGACTATGACGTCATTCGGAATGAAGTGCCGATTTTCTCGCGACAAGACTCAGTGCTATTGCAATCACTCGGAATCCTGTTCTTCACACAAGATGCAAGCACGTGGACATCAGACATCACTTCATTCGTGACCATGTCGAAAAGAAGGATATCAGAATGGAAAAGATCCATACTGACAAGCAAAGGGCTGATATACTGACTAAGCCTCTAGCTGAATCCAGATTCAGAGAACTTTCAGTAGAGCTAGGTCTGCTGGATCCTACTGACCCTAGTCAGTAATAAGGTTTCAGGAGAGGAACATTCCAGTGAGGGGGAATGATCACTCTCGCATCGAGTAAGTTCAGTACATAGAGATTCAGAAAACCATCTACACGAGGTATCGCCGACTACTATGTTCGGCCGACGGGTTTGCGTATCTCTACTCAGTAGTAATTTAATACTACAGTACTTTGCATTTATGGCAAAGATTCAGCATGACATTAATATCTTTTGATTTGTCTTTATTATTAACGACTCACATTTATTGCACGACATTCCATACATAAGCTTGCTGAACTCTGCACGCATTTAATGCATGTCTTTTCACATTTACTACTTAGGCTATTTTACAACTGGCTTTGACTTAGGTGCCTTTTTGTGATCATTGCCTATTGTTTTAACTTCTAATCTTAACCGTCCATATCATAAAGCAAGTTTACATTCAGCCTTCGATCGAAAACCGTTCACCTTCATAGTTGATATATATTCGATCAAATCTTAAGAACCGCCATTAGCATACTTCATAACTTTCAAATTCGAAAAATCCGAGATCCGCATTCGCAATCCTTACTTGCTATTACACTCTCAATCTTATCTTGAATTTTATCCATTGGTATGCTTATATCGTTAATGTATTTGTTATATGTTTCGATATCGCATTGCACAAAGACTGTTCTATCCAAAAATAGTACCGATTCATTTCTTGTCACGAGTACAATGGCGGAAACCAATATCTCTATGATATCTCCAGCAGATATGCAGAACATTTTGGAGAAGGATCGCGTGTGGTTTGAACCCACCATGGATTTCTATTCATGCGATCTGGAGTATATGGATGAGATCTTCTCGGCTCTGCGCGAGTCGTGGCCGGAGAAATTTCTGTCTAGGAGGCCTTCGTTCTTCCTCCCGAGACAGGGTTGCGTAGCTGTACTTGAATTCGCACACGTTGTCCGGAGATATAGTGGCGAGATTCGTTGCCCATTCTATCCAAAACGCCACTATGGAGTGAAGCAAATGTCCATCAAGGATGCCTTGAAGCGGAGTTTTGATCTCGCCCTCCGAAGGGAACAAGACGGATCGGGTACAGAGACGACCAAGTTGATGAATACCTTACCGTCTTCACGTGGAAAGCCCACTACATTCGTAGCCGCCTTTCCGAAGAAAAAGCATGTTGCCTCGGTTCGGGGGCACTTGCCTATATAGTGACGCAGCCTACCGACAAGCCAAGCGTGGTCGTTTGACCGGTGTCGAGGCCTAAGATTCAGATAATGATGGCCATATACGACCGAGCCCAGATAAATTGGACGGAGTTCTTTCTCCGAGAATTCATGGCTCAGGCTGCTAAGTTCGACAAAGCATCGAACACGCTGAGCGCAAAGGGCAAATTGCTGTATGGACTCAAACTGTCCATCATGATCGAAGATTTATGTGGATCTGAGCCTATCACCTACAGTGACAAGGAGTACTTCAATGTGAAGAAGGTCAGATTTCACAACAAGACAGCAGCGCTTCAGCAGATAGGGTCAGGACCCTCAGCAGTCTCTCCAAAATCAAAGTCTCAGCAGGCTACGCCTACAAAGAAAAGAACTCCTCCCGCTAAAACTCCTAAGGCACCGGCAAAAAAACTGAAGAAAGCCGCTGAGGTGCCAGCTACTGAGGAGGTTCCACAAGTGCCTGCTGAACAGGCTCCTGAGAAGACTACTCAGCCCATGCAGCTGGTTGATGAGTCCGAGTCTTCTGAGAAGACTCAGTCAGTGGAAAAGATTGTTTCCACTGAAAGGGACCAAGGGGATGCTTCTGCAGCTCAGAGCGCAGATATTCAGCGCCTAGACAGCCCCCTTTCTGTCCCTCCACTCAGCTCAGTCCCTCCAACTGAAGAGTAGACTTCACACATAGACTTGGAGTCTGAGACTGCATCTGAAGGTGAATCAATCGGGATGGAAGCTTTAGTGATTATATCCAGAGCATCCCGAGAAATTCTACAACTAGTTCCGGAGCTTGCCGACTACTCGGCACTTGTTGCTCATCGCCAAAACAAACAAGGCTCCACATGTTGCTTGCGACATCGGGAGTGGCCTCGTCTACGCGCCTTGTCCTACACTACTCCGTCGGCCATTGCATGAAGAAGAATTGAGACTGAGAGAGGAGATAGGCTATTCGAGCCCGGAGACCTCAGCTCAATGGACAATCCGAGGGCTGCCAAGCCGGCCCATGATTCATGATCGACAGCACGCCTCCGGCCCAAAGACCCTCGGATGGGTCGGACCATGATGACCCACCCTGCTGATTCGAGCCCTGGAAAGCCCGATGAAGGACATCCGAGAGGACAAGGATACCCATACTGAAACTGCCCCACCTCTCAGTATCCTTGGTCCTGAGAAGTCCAAGGCTGGTGCTTCGTCCTCAGCAGAGCCCGCTCAGCTCTTGCTGCAGTCGACTTTCGAAGCAGCGCCCAGCCAGACCACAAAGCGATCTCGATCAGTGGCCAAAGCCTTAACTGCCCAAGGGATCAAAAATCGAGATCTTGCGAAGGCTATCCATAGGACATGGAAGCAGACTGCTCAAGCCACGACTAAAGAAATTCAGGGGCTGAAGTCCTCTGTCTCTTCATCAGCCGCCCCTGATGTTTCCACGCTTATTTCAGAAGCGTTGGCTCAGCAGCAAGTCAAATTCGAAGCTCAACTCAAGATCTATCAGGAGAGCCAAGCCAAGCTACTAGATGAATTTTTGGCCTCTAAAGTGGCTCATACTGACGCTATCACTGAACAATCCGAGGCCACTGAACAAAGACTCGAGAATATCCAACTGGCCTTGGAAGACAAGATCACTGAGAAGCTGAAAGACTTCAAGGAAGCAGCTGACCTCTCTCACAAGCAGTACAATGAACACCTTACCATGGAGAGGAACGAGTTGCATGAGGCTCTGACTAAGCTCCACGATCGTCTCGATGAGCTGTCAACCTCCTACAAAAATCTGAAGAAGTCAGCCCTAGTCCCTACCCCGGTGCTCATTGATGATGCCAAAAAGGGGGAAAGTGAAGGAAAAAGGGAAGGAAAGAAGAGTACTGAGAAGCTGCCTCAAACTCAGTCTCAGAAGGGTGAGGCCCAGGGTGTTTCGGCTGTGAGCACAGCTAAAACCGGCCCAAGTGGCTCAGGACCCCAGCAGACTACTCAGACAACCCAGACTCCCAAAGACATTATTAAGGAGGTTGCTGAGTACGCTGAACAGGCGGTGGAGGACTCAGAAGAAGAAGAAGCTCCCATTCCACCACCAGTTCAAGAAGGTAAGGGCAAACAAAAGCTTAAAATTCCAACCCCTCCAGCAAAGAGATTAAGATACATATCTGCTGAGGAGGAAGCCCAAATAGCTGCGGATGAGAAGCTGGCCAGAGAAATTGCAGAAGCCGAAGCAGCTAACAAGCCAAAGTCTAAGCCTGCCAAAGGAAAGACTAAAGCTCCATCCAGAGGAGGAAAGAGAACTGCTAGACTGCCTCCGAGAAAGCTCATCATAACAGATGAAGAGGACAGAGAAAAAGAAAAGGAGCAGCAGCAGAAGAAGAATCGAAAGGCGGGGTACATCCAAATCTAGATCTAGTACCCCTGCTGAATCAGAACAAGCTCCTCAGAAGCCTCAAGAGCAAGATGCAGAAATTGAAGAAATATTTGCTCAGATGGATAGATATCTCTACAGAGGAGAGGAAGCTAGACAGATAGAGGCCGCCGCATGAGGATACATTTGGCGCACCTTGAGGCACTCGAGAAACGCATCGAACAAGAGGCCAGCCGAGAATTCCTTCGAAAGCCGACATTCCTTATCGATACAGAAGGTTCAAGAAGCCAAACGATCTGAAAACACATAGATGGCCAAGATCAAACGAATGGATGCCTATTCAGTTCAATCAGAGATGGGAATCGGCCAAGATAGAGTTTATCAAGAGAAATTATTTCTGGCGATTCTGGCCTGAAATGTCTAAGGTTGATGCCTATGTCGAGTGGATAACCATTACTGAACCTGATCTTTACCCATATATGCACAGAGCAGTAACTGAAGGGGTAGTAGTCAGAGTTCCTGAAGCAAGGATCATTCCTCCACCCAGAAGACAAGACGATTCAGTACATCTCGGAATGATTGAACAAGAAGTGAAGAATGCTTGCGTTGAACGAGAGGACTCGAACAAGATGATCCTAGCGAGACTTCGCCGAATATCCGAAGCCGAGGAAGAACACGTTCGGAATGTATATGGAGTTCCACCGCCCGAAGATAAATCCCAAGGTTTCATGAATAGGATTCAGCAGTTTAAGGGTTCTCCCTCTTAGTTCTTCTTTTAGCTTAGCAAGATTTGTAATGTATCGAACCGTGTATTATATATATACAAATCTTCTTTTGGCTCGACAACTACTTGTTGTCTAAATAGCCGTGTTTGCTTTATGCTTTAACACTCGGAATCACCGAAGTGATTACCGACACACACGTTGATTATTTACTTGTCGGTTTTGCTCGGTTGGATCTCGATAGACTAGACTTTCGGAGAGTTATTATTTCTCTTAAGGGAAATTGTTGCATGGGGGAATTATTGTAAAAAGGGAAAATTGTTCGCCCCCGTCTCCTCGTAGTCTAGCACTTACCGCACAACTCCACCGATTCTACTTGTAATATTTGTAAGGAGCTCTGTTCCCGAGTAAGTTAGTGTTTAGCATAGTTGATAGGACATAGATGATAGGTTTTGGCATCATCAAATAGGGGAAAATTGTTGGGTGATGATTCGGTCCTCGGCATGACCATACTTGTGGGAAATGACTCTTATCTTCCATACTAAATCATGCTCGGTAGCCTCGTGCTCGAACCGTTGAGAAGATTTAAAGATCCCAAAACCCTATCTCGATTGGTGAACCATTCCTCCGTATTTGTATTTGTCTCCCGAGGTTTCGGACTCGGCAGACACTTGCTTTGGTCAAGGCGCTCGGTAGCTTACTTGCCTCAGCACCAAGCTGTAAGACTCGGTGATACTTGGACTCACAGAGCGGGAAGATATCGAAAGACTCGGTGATATTGGACTCAGCGAGAGCAAAGATATGCGAGAGAGTCGGTTGAATCGAACTCGGCGAGAGTAGTTCATCGAACTCGTAGCCGATCTTCGATAGACTTATCTCGGCAGCCTATCTATCGAATACAAGGTCGGACTCAAGAACGGCAGATAGTCTTCGGGATCGTCGAGAATCTTTTGAAAGAGAATCAGCATTGTCATATACGAGGAAGAGAGAAGTCAGCTTCAGTCTGTCTCGAAGTTTGTGCTGTCTCAACCACTTCATTCACCTCAACGAATGACAAACATACACGTGTCTTCTCACCTGCTAAAGCTGCAGTCAACCTTTTACCTAAAAAGGTGGGAAAGTACACTGTTACCTACACCAAAAGAGCCGTTTGCTACCAAAGAGAGAGAGAGAGAAGAAGATCGTCTCCAACGGATCTATTTCAATCTCTGCTCTATAAATAGAGGGATCATTCAAGATTTAAAAGAGAATGCGCGCCTAGAACACGAGAAAGCATTCAAACGAGCGAAATTAACGACTAAGTCCTCCGCAAGAAACAACCGAGTTATCTCCGGCGAAAGACTACATCCAGCTCAAAAGGAACCAAGCTGAACCGACATAAGCTTCTAGCATCCAAGCGATTGACACGAACCTATAGCTAAATCCTCAGCTGTTCGTCGCTCTAGATAGCTACATTCTCGTTCCTTATCCCTCTAACCTTAAGCTCACTTGTTATATCCATAGCTTAGACGAAGGAGTTCACATTTGAATCCAATCCTTATTGTATAAGGACTCCTTCACTGTTGGAGAAGTTTGTCAAACACTTTAAGTTTGATAGTGTTGTAAACTGAGACTTGGATCAGTATAAAAACCAAGACGCGGCTTTGCCCAGTATGCAAGCTGACTGAGACTAACTCAGGATAATAAATAGCCTCCTGATCATTCGGGACAGTGGACGTAGGATTTGAGCGATATCCGAACCACTTTAAAAATCCTGTGTCTCTTACTGCTTTCTTAACTGTTGCATTGATTTTACTATTCATACTGAACATCATATTTAAATCAATCAACTGTCTCAGCATACTGAACTTTTATATCTACTGAACTGAGACTTAAAACGTTTTCTCACAAAAATTGATTTGGGCCTACACAATTCCGCACACTGAACTCTCACTGAACGATACTGAATTCTAACCTAGTCAGTTAGCATATCTCAGCTGAGTCAGTACTCTTTTAGCCATTTACTCGATTCGTGCAACGGTTATGCAGTCGCCGAATCAAGCTTTGCATGCACACCATCCTGAATAGGACTGTTCAAGTTCGAAATTGAGAAATCGAATCAGGTGTATTCACCCCCCCCCCCTCTACACCTGACCGTACACTCGGGACCAACACAAGTTGATATATATGTGCTTAGTTTCAAAATTGGCATTGTCTACTTGTTGGATGAGATCATCATTACATGGTTTGACATTGCTTGGCTAGTGAATTGGTGTGGAAATTTTCGAATTAATTGGTAAGGCTTCTTGTTTTCGTTTTTGAGTCCGTTGTTCTTTTCTTTCTTTCTTCCATGTTGAGTCTTGTCCTTGTTGAGTCTTGTCCTTGTCGAGTCTTTTTCTTGTTTCAGTCTTGTCTTTTATTTTGAGTCTTGAGTCTTGGGGAGGACCGAAATAATTAGGTACTTTTCTTTTGTTCTTCTTATACTTGATGGTGAGTAAAGTTCAAGTGTAAGGAGATTTGATGAGACGTTTTCGTACCTAATTATTTTTGTCCGAAAAGTCTCTTAATTGTGCAGGCGAGACGCTTTTGTTGGCAGTTGTGCAGGAATTTAGGCTGATTTGGCACGTGACGTGAAAATGATGTGGCAACGCATTTTCCTACTGGAATGACGTGATTATGAATAGAATTGGCCGGAATTAGATAAAGGGAAGGAAAGTGGATAAATAAGGAAGGATAAGATATTTTCCTTATCTCAAAGAATCATTTCTTTATCCGAAAAGGAACCCTAGTTTATCTAGATCAAGGAGCAGCCATATAAAAGGGGAAGAGAGGCACGAAATTCATCACCTCCTCATACACGAAACCGTCTCATTTCTGTCCGATCTCAACCCCGAATTCATCACCGCCACCGCCGCCGATTCCACAACCGCCGAGGAGAAGAAATCATTTCCGTTTCCATTGCGATTCAAAAGTAGATAGGAAGAAATAAACACTTTTATTTCAGTTGATTGATGTTCGAATTTCCAGAGTTGTTAGTTCTTAATTTCTGTTCGTTTGTGTAGAGAGATCGACGACTCATTCGGTACTCTCGTTTTACTTTCGTTTTATTTTTAATTACAGTTCGTGTTTTCGTTTTAAGGTTTTGTTCGTGTCTACTGTTCAATTTTTAATATCCGTCCATGCTAGAATTAGGGTTACGAATGATTATAATTTTGTTCTGCAAAGTGTCTCACCTGTGCAGTCAGGACGTTTTCATGAGTAGCTAAATCTTTTAATTGTCCGGCAGAATGTAAAACACACACGTGAACAGTACATGAGGCTTAGGTTTTAATAATTAATTGAAAGGGTTTCGGATTAATTCTTGTTTATTTAATCTAGCTAGTAATTTATGCTTGATCACCCTAAGTTGCGTAGTTTGTAGCTAACTTAGTACTTCCATTGTTTCTCGTGGAACAAGGCTAGATAAGTAGCAAAGTTATTCATTAGAATAATTGGATTGAACCAGTAGGAGACTATTAGATGCCCAACAAACGAGTAGGCTCCTATACTAGGCTCCCTTAGTTCGATAAAGTTGTCTAGCCATTAAATCTAATGATTGTCCAACAACGTAGGTTGTAGCTAGGTTAGGGAAGTAGCCGTTTCGATTCCCAACATGGCGGTTACCGACTAAGTAAGTGGGAGTGAGGGTTGTGTCAGTTTAATTACGGCGATCTGTAACTAGTAGATTCTTAAGATTAATTTATATTAAGTGCCGAGGATTGAAATTACGTGTGTGCTGAATATTCTGCTGGACCTATCTCTTAACTGCCCAGTTAAAACAGTTTATTTTCAGTTTTCAGTTTTTACAATTTCTTTCAGTTTTTACAATTTCTTAGCTTAGATAAAATCTCAAAACTTGCGTGATTGCTAATCAAACTCAAGATAAGTAGAAAAATAAAGTGTCTGGTCCTCTGTTCCCTGTTTTCGATAGCGTTCATCCGATGCAAACAACGATTGTTGGATATTGGTACAGTCACTGTAAAGCAAGCAAAGGATTGGAATTTTTTTTTTTTTTTTTTGTGTTTTTTGCCACATGATTGCATGATGTTCTCTCTGCTAGAATGATGAGTAGATACTGTAAATGATCGAATTTTAAAATATAACTTAGCAGTTTTGATTATTGGAATACAATTGTCTGAATTTGAAAGTAGTAGTTACTACTATGATCATTCCTAGTTTACTATTTGCTTTTCCCTAGTTTTACTTCTTGAAGATTGTTTCGATCGTGAAGGTTGTTTCTTGTGGAAATTTGGTCCTGTCTGATCGAACTTAGTCCTCTATGAACTAATAACAAACTTTATTCCTTTCTAATGTAGAAAAGGAGCATCATCTCTGTTATATCCTAAAGCTAAGTTCCTTATTTGAGCTATATATAGCTGGTATTTTCTTGAAACGACCAATGGTTCCATGATGTGATAATGATTAAAAGAAGTTTAATTACAATATGAAGCCACTTCATTCGTTGGCAATTAAAAAGGATGGGGAGATAATTGGCAACTGCTAAGGAAAGATGAAGAAAATTATGGAGCATAATCAGTGTTTAGGAAAAAATATGATCATTTTCATTGAAAATCTTGTTTATCTTTCAAATTAGCAAGACTTCTTTAGTTTGTATTTTGTACAATTTTTAATCTAAATATATATGCTATCAATTTACTTATATATTATAAAGATCAAGTTTTTAAAAAAATCAAGAATCCGAACCGTTTGAAATATTTCTCAAACACGCTACAATAAATTATTTTCCTCGTAATCATATTCTGATTTAAGACAACTACATTATTCTAAATAATTTGCTGATAACTTTACTTTTCGAATTAGCAAATTGCCCCTATATGTCTTTTATGAGTTGATTTTCTTTGGATGTAATAAAGTAGGGTGTGCACCGGATCGAACCGGCTGAACCGAATCGATCCAAACTTTTTTAAATCGAACCTAACTGAAACTAAAAAATTCAGTTTGGTATTTGGTTTCGATTTTTTTTTCAGTTTTCAGTTTGATTTTTTATTTTATCATTGGATAACCGAACCGAAATTTTTTTAATTTTTTAGTTTTAATTAGTATTGTTTTAATATTTATATTCTTAACAAATAAATTTAATTTTGACCAACTTGGACTACAATCATCTGTATTATATATTATACATATAATTGTGTTCATATATCAAATCATCCTCTAACATAATCAGCGTTGAACTAATTTTGATTAAATTCTTAACTTCTTCTATCTAATCGTGAGACATGGAATAACTTTGTCTCAATAACAATGGTAAGTTGTTTTCTTTGAGTAATTGTTTTGACATTCATTTTTTTTTAATGACAATATTATAATGCATTTTATATATTAATTATGTACTTCCTTATATTTTTTTTCAATTTCTTTTATTTCTTTTTATCCTTAGAATTTTGATTAAAACCGAAATCGAACCTAAAGTTAAAACAAACCGGAACCGAAATTTCCCGATTTAGTATTTGGTTTTGAAAAATAGAGAACCGAATGTTTGATTTATTGAATTTTTGGTTTAATTTAATTTGATTTAACCGAACTTGCACCCCTAATAGTAGTATTTCATTACATATTCCTAAACAGGCCTTTTGGACAATGAAGACGGCCCAAGTTTGTGATCGAAATGCTTTTTATTTTCATTGGAAATAAATAAGGCAAAAAGTTGTGTGCATCATGTTGCACATGCAACATGATCCAATTAACCAATTTTGACCCGTATTTGACCCGTTGACCCGTATTGACTCGTGTTTGCCCCGCTGACGTCAGCATGACATCATTAATTTTTTATTTTTTTATTTTTATTTTTTTATTTGATTTTTTTTTACATTTTTTTTATTTTTTATTTTTTTATTTTTGTTATTTTTTTTACGTTTTTTTTTACTTTTTTTCCCCTTTATTTTAAGGACGAACATGTCACTCTTTGCATACGAAAGTTTCAATTGTAACAAACAAAAGTATCAATCGCAACAAATAAATTTTTTTTCATTTTTATTCCCTTTATTTTAAGGACGGACGTGTCACTCTTTGCTTATGAAAGTGTCAATCGTAACAAACAAAAGTGTCAATCGTAACAAATAAATTTTTTTATTTTTTTCCAATTTTTTTGATAAGGAAGGCGTGTCAGTTGTAATGAATAAATGTGTCATTTGTTACTTATCAAAAGTATCAATCGTAACAAACAAAAGTGTTATTTGTATTTGAATAAAGTGTCATTTATATCATTTATTAAATATCAATTATTTTTTTTAAAAATGCGATTTGTTTCGAAAAAAATGTCATTTGTTTATGAAAAAAGTGTCAATTACAACGAATGAAAGTGTCATTTATCTTAAAGTGTCAATCACACTAAAGTAAATTGGCACTCAGAATTAAGGAACGTGTCACTTTCATCTACTAATCAATATGAAGCATAATAACCAGAAATATTACCTAAAGTGTCAATCTTAATAAACAAAAGTGTCAATTGTCCCGAATGAAAGTGTCATTGTCTAGAACAAACGAACAAAAGTGTCATTGTTTAGAACAAACGACACTTTTGTATTCAAAGAGTGACACTCTCATCCTTATAATAAAGGGGAAAAAATGAAAAATATTTTTTGTATTTCAAAACGAAAAAACGAAAAAAGTATCGTGTCATTCTTTGTATTTCCGAAAAGACGAAAAAAATGAAAAAACGAAAAAGGCGAAAAAAAAGGCGAAAAAAAACAAAAAAGGCGAAAAAAAACGAAAAAGACGAAAAAAAACGAAAAAAGGTGAAAAAGACGAAAAAAGTGAAAAAATGAAAGAAAAAAAAAGAAACGAAAAAGGCAAAAAAAAAAAACGCAAAAAAGTCAAAAAAAAAAAAAAAAAAAAATACGAAAAAGACGGAAAAAATGAAAAAATGAAAAAAGATGAAAAAAAGAAAAAGGCGAAAAAACAAAAAGACGAAAAAAAAGGAAAAAAAAAAAAAAAGTTAAAAAAAAAGACAAAATTAAAAAAGAAAAAAGCAAAAAAAAATAAATACGAAAAAAAATAAAAATTGGTCAACACATGAGTTAAAGCGGGTCAACGGGTCAAACATGGATCAAAATTGGACAATTGAATCATGTTATATGTGTAACATGATGCACACCAGTCCATCTCAAAAAATAAACATAATGAAACTAGTGTATTTACTCTAAATCGTGATTTTGGGCTTTGCCTTTATAATTAATAGATTATCAACATAGGTAATTTTGACTATCTTTAATTATTACATTATTGATCATTTAAAGTTGAGAAATCAAAATGGTTAAAATCATTTCTTAGCTCGATAAATGAAATAAAGCTTGCACCAGTCTTAAGATCATAGTTCAGAAATTTGAATTCATCAATCAACATCGACTATGGAGGCTGTTTTCAAGCCGGATCTTCTGGCCCATTCCCAGTGGACCATTCGGTGGCCCACCAATCACGTTATGTCACACGTGTATTGGTGGGCCACCAAGTTAATAAGTTAATATTTGAGTTGTATAAAGGTGGCCCACCAATGCACGCGTGGTGCCGCATGATTGGTGGGCCACCAAGTGGTCCACCGGAAATGGGATAGGTGATCCCAGCGGTTTTCGTGAGTTATGAAAAAAAACAATAGAACACAATTTAAACTACAACTACAATTTGTACTAGTGAAATTCAATGTCATCGCACAACAAAATAAACGAGAATTACAAGAAAATATTTCGTGAAAAGAAGATTCATTAACTGCACCCATTCCAAATCTTATGTATCAACAAACAATCAAAATACAAAGAAAAAAGAGAGAAATTTCTAAGGACTGCATTGAGCAAATTCCCCTAAATCCAAAGTTGGCAAACCCTAAACCTGCAGAACAAATTGAATCTGCAGAATTATCTAGAATGTCGCAGCTGATGAATCGGTTGAATTGATGGGCGTATCGCAATATTCAAATTCTTTAAGCAAATCCTCATCCCTAAATCCCACAAAGAATTTCCCCACCGCTTCCAGAAACAGTGCCGCCTGATACACGTTGGTCACGCTCAACACATCGGCCAACACGCTCCGCCGCAGCCGGTTGGCGTCCACCACCACACCCACCATCTCGTCCATCTCCGCCTCCATCGCCGCCTTCACCACTTCCTTGCTTTCCCACTCCACCCCTACATCCCTCACAAACTTCTCCTGCGCTTCCCTCGCACGCGCCGCCAGTGCCGGGACCATCAGCCGCAGCCCGCACTCGATCTGATCGACCCTCATCGTCAACACCTTGGAGGGGCTCCGCCACGCCACGTCCACCGGCCGCAGCATGCGGAGAGACTCGGGAACGACGTCGTATTCGTCGTCGGATGAATCTTGATCATCAAGAAATGCTCGGAGGAGGTTGGTGAAGAGGTAAGGGTGGAGGTCGGCGAGCCAGAGGAAGGGCTTCTCGAGGGAGTTGCGCCAGTCGGGGCAAAGGCAGAGGGCCACATCGGCGGCGGCGGCCTCATCGAGGGCGTCGTAGTAGGATTGGAGGTGGTGGTGCATCGCTTCCACCTGGATGGAGAGCAGCGCTTGAGGGGCGGCCGAAGACGAGAGTGTGCAGCGGAGCTGCGGGAGGAGTGTGGCGACGAGGGTGTCGAACCATTTGTTGTAGAACTCGGCGAAGGGCGTTGCCGCAGTTTTTTTGCGGCCAAAGAGAGCGGATTTCAACATCGTTGAAGAAGACTGATATTTTCTTGAAATTTGAATTGAAGTGGTGCAAGAGGAATTGCAGTAGAATTAAATGTAAAAAGTCGGTGCGAATTTACTGTGCTAATTTTCTTGAATCAATTAACCTTTATTTGATCTAGAAGCTTTTAATTTTATCCCTAATCCACCTGTCTCAAATCTAAAAAATAGGTGATCACATTTAATATCAGTTTTTATGCATATAAGAGTATCATGTTCGCCAAAAACTACCGTAAAGAGATATTATCCTCAACCTACCCAATTTTAAATTATAAATGAATACAGCATCCCCAACTAGACTGGATTTTGAATACATAGGAAAATAGGACCAACTAAATTGCAAATGAAACTGCAAAAAACTCAATTTTTTGTTGGATTTGCACAATAAAAGACCATGAATCTATTTTTACTATGGAATCTGCATAGGAGTTTATTGCGAATAAATTAGTTGCAATTATGTCCCTCAATTCATAAGTAAATTGCAAAGGAATCCAGTCTGAAGTTGTTACCGCTTGTAGATAATACGTCATCGTGGAAGCTCGCAAAACCTCATCTCTAATTACTGAACTCTAATACCACGAAAATGTTGCAGCCATACTTCAATTTTTTCCCAAATCAATAGAAACTATTATGTGAATCATCGCCTTTGAAAATTCTTCATGTGAATTTCGCCGATCAATTCTGCATCAGAAATCAGTCTAATTCTAGAGATGAGAAATGGGGAAAAAGATTTGAGAGAAACCTTGCTCTGATGCGAGTGGAGAAGATAGGGAAATGAGGAAAAAGATTTGGGGAAAATTTATTCAGATGCGAGGCGAAGAAGATGAGATTTGCAAATAAATTAATTTTGTTTAATTATTTATATATATAGTCAAATTAGGAGGAAAAAACGTGTATATTAGATAATACTACCATAATATTTCTTATCTTATTTGATTATTAGTTTTAGATAATATTTTTCTGATATTTTATTAATACAAAATTTGAGATTTTTTTAACCAAAATTATTTTTTATAGACACAAAAATAACATTAATTTATGACAGAGTACACAATACTTTCTCGGAAAATAAAATACAAGGCATACTATGAATTATCAAAGACATAAATAAAACATAACAAGTACATTACACACAATAATACTAACATTAAGAAACACGTACAACCTGAAATGATAAAATTGATCTAATAATTCGGTAAATCGGAGCTTGTTGGTCAAGAGACGAGCTTCAAGTGTAGAGGGGGGAAGGGGGGGGAGGGGTGAATACACCTGAATGCAAATTCAAAACTCAGAACGCGAAACTCAGATGATGCTGAAGGTTGCTGCTGCACTCGTCAGTTAGCCAAATAAGCTTTCTCAATCATGCGCGCAGAGATTCTCCTACTAAGTACAGTCCTACTGACTTATGTCAGTGAACAGTAGTTCAGTAGCTGAAGTTGTGTGCGGAAGTGTAGGCCCTTAACATAGTCGTCTCATTGAAAATATGTTTTATGCTTGTTTGATTAAAACTCAGTTCAATGCAGAATGAATAGTTAATCAATGCAATAGTTAAAATCAACACATGCAATTTTTAAAGTGGTTCGGACAAGTTGGGTCCTACGTCCACTGTCCTGAACTAAGTAGGAGTTCTTGTATTAATTATACTGAGCAAGCCTCAGTTGATCTGTTCACATGACAGATTCTCACTTGTTTGCTTATACTGAGCAAGCATCAGTCAATTTTTACGCAAGACAGAAATCTACTTATAGTCGTAGTGAATTTACAGTTCTTAACCTTTGAAGGTTAGAATTTCTCCAATGAAAAAGGAGTTCTTACAATAAGAACAGTTCAAAAGATGAACTCCTTCAAGGTTCTAAGCTATTGAATATTACAATAAGCACGCTTAGATAGAGAAAGAGAATAAGGATTTCTCTATAGAAAAGAAATAAAGAAGATCTAAATCTAACTGCAAGTTCTTCGCTTGAATATCGCTATAAGTTCGCTAGAGAGTGTTTGAACTTTGATTGCTTTGGTTCTCGGTGTCTTTCTGCATGAAGACTCTTCTCTATTTATAGCCTCCGATTTGTGAATAGATCCGTTGGAGGGAGTCTAGGCACATGTCAGATAAGATAAGGAGAATTGCCATAAAAATTTGAATGTTGAGTAGAGGTACTGTAGAGATTTCCTCTTTTTCCATCTAGGAGCAGCTTTATGGCAGAACAGGTACGACAATGTCTGCTCCTTATTGGTCAAGTTTTATGAGAGTTGGTGAGGCTTGTTCAAACTCAAAGTATGATGAGTTGACTTCCTATGAATCCTCAGACCTTCAATAGATGTATCCTTTATTGACATTCATCCAAACAATTGAGTTTGCAGGCTCGAAATCCTCTGCAGATTCAGTTGGTCGATAGCTGTCCAATTGACTTCCTCGATACTGAGTTCTCCGACTGACTGTAAATCTTTTACTGAGAGCACAACTACTGAACTCTAGCCTACTGAGTTCCTAACAGCTGAACTCAATTAAGCTATTACAATATCGAAGGCTCATCATTCAGCTTGGGGTTTTAGGATCTTCAAATCTGATCATACACTAATACCAACAATTTCCTCATATTTTATGATGCCAAAACCTTTTACTAACAACCACTACTGACTGTGCTAAAACCAATATTACTAGCTAATCTAAGCACAGTATCAGAGAAAAATATAGAGCAATGAAGCTCTTATAATAAGGTTATCTCTATCAGCAAGACTGATTATCTAATCAACAAAGATGTTAACAATATCTCCCTATCATATTTAACAAAAAATGCCCCTATAAAGATTGTCAAACAACCGAACCACTGAGAGAAACATATAAGCAGATATGTGTGTGTGTGATCTGATTACTTCAGTAATCAGTAGTGTTGAAAGATAAAAGCACAGCCAAGTGACAATGAATAGTTGTCGAAGGTCAAAAGAAAAAGATCTCATTAAATGATATGAGAACATTACAAGTACATGATAATCTAATTCTAAAAGCTAGAAGCGTAGAGGACTATCAGTTGGATTCTTCTTGAATAGTTGCATGTGTGCCTTGAAGTCAGCAGACTTCTTCTCCGAAAGCTCAAGGCCATAAGCATAATATACACGGTTCCTCAGGGCCTTGATCTCTTCGTTGTCATCATCATTATTTTTGTCCAGACCTTTTCTTTTGATAACTTCAAAGATTTCTTCCTCAATCTCCTTCTTACAAATGTTGTCTTGATGCGTGAGAGGAGGAGGTAACGTTCTGAACTTAGGTGCCTTAAGAGTTTTACCAGACTGTTCAAATAGAGTTTGAATTTCAGCGTAGAGTGGGGGATCTATCTGTTTCAAAATTTCTTTGAATAGCTGCTCAAGATCAGACTGCTCATCAAACATTTTCCAGATGTGGAATCTTTTGATAAAGTCTATCTTCACCTGTTCCCATCGTTGATTGATTTTGTATGGAACCCACTCGTCAGTCCTCTTGTCAATTACTCTCTTCACCTCATTCACAGGTTCCCTTCTCCTGAAGAACTTGGAGGTGGTAGGGACACTCCTGTCTTTCACTAGACTCTCTCTCGAGCTTCCTTCTCTTTCCTCAGTTTGAGTGCCTCTAGATCAGCTAGACGTATTCTCTCTCTGGCATCACTAATCTGTCTAGCTTCAGTTGTTTGGTCCAAACCTCTCTCACAGCTATCCTATAATTCTTTAATTTCAGCTTCCTGACTCTTCGAGAGTTCAGTTGTAGGGATAGGCTGTTGATCTTCTGAGTCGCATGGTTTTGCTGATTTGGACTTAGGAGTTTCAGGCTTCTCAGCTTGTTTGGACTTCGGAGGAGTTTTTGCAGCTGACCTGGACTGCCTAGGCATTACAGACCTTGTTCTGGTAGGAACTGGGGTTCGGATCTGTATGCCTTTCTTGGCTTTGGTCTGCTTTTTCTGATCTTCTTTCTCATGTTCCCCACCAGCTGTTCATCATAAACAATTTGTTCCTCGCGCATTTTGAACTTGAGATTTTTGGGTTGCAGAGGGCTTGGAGGAGAAGGGGCTTCGCCTTTCCTTTGGCTGCTGACTTTAGTTGTGGCTCGTCTTCAATTAGAGCTTCTAAGAACTTGGCCACGTCAGTAATTGCTTCGTCAGCCGGCTCTCCTGAGCCTTCACCCTTCTGAGCTTCTTCCCCCTGAGTTGCTGCTGCAGCTGAGCTGGGTCCTGCCTCTTCGGATTTCAAGAGGGTAAGTAGTTGCACTTTCCTACTACTTTCCCCCTTTTTGGCATCTCGAACATCGTTGCTAGGGCAGTAAGCTTATTGGTCAACTCTCCGATAGATGTACTGATAGTTTCAAGAGAAGCTGAAACATCTCCTGCTGCATCTGTATATGAAGTCAATTTCTAGTCATGCTCTGAATTTACGGCTTTGAGTAGAGATGACTTGGAGGCTTTCGATATGTTTAGGGGCCGTTTGGCAAGAATTCGGGTATGACAATGGTAATGGGTATGATAGTAGGATGATTGGGTATGGGTATGAGCAATTCCTTTAATGATGTTTGACATTTGCTAGTGAATGGGTATGATAACCAAATATGATGTTTGGTCGTACTTAGGCTTCAATGAGAATGGA
This sequence comes from Lavandula angustifolia, assembly GCA_028984105.1. NCBI lineage: Eukaryota > Viridiplantae > Streptophyta > Magnoliopsida > Lamiales > Lamiaceae > Lavandula > Lavandula angustifolia. The sequence continues at coordinate 8,985,877 of CM054822.1, forward strand.
TAATTTTATATAAAAAAAATTATGATAATTTTGTGAATATTCTAACGTGATAAATAATAATGACATGAGTCATGTTTTTTTATTTTGTGAAATTTAATACAAGAATATTTTAATAAAAAGTACATTATCTTTTATTTAATTATTTACAAAAAAAGATATAATATTTTAAAACATAATTGTAAAGACACTTTCTACATATTTTTACGATAATTGAATATTTATTTTAATAAAAATTAAAAACATTTTTATAAATTATGTTAAAATGTTTTTATACAATAAGTGTATATATTTTTTTTTATAAAAAATATTTTTATATTCATGCTAAAATATTTCTAACTAATGATACTTGTTATTTATAAAATTGAAAATATATATTTATATCATTATTCTTATTATATAATATTATAAAAATAAATTTCAATTTTAAACAATAATACATAAAATATAATTTTGATACTCATATGGGTATCAAAACTCATACCCATCAATCACTTGGGTATCAAAAAATCCATACCCACATGGGTTTGATACCCATAGTAGGGTATTTGTTGGGTGATGATTCTATCCTCAGCAGTATCACATATAGTGGGAAATGATTCAGTCTTCTATGCTGACATATACTCAGTAGCCTTGTGCTCTGAACTAGTCTGAAGATTTGAAGATCCCAAAACCCTATATTGATTGGTGAACCTTTACTTTGTAATCTATTTTTTTGTCTCCAAGGTTTCAGACTCTGCAGACCCTCTGCTCTGGTTCAGACATTCAGTAGCTTATTAACCTAAGCACCAGAAGTGGAAGACTCAGTAACACTGGATTCAACGAGAGCAAGATATCTTGAATAGAGTCGGTGGAACCGAACCGAGCGAGAGTAGTTCACGTGCATACGAGCTGATCCCCAGTAGAACCAACTCAGCAATAGTTCACTACTGAATCAGAGATCAGACTCAGCAACGGCCAGACAGTCTTCTGTACTGTCAGATCTTTTGAAAAAAATCAGTATAGTCAAATACGAGGATAAGAGAAGACAGCTTCAGATCTCCTCGAAGTCTGTTCCGTCTCAACCACTTTCTAAACCTCGACCAATGACAAGCAGACACCTATCCTACACCTACTAAAGCTGCAAGTCAACAACTTTCCGAAAAAGGAGGGAAAGGATACTGCCACTCTACTTCAAAAGAGCCGTTAGCTACCCAAAAGAGAGAGATAAAGGATCATCGTCTCCAACGTGTCTTTCCTAGTCTCTTCTCTATAAATAGAGGGATAAATTGATATTTGAAGCACGCGAGCTCACACAAAAAGACGAGAACAAAAAGCTAGAACACACAAGAACTCAGAGCATTCAAACGAGCTAATCCGAAAAGCCTAAGTCTTCTTCAAGAAGCTCGAAGAATCTATCTCCGGCGAAAGACTTCATTCTAAGCTCTTAGGGAACCAAGCTGAACCGATCGATACAACCTCTAGTATCCGAACGACGTTACACGAACCCAAAGCTATACTCAGCTATTCGTCGTTCTAGAAGAAAATTTCTCGTTCCCTAACCCTCTAACCTAAGCTCAATAGAATATATCCATAGCTTAGACGAAGGAGTTCGTCTTTGAACTAATCCTTATTGTAAAAGGACTCCTTCACAGTTGGAGAGTTTTTCAAACACTAAGTTTGATAACCTTGTAAACTGAGACTTGCTCAGTATAAATTCCAAGACCCGGTTACGTCCCAACAGACAAGCCGACTGAGACTACCTCAGTATAATAAATAGCTTCCCGATCTTTCGGGACAGTGGACGTAGGATTTTTGTGTCCGAAACACTTTAAAAATCTCTGTGTCTCGTATTTGTGTTCTCTTTACTGTTGCATTGATTTACTATTCATACTGAAAACTATCTTCTTAAATCATTCAACTGAGTTTCAGCAAACTTAAGAGATTGCACTAATCAACTGAAATTGTTTTATTAAAAATGCTTTTCAACTCAACTGAATTGGGCCTACACTATTCCGCACCACTAAACTCTATCTGCAAGATACTGAATTATGACACTCAGTCAGCTAGCAGGTCTCAGTAGAGTCAGTCACTCTGCCAACATGATTCGTAATGCCTATCACGTGCAGGAATTCATTCAGTACGACATCATCCTGAAAAGGACTGTTCGTGTTTAAGTTGAGAAAATCGGTTTCAGGTGTATTCACCCCCCCTCTACACCTGAACGTGCTCTCAGGACCAACAATATTGATACCCACGTACCAAACACGATATATGGGTATCAAACTCGGGTGATTCTCATAGTAGGGCAGGATACCCATGAACGAAACACCCCCTTAATGTATGTTGTTCCACTAATGCCTTGCGACACTTTCAGTGGCAAGCTTATGACGCTCTTCAACAGCTTTCAGGATACGAGCTATTGCAGTGACCATTTCTTTAGAAAATGTCATGCCCTGAGTCTGCAGTATGATCTGAAATTGAGCTGTCAGATTTGTCCTTGGTGCTTCAAGTGCCTTAGTGAGGATCACTTAAGCATTAATATCTATAGGAGTGCTGATCCTCTGCACTTCAGCAGATAAGTTGTCGAAAGTCTTGGTCTGAGCCTTAGTGAATTGACTCCATTTTGTGTTCACGTCTGCCACGAGGAGACGGTTCTTTTGACCTTGACGTTTGATGCACTTATTTATCGATGCCACTTTGGAATCCTTAATCTCAACAGCTTGATAACGCGACTGCTTCTTAAGCTGAGATTTGGATGGCGTAGGGATGATTGCGCCTGATTTTGCCTCAGCAGATCCTCCCTGGTCTGTATCCTTGCGTGGTGAATCATGGTGTGAGTCAGATTGAGTCGCGGGCTGAGTGGTCTGTTCGGATTGCCCCTTCTGACTTAGGAGCATAAGCATCGTAGCTTTATGATCTTCCATTGAAGCGATGTCAGCAGGCTCGCGATAGCCTATCTCCTCTCTGAGTAATCGCTCGTCCTTAGCTAGTTTAGAGATTGTTCTGAGGTGTATCGCCTCTTCCAATAGATCCATATTCCAGGAACCTGAGGCGAATCTGTACCCTCACTCTGACTACTATGTCCACGAGATCTGCATGGTCGAGAATCTCGGGAATCTCATTAGCTATTTCCTCAGCAGCTCTGCTCCGAGCTAGCAGTACTGAGGTAGGGACTGATGTAGAGAACTTAGTTGGTGGAATGTCAGCTCGGATATCCGATAAGGTCTCCTTGGAGTGAATCCGCTTGACCTTGTCTCTCAGAGTCACGTCCTCCTGACCGGACTCTGAATCCTGAATCTGCTTTCTTCAGCACCTTCCTCTTCTTCTGCTGAGTCGGGCAGGTATCAGAAGAGATAGTCAGTGGACGCTTGTCATGTAGTCCACACCCTAGTGATTTCTCAGCTGCTGCTGCATTTGAGAAGTTGACGTTCTTCTTCTCGAAGAGGTATGGATCAGCGAAGACAACTCATCCCTGGCAGTAATCTTTAATAGGAATAGAGACTTTAGTGCCATAGAGCAACTTGCCCTTGGGAACGAGTTGTAGGCCGAAGTCATCTTCAATGGTAGTGAATTTCTGGAGCTGAGCCTTCTATTCGGATCTGAAAATGGTGTTCCAGTTGACCTAATGTCCGTCCATGATGGCCATCATTAATTGAATCCTGACCCGGGATAATTAATGGTAGGATCTCACTGAACTGGTCTGTATGTGATTCACGATGTAGGCCAGTCCTCGGTATTCAGGGACCGCCTGATCTTTCGGGAATGCTGCTTTGAACACCACATTCTCCTGACCACTGAACATGCGTAGATACTGATTAATGGAAGACTCCTAGTATCCGATCGGAGAAATCCCTTCATCAGGCAGACTGAAGCTTTGGAGAATGCAGTTAACGATATCAATGTCTACGATCTTCTCAGTCCATATGTTGGGTGAGGTCTCTTGCAGATAGTTGATGCAAGAGATGTTAGTTACCTCGTCGTCTTGCCGGATGTTCATAAAGAACTCGACGACCTACCTTGGAAGGCAGTGAGAAGGAGATCTGGTCCACATCGTTGTAAGACTAGATGATGCGAGAGCAACAAATATGATGTCCATGCACTCCAAGTTGTAGGATCTGAAGGCTCTCTCAAACCACACTCTCTTGTTGTGGAGGATCTCCTGCATGTCGGAGGGGATGAGGACTTCATTATTTGGGGACTTCGCCATTGTAGATGATAAAACTAAATCTGCAAAAACAATGTTAGCACTTGAAAATAGAGTGAGTCAGTAAATATCAAATGCAATTTAGAAAATTTACCGAAGGATTTGTGCTTCAATGTAAATGATCTCCAAGAAAAATATTTTCAGAGCACAAATTTGTTCGTAAATGGCGGAAAAGTATTTTAGATAAGATATACACAAGAATATATATGTAACTAAATATGAACAATTTATTCCTTGTTCGGTTGAGATTAATCATTTTTTTAAAAAGGTGGATGACTCAGATTAAATGTTATAAGATGTTATGATTACTCGCCGCCTATAATATTGACCTACTTATCTCTATCACCTAATAGGTAAGGTGAAATGACATATATTTTTAATGTGCCGCAATCAACATATAGAATGTCGTGCATTTAATGAGAACGATATGCTTAATGACATACGTTGAACATTAATGGCGGAAAATAAATGCTATATCATGCTGATCACCAAATGCTGAAAAAAATACTCATAACCTGTCAGCTGAACATAGTAGTCAGCTGATACCACTGTGAAGACACTGAGTATTTCAGCAGTACTGAAAGTTTGTTCCCCCTTACTCAGTACCCTCTGAATCGTCTTACTGAACTGAGTCAGTAGGATCCAGTAGACCTAGTATTATTGAGAGATCGTTGAATCTGGTCTCAGCTAGTGGCTTGGTCAGAATATCAGCCCTTTGCTTATCAGTATGGGTTTTTTCCATCCTGATATCTTTCTTCTCGACATGATCTCTGATGAAGTGATGCCTTATGTCCACGCGCTTGCATCGAGTATGTAGAACATGATTCTTTGTGATTGCAATTGCACTGGTACTGTCGCAGTAGATTGGCACTTCATCTTGATGTATGTCGTAGTCTCTCAACTGTTGTCGAAGCCATAGTATCTGGGAGCAACAGCTTCCGGCAGCCATGTATTCAGCTTCAGTAGTGGACGTAGCTACTGATTGTTGTTTCTTCGAGAACCAAGATATGAGCTTACTGCCGAGGAACTGACAAGTTCCTGAGGTTGACTTTTTGTCGATTCGACATCCAGCATAATCAGCATCAGAATAACTAGTTAGTTCATTATTATCATCAACAGGCTAACATGACCCAACATCAAGTGTTCCCTTCAGGCAACGAAGAATTTTCTTCGGTGACTCTAGATGACTCCACTTGGGATTCGCCTGAAATCTTGCGCATACACCTACTACATAAGTTATATCAGGTCTGTTGGTTATCAGGTATAGTAATGAACCTATAATAGCACGATAATCAGTTGAGTTTACAGATACTCCCTCTTTATCAGGATCAATCTTGAGATTTGTATTTATGGGTATCTTCACTGATTTGCTGGATTCGCAGCCAAACTTTTTGATGAGATGTCTTGTGTATTTAGCTTGATTAATAAATGTTCCCTTCTTGGATTGTTTGACCTGAATTCCAAAGAAATAAGCTGTTTCTCCCATCATCGATATTTCAAACTTTTCTTTCATCATCTGCTCAAATTTCTGACACATGGTCAGATTTCTAGATCCAAAGATGATGTCGTCCACATAGATCTGCACCAGTAGGATGTCATCTTCTGACTTGATACTGAATAGGGTGCGATCTACTGTCCATTTCTAAAACATGTTCTGAAGTAGAAAGTCTGATAGGGTATCGTACTAAGCCCTGTATGCTTTTTTAACCCATATAGCGCTTTCTTAAGTCTCTAAACTTGATCTTCTTACTGAAAGCCAGGTCGTTATTCAATGTAAACTCAGTATGTCGTTCAGGAAAGCTGACTTCACATCAATCTGATAGATTGTGAACTGCTGGTGTGTTGCATATGCTAGGAATACACGAATGACTTCCAATCTTGCAACTGGAGCGAACGTTTCGTCGAAGTCTATTCCTTCTGCTTAACAATATCATTTGGCAACAAGTCTAGCTTTATTCCTGGCGATGACGTTGTTTTCATCTTACTTGTTTTTGAAGACCCACTCCATTCCTATCATGTGCGGATGTCTAGGTCTGTTTACAAGTGTCTCTGGTAAACTGGTTGAGCTCCTGTTGCATAGCAGTGATCCAGTCAGCATCATTCAGCGCATCCTCAATCGTCTGAGGTTCTTCAGTAGACAAGAAGCAGCAGTATAATACACTTTCTCCCTGACAGAATATGGATCTTGTCTTAATACTAGTTGAAGGATCTCTGATTATAAGATCTAAGCTAACAGATGAGTCGTTTTTGTACTTAATTATTTCTGTCCAAAAAGTCTCTTAACTATGCAGACGAGACGTTTTTGTTGGCAGTTATGCAGGAATTAAGGCTGATTTGACATGTGACCTGGAAATAATGTGGCAACGCGTTTTCTAGTTGGAATGGCATGATTATGATCGAAATTGGCCAAGAATAGAAGAGAAGGGAAGAAGGTGGATATTTAAGGAAGGATAAGATATTTACCTTATCTCATGAATCCTTTCCTTATCCAAAAAGAAACCCTAGTTTATCTTGATCAAAGGAGCAGCCATATAAAACGAGAAGAGAGGCACGAAATCATCACATCCTCATACATGTACCCTCTTCACATTCGATCCATCTCATTCCCAAATTCATACCACCACCGCTGTTTGTTCCTAATTCCACCGCCGCCACCGCCGAGGAGAAGAAATTCAATTTTCGTTCCATGCAATTCGAGAAGTAGATAGAAAGAAACGAACACCATTTATTTCCGTTCGAATTTCCAGATTGTTACTTTCCGTTCGTTGCTTTTAGATTTCGTTGTTTAGGAGACATCGAAGACTAAATCTGTACTCTCATTTCTTATTTCATTCATCGTTTAAATTTCGTTCGCATTTCATTTTTTAAGTTCTATTCGTGTTAAGTGTTCTATTCTTAAATTAAATTCCGTGCATGCTAGAATTAGGGTTATAAATGATTATTATTATGTGCTGCAAATTGTCTTACCTGCGTAGTCAGGAAGTTTTCATGAGTAGCTAAGACTTTTAATGGTCCGACAGAATGTAAGCATACACGTGAACAGTACATGAGGCTTAGTTGCTCACAATTAATTTAAAGGGTTTCAGGTTAATTCTGAATTAATTAATCTGGCTAGTAATTTAGGCTTGATCACCCAAGGTTGCGCAGTCTGTAGCTAACTTAGTACTTCAATTGTTTCTCGTGGAATAAGGCTAGGTAAGTAGCGAAATTATTCGTAAAAATAGTTGGATTAAACCGGTAGGTGACTATTAGATGCCCAACATACGAGTAGACTCCTGTACTAGGCCCCCTTAGACCGATAAAGCTATCTAGCTATTAAATCTATTGATTGCCCAACAACGTAGGTTGTAGCTAGATTAGGGAATTAGTTATTTCGATACCCAACATGGCGGCTACCGAATAAGTAAGTGGGAGTGAGGGTTGTGTCAGTTTAATTACGGCAATCTATACCTAGTAAATTCATAAGATTAATTAACTTTAAGTGCCGATGATTGGAATTTGTGTGTGTTGAATATTCTGTTGGACCTGTCTCTCAACTGGCCAATTAATACAGTTTTATTTTAGTTTCAATTTTTAAAATTTCTTAGCGTAGTAAAAGAATACCAAAACTTGCGTGGTTGCTAACCAAACCCAAGATAAGTAGAAAGATTACCCTGTAAACAATACTGATTTAATTCTCAAGTTTTGCAGGATTATTTGGTGCAATACAGCGATCACCAATTTGGCGCCGTTGCCGGGGAACGGTGTTATCTAGTTTAGTTATTTTTTTACTAATATTTTTGATCTTTTAAGCATTGCATGAGCATGTCTTTCTACCCTAATCTCATATTCGATCGCGAGATCGAGAAAACAACAAAGAGGAATAGGAAGAAGGCAAAGCTGCAAAAGCAAAAAATTCTGTCTGAGGTAAGAAAGTCTTAACTGCCCAGTCAAGAGACAAAACAGACGCCGTTGATCAGAACAGCGCGTCAAAAATAGAGAGTACCATGTTTGACGAGACAAGGCAGAATAGTCCATCATACAGTTCCGAATCAGAGGGAGAGATGGAAGATAGTGGTCCCGAGATAAACGTTCAGGTGTAGGGGGGGTGAATACACCTGAAAACTTTCTCAATTTAAAACGCGAACAGTCTTATTTAGGAGAGTGCCTTGCTGAACAAGCTCAGTAGACCAAGCAAGCTGTTCTGAATCGCGTGGACAGAGTGACTGACTATACTGAGGCCTGCTAGCTGACTGATGTCAGAATTCAGTACCGTTCAGTAGAGTGCGGAAATGTGTAGGCCTGATTCAGTTGAGTTTGAAAACGTTTTTATTAAAAAAGTTTCAGTAGGTTAGTGCAATCTGTTAAACTTTGCTGAAACTCAGTTTTATGATTTTGTAAAGCAGTTTTCAGTATGAACAATAAAATCAATGCAACAGTAAAAACAGAACACAACGATTTTTAAAGTGGTTCGGTTATCAAACAATCATACGTCCACTGTCCCGAAAAGATCAGGAGGCTATTTTATTATATTGAGTTAGTCTCAGTCGGTTTGTGCATTGGACAAACACTGGCCTTGAGGATTATACTAAGCAAGTCCCAGTTTATAAGAATCAAACTGAAGTGTTTGACAAACTCTCCAACATTGAAGGGGTTCTTTACAATAAGAACAGTTCAGGGATGAACTCTTTCGGTCTAAGCTATGGATATATTCAGTGGAGCTTAGGTTAGAGGGAAGGGAACAAGAAGGTGGCTTCTAGAGTGACGAACACTGAGGAATAACTCTCTGGGTTCGTGTTTGGTCACTTGGATACTAGAGGCTATTGATTCTAATTTAGCTTGGTTCATTTGAGCAAGGTTTTCCCCTTTCGCTTGAAGTGTTTCTCTGAAGTTCTTGCGGAAAGCTTAAGTTCTATAAGTTTATGCTCGTAATTGCTCGTTCTTAGTTCTATGTTGGTGCGATTTGATTTTCCCTCTATTTATAGAGGTGAGCCATGGATAGATCCATTGGAAACGAACGATCCACGTGTCACTCTCTTTGGGTAGCTAACGGCTCTTTTAAGGAATCTTGCAGAGTATTTTTCCTCCATTTCTGGAAAGTGGTTGACTTGCAGCTTTAATCAGAACTTTGACAGTTGGCTACTCGTCATTGGTCGAGGCGTAGAAAGTAGTTGAGACAAACAGACTTCTAAGGGGATACTGAAGCTGACTTCTCTGATTACCTCAGATGACTCTAATGATTTAACATGTAAGATCATCTGACAATCAGCGAGAGTGTCAGGCCGTTGTTGAGTCTGACCTAGGTTCAGTAGTATACTCCTGCTGAGTGAAACTCTACTGAAGGTCAACTCTGAGTTCACTGAACTGCTCCTGCTGAGTCCAATTCTACTGACTCCTTTCAGTATGCTGCTGCTGCTGAGTCCAGCACTACTGAGTCTTCACACCATGGTACTGAGGCGGATAGTCTACTGAAGGATCAGCAGACATAACTCGGAGCCTGAACCATGCTGAAGGAATGTCTACTGAGTCTGAAACTCTCAGAGACTGAGGTATTACAATTACAACTCGATGGTTCACCAATCAAATTAGGATTTTGAGATCAGCCAAATCTTCTAAGCAACTAATAAGTCTACTGCTGAATCACATCCCAACAGAAGACGGAGCCGATCCACCTTTGCGAATGATTGTCGGATCGCTTGACATGGGAGCGGACCTACCCGGTCCAATTCAAATAAATACTAGTGAACAGATAGATGTCAAGCTGAATATGGTCGCAGCAATACCCAAATTCTACGGGAGAACGAACGAGAATCCAAATTCTTTTTTGGCGTTGTTCAACCAAGTCTGCAACCTGCACAGGCAAGGTAATCTGGATGTATTCAAACTCAAGGCTTTTCCATTCACACTGCAAGATGGAGCTCAAACTTGGTTCTCAAGCCTTAAGACAAATACGATCACGACATGGGCCCAAATGCGAACGATTTTCTTGAAGAAGTATTTTCCGCAATCAAAGACGAATGCGCTCAAGAAGGAGATATCTGGGATTGCTCAAGAAATCGATGAAACCTTCAGTGCATATTGGGAGAGATTCGGGTGACTTGTCGACAGTTTTCCTAACCATGGCTACTCGGACGTAGAGCTTTTACAAATCTTCTATCAAGGTATGAGCGATGAAGCAAAAGTCATGGTCGATTTTAGCCTAAAAGGGAATTTCCACACAAGTCTCTATGAAGATGCAAGAAATATTATCGAAGGACTTGCGGAATCCACCTCATAATATAAGGGGCCGAGAACAACAAGAAGAGCCGTCAATTGGTCTCATTCTGACTCAACAACAATTTCAGCCAATTGGAAGACAAGCTCGATACTAAGGTGGAGGCAAAATTCAGCCAATTGGAAGACAAGCTGGACTTACTGGTTAAGCATAACACTTTTGTTTCAAGTCAATCGATTGTCGATCACGCATGTGGAGCATGCGGTCAGAAAGGGCATACGTCACTACAATGTCCGGGAGAAGAAATGAATGCGGCTGGAAATGGGAGTGGACAACAAGCGGTTTATCCGAACCATAGACGGAGGCAGCCGGAAGTTCAATTTCAACCAAGGAATCGGCCTCAACATCAATTTCAGCAACCATACCAGCCTCCTAATCCGCATAGCTATCAACAGGCGTATGCCCCCGCATCAATGCAGTTTCAGCAACAGAGTGCTCCGCTTTCCCAGTTAGAACAACAGAACCCCTTAGAAAAGCTTTTGGCTGAAATGGTTTCTTCGAAAAAGGACACCACTGCATTTCAACAACAAATGCAGAAGGATATGATCCAGACTCAACGGGAGATGAATCAGACGAAGAAAGATTACCAATCTACTATGGATAACCTGGCCAAGCAGATGACTAAACTGAATTCTACAATGCTGAGATAAAGAATTCTCAAGGACAGCTTCCACCTCAGACTCAGCCTAATCCGAATGCTATGGCTAATGTAAGTCAACTAAGTATGTGTTGTAAGAAGGAAACTGATGGAGAGAAAGGAGCCCGACTGCACAAGCGAGTGGAATTTCTAGAAAGTCAAGTACAACAAGTCATCCACCGCTATGACAATTTGTAGCAAACACCTACTAATGGTACAAACTGTGCTAAACAATCGTCTCAAACATACAAGTCTCCGCACCATCGAATATATCAGCAACGAGGTCCATCGACTGGCCAGGCAGACCAGGGATCCTTTTTGTTTGAAAATTGATGGGCGAGATGATTGCTTTTCAAAAGGAAGCAATTACATATTAGAGGCAGATGTCCAAGGAGATAATTTCAAATCAAAATGAGATCCAAGCCATGAATGAAGAGATGTAACAATTGAAGATGGACCAACAAGTTATTTTTGAAAATCTATTCGAGAAGTGTCTAAACTGGCCAGTTCACTCCAAGATCTGAAGGGAGGTCAAGAGCGTTTACATTCACAAGCTCAAACACAGCCCAATCCGAGTGCCTAAAAATGCAACCAAATTACACTGCGTGGAGGAAAAGAATTGCCTGGCCTAACTGTACAGGTAAGGCACCTAGAGAAATCAGCAGAGAAAAAGAAGGCTGCAGAACAGCCTATACCATCAGAATGCTTAAGGGGCTCCCTGAAGATCCAGAACAAGAATGGGAAGAGTAGGACGTCCTGACTAACCAGTCGGAGCTTGAAAATCTGACCCCTCTGCTATTCCCCGAAGCTTTGAAAAGGAAAAAGATGCCAAACAAGGAGTACATGGACTACCTTAAGTTGTTCGAGAAATTGGAGATAAACATTCCTCTCCTTCAGGAAGTCAAAATTCCAAAGTTCGGGAAGTTCGTGAAGGATTTTATTGCCGGAAAAATCCTGAAGTCCATGAAAATTGTCACGGACCACTCCATGTCGGCAATCATTCAAAGGATGCTACCCACTAAGTGTACTAACCCAGGTATGTTTACACTACCGTGCTTGATGGGAAATGTTATGATTAAGCAGGCTATGTGTGACTTAGGTGCATCCATAAATGTTATGCCATTATCCGTTTGTAATCAATTGATTGGAGCTGAATTAGTATCCACTAAGGTGATAATTCAATTATCAGATAAGTCATGCATTGCCTCGGTAGGTTTACTTGAAAACATCTTAGTCAGAATTAACAATTTTGTCTATCCAACAGATTTCTATGTCATTAACACTAATAATAGGAAAGTTGAGGGTACTATGGGTATTTTATTGGGTAGACCATTCTTAAAAACTGTAAAGGTCATAATTAATGTAGATGAGGGATCTATAAGTGTTTCATACCATAATGAAATCTATGATCATCACATTGCTGAAGCACTTAAGAGGCCCTTTGATCATGAAAATGAAAATGCTTTATCTACCGACTCCATTGAAAGTTTTGTCCAAGAATATCTTGAGACGTATGTGATGCAGGATGAGATGGAGGTCAACTTGACTCAAGGGCTGACCCAATTAGATGTCGATGATATAAGGGACAAGGAGATCAGAGAAAACATCTTGGCCTTATACGCAACTTCAGAATTGGCGACTGTCAGTAGTATGTCTCAGCTGCACAGTTAGGACGATTCTATACCAGAATGGCTGAAAACCGTGGAAGTAAAGCCCCAACCTGAAAGAGACGAGAAAAGGGCAGCAAGGGAGAAGACTACCATTTTTTTGCAATAGGATAGGCCATCAACCAAGTGTGAGAAAAAATTCTGAAAGAAGGCCTATGAGAATTTTAAGCGGTATACAGACCGTGGGAAGAGATTGAAGCGGGTGATCAAGGCAGTGCATGAGACTCCACTGTTCATTCTGTCACCCAATTGACTCTTGAAGAGGAGGTCTAGCCGAAGACTCTAAAAAGAGAGGTGCTTCCGGGAGGCAACCCGTGTTTTTAATTTATTTCGCTTTATTTAATTTCATGTTTTTAGTGTGATTTTATGCTTGGTGTTGTTTCTTTTCTTTTTTAAATTTTTGGCTAAATATGGAATAGGGGTTAAGTGTAAGGAGATGGAATTTGGAGGAGCAAAGATGAAGAGAAGAGAAATTTGGAACTTAATTGCCATTCTCACAACTTTTGGGGACCAAATTAAGTCAAGGAAATTTTCTGAGGGACTTAATTGGATAGATGAACCAATTTGAGGCCAATTGAAGTTGAGGAAAAATGGGGGCTAATTCGAAAACAAGGAGGCACCAGATGTCTTAACTGAACAGTTGGGAGGACCTAATTGCAGAACTTACCTCTATAACAGGAGGGAGGGGGACGAAACCCTACCACTTGCTACTATTCTAATCTTGTTCCCTCTCTATACATGCCGCCCCCTGCTCTCTCTCTCTCTCAATGAATTTCAAAAATCCCTTCAGAAGTCTCCCAACTGCCCAGGTGAGACGTCGCCGATGGCTCCCAAGAAGAAAACTGGACTGCTCGCTGCAGCCACCGTCCAGGCGGATCCGAAGACTCAGCGCCGCCATAACGCCGCCACTGCTCGTCGGGAGGCCATCCCTCTCCCACAAGTTCCGTTCACAGAATGAGAACCTACTCCAGCACCGAACTTCGTCTGTGAAATGCCGAACTCGTCGCCGGAGGAATACGACATCGGATCGCACTATGCTACAGAGTCCACTTCTCCGCCAAAACCGCATAGACGACGGTTACGTCGACACACGGGAGTTCAAATTAGTGACCCATCCGATCAACCGCCACGGGAGCCGACGCTCGAGTCGACACCGTTGCCGTCTCCACCGCACCATTCTAGGGCACGAAAGACAAAAGCTTCTCATTCGGATGGTGCCTCTTCGTCCAATCCGCCGCCCCGATCTCTGCAAGATCTTTAAGAGTGGTTTCCGTTTCTTGAGTTTTAAAATCCACCACCACCACTCAACTATTATGAGGGCGTAAATTGGAGCGAAAGTCTACGTGCGGAATTGCCGAGCCAAGAGGAGGAATATTCGGACTAGGTGTCTGATGATCACGATGGCAATTTTGAGGACGACTTCAACTTGAATGTTTTATATCTTGTTGACTCCGATTCATCTTTGGCTTTTCCAAGAGCGGAGGAGTATGGAAACTGCATGATCATACATCTTGATACTCTTGAAGCCGTGCATTCTCTCTCTCAATTTGGAATTGAATACTTGACGATGCGTTTACAAGAATGCGAGGGCATGGATTGCCGAAGTGGATGCCTCCTCGATCACACCTTTCTTCGCACGGCAGATGTGGATACCGTGCAGACCCTACGGACAGATCTGGACTCACTTGGTCGCAGAGTAGATCGTCTCCCCCGCGCAGTTATGAGCAGACTGCCTCGCCTGCCTAGGCGAGGCGACCGGTGACTTTTCTTCCCCAATTTTATTTTTCATTTTTTATGTTCTTGTTTTATTTTTTGAGTCTGTTCTTGTGTGTCTTTCTTGTTCTTACACTTGATAGGGATCAAGTGTAAGCAGAGGGGGTGTTTATTTGATTTTGTCTTTTGTCTTTAGTTTGTTCTTACACTTGATAGGGATCAAGTGCAACGAGGGTGTTTTTGTGTTTATTTTGTCATGCCTTCTCTCTTTGTTTTGTCATTTCTCTCTTACTCGAGGGCGAACAAGGATTAAGTGTAAGGAGGGGGTAGTTTGTGTCAAAGCATGCCAAAATTTTTGATTTTTGAGTGCTATTTTCTATGCTCGAGCATGTCTTATTTGTGCTTTTATGTTTCAATATGTTTTCTTGTAGTCTTTGTGAAAAGTTGATCTAGGCACATATATGCATGTAATTTGGGATGTGGAAAAAGAAACTTTGTTGGATCAAATTTTATAAACCACTCACTTAAATTAAATTTGAGCCTTTAAGTAGGACACTTCCTACTATTCTTTTGAGAGTGTTTATCCGCAAAATCGCAATATGTTTGAGTCACCTGTGATAAATGATAGGAGGCACTAGGGATTTTTAGCCACACAGACGCGACAAAAATTTTCCCTACCCGACATTATCTCTTAGAGAACCAAGTTGAGCCTTGACCGTTTCTTTGATTTGAATTAGTAAATTTTAGCCTAGGCCTTTTTAAAATTTCTCTTGACATATGTTATTGCGTGTTTTACGAACTCTCTTGTGCATGATAGATATAATTTAAGGAGTATTACATATGTATCCTGCCTGACCAGTCTAGACGCGCTGCAGAAAAACAGATAGGCTAAAGTTTAAGTGTAAAAACTGCTCTATATAAGCAGAATTCAAAGTGTCCAGTTTGTACAGCTAAGACAGTTTGTGCCTAGTTTATTCAAAAGAAAATATATGCAATGAAAAAAAATATATAAAAAAAGAGAGAGAAAAAGTGGCAGAAAAAAGAAAGAGTATGGGTACAGAGTATTAAAGTTGTAACATTTGTAATAAGCTTTCTTAAGGGATAGGAGTTAGATGTTCTGTCTTGACTACACAGGTGAGAGAGTTTGACATGCATAACATATTATCACAATTGACGGAGCTTAGTACCCCTAGGACCCCTACCAACATCAACTTGTCTAAGTCCTAAGCCCCATTACGACCGAATGAGAAAGATCTCCTTGATATTGCTATAGTGACGATCTCTTATCGTGATTGCGTGGATTGTTTTCCTTTGAGTGGCTTGAACCGGACCTAGACTAGTTGAGTGTTGAGCGAATCTTGAGGAGATCCACATTGTTTAGATTTTGGCCAAGTTGATATATGCATGCGTAGTTTTCAAATTTGCATTGTCTAGTTGCTTGATGAGATCATAATTGTATGATTTGACATTTCTTGATTTGTTAATTGGTGCAGAAATCTCGAATTAATTGGTGTGGCTTCTTGTCTTCGTTTGTGAGTCCATTGTTCTTTTCTTTCTTTCGTCCTTGTTGAGTCTTGTCCATGTCGAGTCTTTTTCTTGTTTCATTCATGTCTTTTATTTTAAGTCTTGAGTCTTGGGGAGGACCGAAATAATTAGGTACTTATCTTTTGTTCTTCTTATACTTGAGGGCGAGTGTAGTTCAAGTGTAAGGAGATTTGATGAGTCGTTTTCATACCTAATTATTTATGTCTGAAAAGTCACTTAACTGTGCAGGCGAGACATTTTTGTTGGCAGTTATGCAGGAATTAAGGTTGATTTGGCATGTGACCTGGAAATAATGTGGCAATGCGTTTTCTAGTTGGAATGGCGTGATTATGATCGAAATTGGCCAAGAATAGAAGAGAAGGGAAGAAGGTGGATATTTAAGGAAGGATAAGATATTTACCTTATCTCATGAATCCTTTCCTTATCTGAAAAGAAACCATAGTTTATCTTGATCAAAGGAGCAGCCATATAAAAGGAGAAGAGAGGCACAAAATCATCACCTCCTCATATACGTAACCTATTCACATCTGATCCATCTCATTCCCAAATTCATACCACCACCGCCGTTCGTTCCTAATACCACCGTCGCCACCGCTGAGGAGAAGAAGTTCAATTTTCGTTCCATGCAATTAGAGAAGTAGATAGAAAGAAAGAAACACCCTTTATTTTAGTTCGAATTTCCAGATTGTTACTTTCCGTTCATTGCTTTTAGATTTCATTATTTTGGAGAGATCGAAGACTAAATCGGTACTCTCGTTTCTTGCTTCAGTCATCGTTTAAATTCCATTTGTATTTCATTTTTAAAGTTCTATTTGTGTTAAGTAATATATTCTTAAATTCCATGCATGCTAGAATTACGGTTACATATTATTATTATTTTGTTCTGCAAAGTATCTTACCTGCGCTGTCAGGACATTTTCATGAGTAGCTTAATCTTTTAATGGTTCGGCAGAATGTAAAGCATACACGTGAACAGTACATGCGGCTTAGATGCTCATAATTAATTGAAAGTGTTTCAGGTTTATTCTGAATTAATTAATCTGGCTAGTAATTTAGGCTTGATCACCCTAGGTTGTCTGTAGCTAACTTAGTACATCCATTGTTTCTCGTGGAATAAGGCTAGGTAAGTAGCGAAATTATTCGTAAGAATAGTTGGATTAAATCGGTAGGAGACTATTAGATGCCCAACATACGAGTAGGCTCCTATACTAGGCTCCCTTAGATCGATAAAGCTATCTAGCTATTAAATACATGGATTGGTCAACAACGTAGGTTGTAGCTAGATTAGGGAAGTAGTCATTTCGATGCCCA
This sequence comes from Lavandula angustifolia, assembly GCA_028984105.1. Lineage (NCBI taxonomy): Eukaryota > Viridiplantae > Streptophyta > Magnoliopsida > Lamiales > Lamiaceae > Lavandula > Lavandula angustifolia. The sequence goes on from CM054822.1 coordinate 9,003,186, forward strand.
ACATGGCAGCTACCGAATAAGTAAATGGGAGTGAGGGTTTAGTCAGTTTAATTACGGAAATCTATAACTAGTACATTCATAAGATTAATTAACTTTAAGTGCCGATGACTGAAATTTGTGTGTGTTGAATATTCTGCTGGACCTGTCTCTCAACTGCCCAATTAATACAGTTTTATTTCAGTTTCAATTGTTAATATTTCTTAGCATAGTAAAAAAATCCCAAAACTTGCATGGTTGCTAACCATATCCAAGATAAGTAGAAAAATAATCTATCTAGTCCTCTGTTCCCTGTGTTCGATACCCTGTAAACTATATTGATTTAATTCTCATTTTTTACAGGATTATTTGGTGCAATACAACGATCACCACTAACCATGAACGACGGTGCCTTGTTACTTCATCTGGAATTGATTCTACATAGATAGTAGGAGTATTAGGAATTTATGTCGTACTATTCTGTAATTGAAGCAATTCAGTAACAAGATCAGGTTCTAGTGAATCACTAGGTTCAGGGGCATACAAATTAAGAACATTAGTAGTTCCCGCTGAGTTGTTATTCTCAATAGAGGTCTCACTTACCACTGGGGTTTCTTCATCGACCTGAATTACATGGGATTGATTCTGTTCAGTAGAATCGATATGTTCAGCTACACTGCTTGTTGGTTGATTTTGAATTTCATCGTCTGATTCATCATCCCAATAATGTTGGATCTTTTCGATGTTATCTTTTAAGCTTAGATCTTGTAGCTTGCTTCTGACCTCTTCAGCTTCTTGCTGAGAGTTTGACTTCCTGTCCTCAGAAGTAAATTCATCAAATACCACATGAGTGGTTTCCTCCACGTAAAGGGTCCGGTAGTTAAAGACACTGAAAGATTTGCTGACCCTGGAGTATCCTAAGAAAAATCCTTGGTCTGACTTTCTTTCAAAGACCTTTAACTGGTCCTTTCCATTTTTGTGGATAAAGCACGAACAACAAAAAATATGAAAATGAGAGATAGAAGGAGTTCTCCCTTTCCATAATTCATATGGTGTCTTCATGTGCATCTAAGTCAGTAGAGATCTATTGTGAGTGTAGCAGGCAGTGTCAGTAGCTTCTACCCAGAACATCAATGGTAGGCCTGAGTCTGCGAGTAATGTTCTTGCAGATTCTTGAAGTGTTCTGTTTTTCCTTTCAGCGAGACCATTCTACTGAGGCGTACGTGCCGCTGACGTATCGCGTTGAATCCCTTTTGCTTCATAGTATTCCTTCATCGTTAGGTTCAGAAACTCTGTTCTACGGTCTGAGCGTATCCTTTGAATCTTGAAATCCTTCTCGATGCTTAGCCATTTCCGCAGTTTCGGCAGTTCAGATTTGATGTCAGATTTGTTGGCGATGAAAATCACCCATATATATATTGAATAGTCATCAATGACTACAAGAGTATATTTCTTTCCTCTGATCGTCACTGGATTGACTAGCCCAAATAAGTCCATGTGACAGTAGAAGGTGACGGAATAGGCGGATTGCTTGACTTTGTTTGCTTCCCCTTAAAAGCATGCCTCACAATTCTGGTGTCTTTTGAAAACTTCTTTGGCCAGTCCTCTGAATTTAGCATCCCTTGCTAGCTTGTTCATAGTCTTGAAGTTCAGATGGCTCAGTCGTCAGTGCCACAACCATGTTGTTTTGTCATCTGACTTCGTGTGTACTAACAGGCAAGTTTCAGGTTCAGTGGTATTCCATTCATCATAATAGATATTTCTTCGCCGCGACCGTGATAACATAGTTTTCCTGTAGATTTATCAAGAACATCACAAAAACCTGCGTCAAAGTCACTCTATTGGAGTTATCACATAATTGACTGACAGAAACGAGATTATGCTAAAGTCCTTCAACATATCATACTCTAGCAACTGTTGCATTCCCTATTTTCAATGTTCCCTATCCCATTGTGTAGCCTTTGAAGTTGTCACCAAACTCAATTCTGGCTCCTTTTTGTTGAACATAGTCGGTCAATAGATTTTTCATATGCGTCATATGTCTTGAGCATCCTCTATCCACAATCCAAGGGTCCTTTAGCACCTGCAAAACATAAATAAATTCAGGTACCCTTTGGGTTCAGCTTTGGGTCCTTAGATGTTAGTGGATTTTTGAATCCAAACTTGCCTGGCAACGCTAATGGTTTCAGACTATTTCTTGCCCTTCTTGTCAGCTAACTTCTCCACTGGACTTGGAGAAGCTGACTTTGTTCTTCTGAACTTCAGCTTTCCTCTTCTTCTAAACCTTTGGGCTTTTAACTCATAGTAGTACGATCCATGTTGAGCTGGGTAAGTCCTTTGCGATTGGCCATGTTGTTCGGCCCACCTCGACCTTTTGGTTCTCACTGAGTTTGATATGGGTGTATTGGGGCTTGAACCATGGGTCATCTTCTTGTTGCTGGGCTGAGGTATGATCAGTTTCTGTTTGTTCTTCGTTTGAGGGGTGATTGGTTCAGCAGCTTGAATCTTCCCTCGAACAAATCAATCAGCCAGCTTTTCTAAGCCTTCCGAGGTAGAGGTAGATGCTTCATATGTGTAGCCATGTCCTTCCATAACGGAAACTGTCCTCTGAGCTTTAAGCATTCCTTCTAACTTGTCCTTAGCTCCTAGATTATGCTCTGTCATCAAACTACGCCATACTTCATCACTCTTCCTAAGTGACTTATAATCCTTCTGTACTTCTGCGAGTTTCTAACTGAGCCTAGCTATCTGAGTATCTTTCTCATAAGTTTCTTTGGTCAATACTGATATCTGAGTTTCTTGATGTTTAGACTTAGTTATCAGAGAGTTAATCTCTTCCTTCTGTCTCAGCACAAGTCCTTTAGACTCAGTAGAGTCCTGACTTCTTATCGAAAGTCTCTAATTCTCAGCTTTAAAAAGTTCCATCTCCTGAATTGTCTTACTGAACTGTTGGCTCATCTGGATCTGTTTCCCAAGCAGATCCTCTAATGCAAGAACTACATCTAGCGGTTAACCTGCAATTGAGCTCATGTCGTGTGTGCATGGTGAAGAGGGGCATATATCAAGATCAGAATTTACCTCAACCTCTTCTCCGACCATGAGACACAGTTCAGTGTCCTCTACTTCAATCGCGACAAACGCACATCATCATCAAATGATTCCATGAAAGGTTTTGTGTCACTTGAGCAGTCGGATAACTCTCGAGGTATGTAGGCTTTTCTGACAAATTTGTCACGACTGGCTTGCCGTTCAACTCTTTCTGCTGCTGAGAGTTCTGGACATTTGTACTGGTAATGTTCTGGGTTCATGCTGTTGTAGCATACTGAGCTCATGCCTTCCCTTTTGGGTGCCTCGTTATGTCCAGTAAGGGCAGCTTCAGTATTCCTGCATTCAGGTAAAGATTTAGATTCACTTTTCGAGTGATCATTCTCTCTCTTACCTTGATAGCTTTTGGAAGCCCTTTTCATCTTCATTCTTCATAACTTGTCCTTCTCCTTCTGGTATTTCACCGCGAGGAGAGCGTACTTCTCAGCCAAGTTGTCAGCATATGGTATTGTCACTGAGCTTCTGGCTGACTGACTTGTGCTTGAGGGACTTACTCCGAGTGTGATGATTGATGCCTTGTAAGCGTGATCCATTGGCACTTCAGTTTCAGCACCAGGGGTGTGTGGGAGAATAAACTCGAACTCCTCTGCCTTTAATTCTGAAAATAGATAATCAGGAGTAATAGAGTTCAGGTTAGTTCTCCTTAAACATGTAGGAAAAAAGTACCACTTAGGCCTACTAAGAGCCCTTAGAATCTTTGTGTTGGTCTACTTATTGCGAAATGTTCTCCCCAGTTCGTTGATGATGTTGATTTTATTCGTGAATCTGAGGCTAAAATCATCAATGGACTCCCTTGGAAGCATAGCAAATTCGAGTTTTTGCAAGTCAAACTCCAGTATGTTTTCTTTTATCTGTGTGGTTCCCTGGCTTAGCACAACTAGAGCATCCCATAGCTCCTTTACTGTGTTGCATTCATCACCCTATATATATATGAGTCACAGACGAGTGTCAGGTGTAGGTAGACGGGGGGGGGGGGTGAATACACCTGATTACAAGTTTTTCCTCAAACGCGAAGGTCAGCTGAGATGAGAAATGCTTCTGATCGCGAGTCATAATGTCTCAACTACTGAGTCTGTTCTATTGACTTCTATCAGTAAAGAGAGTTCAGTTGATGAATTTCAGTGCGGATAAGTGTGGGGCCCGTAGGACTTTATCTCTTTTGAAAATGTGTTTTCGAAAACTAAAGTTGTTTTGGATGGTGCACTTTTTAATATATTTTATGCAAAGTATGAGTTTGTAAATCGGCTTGAGCACAATGTAATAAAACAGTAAATAACCTAAGCAATTTTTAACGTGGTTCGGATATGCAAGATCCTACGTCCACGATCATGCAGAACAGGAGGGGATTTTCTCCAACAATGAAGGAGTTATTACAATAAGAACCATTCACGGAAAAGTGAACTCCTTCGCAGGTTCTAAGCTATGGATATAACAGTGGAGCTTAGATAGAGAAGAGGGAGCTAAAGAATCTCTAGAGAGAAGAACTACGGATATTTAACTAAGCAAGTTCTTCGCTGGATTGGCTTTAATGCGCTAGAGAGTTTGTATGCAATAAGCTTATATTCCCCTGATGTCCCGTGCGTTGAGCTTGGAGACTCTTCTCTATTTATAGTCGTTGTTGGGTTATGAGTCAGTGGTTTGTCTTAACAACCACTTAGAGGATACTTAGTATTACTTTATCAGTAGTTCTTGTAATAGGACTTATCTATTTATCCAGAATGGGGGAAATCATAGTGTTTCATGTTATGAAATTGAAGATCCCAAAACCCGGCTTGTATCCTTTGTGTAGTGTCGATAGGACTAGATGATGTAATAGGCTAGACGAGTTTATTGTTCATTATCATTTTTTTCTAAGTCCTGTACGGGGTAAATGTTGGATTGATCTTCAGTAGGAAGTTACCTTCCAGAATCCCACGTCATCAATGTAAGAGCTTGTGTTCTCAAGTCATCAGCTGACCTCGCTCAGTAGAAGACATCTCATCAGCTGACCGACATCAGTAAGAGAAGACAGTATTCGAAGTCATTACCTTCAGAGTCATCAGCTGATTCCGCTCAGTAGAAGACATCTCATCAGCAGACTTAGATGAAGAAGACAAAGATCTTATCAGGTCTACTGTATCCGACAGGAAACGACCTAGTTTTAACATAATTTGAAAGTCAGTAGAAGATCATATGGGGATAAGTGAGAGTCAACTCCGATGAAGACCGATGTCTGATAGATCTTACCTACCACAAACCTCGACCAATGAGAAGCCTTATAAGCTCTACCAGCTCTGACCTACTAAAGCTGCTCTCATGCACAGTAACCAACAACTCTGCTGCAACAATTCGAACTTATGGCCGTTTTTCTTGGACGTTTGGGATACGTGGCATCGTGCACTCCAACGGGAAAATGCCTGGGTCACAACTATAAATAGAGAAGTATTTCCGAGATCCACGCACGGGATATCAAAGGTATTACACGCTCAAGCTTTCGAAACACTCTAGCGCTTTCAAGAAGATCCAGCGAAGAACTTGCTTAGCAGAATATTTTTAGTTCTTCTCTCTAGAGTTTCTTTCTTTAGATCCCTCTTCTCTATCTAAGCTCAATCGTCCATATCTATAGCTTAGAACCTTCGAAGGAGTTCACATTTGTGACTGTTCTTATTGTAAGAACTCATTCATAGTTGGAGAAAATCCCCTCCCCTTAAAACTTAGGTTTGAATTGTAAAGTCGCTAAGGACTATAACTTAGAAGGGTATGTCCAGTGCACAGATACCTTGTTGAGGCATGCTCAGATTAATCAACAAGACCTCCTATTCAGCAGGACCGTGGACGTAGGATCTTGCGTATCCGAACCACGTTAAAAATCGCTTGTGTCGTTTACGGTTTTATTGCACTACATACAAATCATTTACAAACTCATACTTTGTATAAAACGTATTCGAAAAGTGCACTAGCCAAAATAATTTTGTTTACGAAAAACACGTTTTCAACTGAGACGAAATCTACCGAGCCCTACACACTTATCCGCACAAAATTCTCCGATTGAGAATCAAGTACTGACAAAAGTCATTAGGAGAGACTCGCAGGCCGACTCACTCGACCGCCGATCGAAGGTTACTATCCGGCACCGTTCATCGGCCAGTAACCTGACACCTCACTGTCCTTCGTTTGAGAAAAAGAACTTGTACTCAGGTGTATTCACCCCCCCTCTACAACCTACTCTCGTCTCCGGACCAACAATTGGTATCAGAGCAACGATGTTCTTCTGATCATTGGTTCTGAAACTACTGGTCTTCTCGAACAGATCTTAAAAACGTTTTTCACTGCACAAACATCTCTTCATACATCCTTATACTCTCACCCATAATGTCTGACATGTCAGGTATTCAGATGGTGTCGATGTTCTCTATGGAGAACTATACGGTATGGTGCGTGAGAATGGAGGCGCACCTTACATCGCTGCATGACAGGATGACTGACGTCCTAGAAACAGGACCTATCATTTCCATGATCGACAGTGTTCAGTTTGACACTGTGGGAGGTGTAGGAGCATAGACCGGTGCTAAAGTTGCAAATGATAAATCAGCCTTCACACCTGAAGAGAAAAAGCTGCACAACCTCGACCCAGTTGCACGGAATGCAATCTTGACTACGCTCAGTGATTCACACCTCGGGAGGGTGCAAGACTGCAAAACGGCAAAAGAACTTTGGGATGCCCTGGCTGTACTGAGCTAAGGAACCCCGCAGATCAAAGAAAACAAGCTCGAGCTAGAGCTACAAAGTTCGACACTTTTGCCATGGAGCCTAACGAAACTATTGACAAACTTAGCGTTAGATTTACAAACCAGATCAATGTGATCAACGAGCTGGGGAGGACGTCCACCAACAAAGAGACGAACACAAAGATCTTGAGAGCATTGCCTCGACTGAAGTGGCTTCCTTTTGCTACTTATTTATGTCGCTCAGATCTTAATGCTCTAACTCCTGATGTTATATTTTCAGAATTAAAGACGGAGGAATTTGAGCACAGCCTACCCCAACGATGTTCAAGTGCTCCAGCTGACACTCAGATAGATCATGCCTACAAAGCAAATGTCAGCAAAATTGAAGCCAATTCTATTTCTTCTAGCAAAACAGCAGTTGCGTCAGATGCTAAGTCCTCAGAGACTCCCGTCACTGATCAACTTGCACTCATGGCTCTCAAATATCAAAGAGAAAAAGAAAGAGTCAGGAAGCTGAAGAAATATCACAGAGATTCTCCCTCAGGTAAAAAGGATTATCGAAAAAGGGAAGAATCTAAACCATCTACTGATTGCAGGAATGCAGAACCTGCTTGTTAGTCCATCCAATGACTCAGCTGGAAAAGGCGGCAGAACCTCTGTGTGCTACAACTACAAGAAGGAGGAACATTATCAGTACGATTGTTCCAAACTCTCAGCTGCTCAACGAGCAGAACGGCAGGCCAAACGCGAGAAATTTGCCCGAAGAAGGCAGGCCTACATTGCCGGAGAGATATCCGATGACTCAATCAAGGAAGATACATTCATGTATTCTTCTGAAGACGAAGCTGCATTTGTCACCGTTGAGGTCAGAGAATCAGATCCTGAATCAACAGCTGAATATTGTCTGATGGCCGGAGAAGAGGCTGAGGTAAACTCGAAACTTAATATAGCCTCCTCTTCACATAGCACACACGACACATGCTCGGTCACAGATGAACCTCTAGACGTGGAACAAGCATATGATGATCTACTCGAGGAGCAGATTCAGCTGAGCAGAGAGTTCAGCAGAACTATTTAAGAATTGGAACAGGTAAAGGCTGAGAATCAGAGACTTTCTTCTGATTGTCAGGTCTCTACCGATTCGTAGAATCGGTCGCGAGACTCAAGGAAGAGATTGAATCTCTTATGACTAAGTCTCAGCATCAAGAAACTCAGCTATCAGTTCTGACCAAGGACAATTTTGAGAAAGATACTGAAATAGCCCGACTCAGTCAGAAACTCGCAGAAGTCGAAAATGATTATGAATCACTTCGGAAAAGTGATGAGGTCTGGCGAGGACTGATGACAGAACCGTACCTAGGAGCTAAAGAGAAGTTGGAAAGCATGCTCAGAGCACAAATGCCACTAGCCATGAAAGAAGGACTTGGCTACACTCATGAAGCTTCCACTTCAATATCAAAAAGCTCAGAAATGCTGGCTGATAGGTTCGTCACAGGAAAAGCTCAGATCACTGAATCAACACCTCAGGCGAAGAACAAACAGAAGATGATTACACCTCAGCCGAGCAACACGAAACAACTGACCAAAGGTTCTAGCCCCAGGACACCACGATCGAATTCAGGGGGAACCAAGAAGGTCGTGGGCGTAAGCAAGCATAAATGAACCACTATATGAACATCCAGCACAGTATGGTTCGTACTACTATGAGCCCAGGGTCAGGAGGAGCACAAGCACTCAGAAGAAGAAAGCTCCTGAACCCAAAATTGCCAGAAAGTGAGTATCTCTAAGTCCTGTGGAGAAGAAGGCTGACAAGGTTCAGAAGAAGAAGTCTCAGACTGCTAAGGTCCCGAGACAGATCTGGCTTTCGAAATCACCCACTAATACTTAAGGACCCAAACTGAACCAAAGGGTACCTAAAAATGTTTCTGTTTTGCTGGTGCATAAGGACCCTTGGATTGTGGACAACGGCTGCTCTAGACACATGACATATCAAAAGAGCCTGGTGACCAATTACGTACAAGAAGATGGTCCCAGAATTGAGTTTGGTGACAACTCTAAAGGCTATACAAGGGGATACGGAACACTGAACATTGGGACTGCTTCAGTTCCAAGAGTAACATATGTTGAAGGACTTCAACATAATCTCCTTTCTGTCAGTCAATTTTGTGATAATTTGAATAGAGTTATCTTTAACGCTGGTTTCTGTGATGTTGTTGACAAATCTACAGGGAAAACAGTGTTATCAGGTTCGTGGAGGAAAAATATCTACGTTGCAAATTGGAAAACCGCAGAACCTGGGGCTTGCTTACTTGCTCAGACAAAATCCAGGGATAGAACAGGATGGCTGTGGCACAAGAGACTCAGTCACCTGAACTTCAAGACTATGAACAAGCTAGCCAAGAACTCTAAAGTCAGAGGACTGCCCAATGAAGCGTTTATCAAAGATAGAAATTGTGAGGCATGCTTGAAGGGAAAGCAGACAAATAAAAGTAATCCACCTATTCCGTCACCTTCCACTGATGGAATCCTTCAACTGCTACACATGGACTTGTTTGGGCCAGTCTCTCCAGTGACTATAAGAGGCAAGAAGTATGCCCTCGTCGTTGTTGATGATTATTCTCGATATACGTGGGTCATCTTCATAGCCAACAAATCTGATGTCATGACTGAGTTACCTAAGCTTCTGAAGAAACTTAGTGTGGAAAAGGACATCAAGATACAGAGAATTCGCTCAGACCGAAGAACAGAATTTCTCAACTCAGTAGTTAAAGAGTACTGCGATAAAGAGGGAATCAAGCACGAGACATCAGCAGCTCGCACACCCTCAGTAGAACGGACTTGCTGAACGCAAGAACAGAACACTCAAAGAAGCATCAAGAACGCTCCTTGCAGACTCTGGACTACCCTCAAAGTTCTGGGCTGATGCTACTGACACCGCCTGTTACACTCAGAATTGCTCACTGTTTACACAGTAACACATGAAGACACCTTACGAATTGTGGAAAGGGAGAATTCCTTCTATTTCTCATTTCCATATCTTTGGTTGTCCTTGCTTTATTCACAATAATGGGAAAGATCAGTTGAAGGTCTTTGATAGCAAATCTGGTCAAGGAGTATTCTTAGGATACTCTCGAATCACTAAAGCCTTCAGAGCAAGCTACTGAAGATGAGGATAGGATATCGAAGAAGTCAAATACTGAAGATGTCAGCAGCAAGCTACAGGATCTCGCACTAAACGATAAAGCAGAAAAGATCCAGCATTGTTGGGATGATGAGTCAGACGATGACAAAATCCAGACCCGCCCCGCAAGCACTGTAGCTGACCTGGTTGATTCTACTGAACATAATCAACATCAGGTAACAACGGTCGATGAGGAAGCCCCAGTGGTAACTGAGACCTATACTGAGAATATAAACTCAGGGGGAACGACAAATGTTCCTGAGCTAAATGCCCCTGAACCTGGAAACTCAGTAGATCCTAACCTTCTTACTGAATTGCTTCAGTCACATAATAGCACTACTAAAATGCCTAACACTTTTGTTGACTGTACAAAAGTAATCTCAGAAGAAGAAGCTAAACTCAGACGTTCATGGCTTGACGCTCACTCTTCTGATCTCAGCATAGGAGATCCATCAGCAACAATAATGACGAGATCCAGATTAAGCCAAGGAGAAAGTTCGCTCTACTCCTGTTTCTTGTCTACTGAAGAACCTCAGACGATAGAGGATGCTCTTAACGATGCTTACTGGATCATTGCCATGCAAGAAGAGCTGAACCAGTTCGTTCGAAACAAAGTTTGGGAGCTTGTTGATAGACCTAGACATCAGCACGTGATCGGCACTAAGTGGGTCTTCAAAAACAAGTGAGATGAAAACAACGTCATTGTCAGAAACAAAGCTCGACTTGTTGCCAAGGGATACTGTCAAGCAGAAAGAATAGACTTTGATGAAACTTTTGCCCCAGTCGCCAGATTGGAAGCTATTCGTCTGTTCCTAGCCTATGCAACGCATCAAAGATTTAAAGTATATCAACTGGATGTAAAGTCAGCGTTTCTAAACGGCGTATTGAAGGAAGAAGTCTATGTGGAACAACCGCCCGACTTTCAGCAGGGACATCAGGTGTACATACTTCGGAAAGCTCTGTATGGGTTAAAACAAGCACCCAGGGCTTGGTACGATACCGTATCAGACTTTTTGCTTTAGAAAGGTTGTTAGAAGGGGACAGTAGATCGCACCCTGTTCAACATCAAGTCAGGAGATGACATCCTATTGGTGTAAATCTACATTGATGACATCATTTTCAATTGCTGAAAAGTGACTATATGTCAACAATTCGAGAAAATGATGAAGGAGAAGTTCGAGATGTCCATGATGGGAGAGATGAACTATTTCCTTGGATTTCAAGTGAAGCAATCACCTGAAGGAATATTCATCAACCAAGCCGAATACACTCGAGACCTCCAAAAAAGATTCGGCTGCGACTCAAGCAAGCCAGTCAAGATCTCCATGAACACAAATTTTAAAATCGATCTAGACAAAGAGGGAGCTTCTGTTAACTCTACTGATTATAGAGCTATTATTGGTTCTTTATTATATCTAATAGCAAGCAGACCTGATATAACTTATGTTGTAGGTGTATGTGCAAGATTTCTGGCGAATCCCAAGCGAAGTCATTTGGACTCAGCAAAGAAGATTATGCGATATCTGAAAGGAACACCTGACGCAGGGTTATGGTATCCTGCTGATGATATTCTTATACTAACAGGTTATTCTGATGCTGATTATGCAGGATGCAAGATAAATCGAAAGTCAACTTCTGGAACATGTCAGTTCCTAGGCAAAGCAAGCTGATATCATGGTTTTCAAAGAAACAGTACTCAGGGCGACGTCCACTACTAAAGCTGAGTAAATGGCTGCTGGAAGTTGCTGTGCCCAGATCCTTTGGCTTCGACAACAATTGCGAGATTATAGAATTACTCAAGATGAAGTGCCCATCTATTGCGACTCCACTGTTCGATTACTATAACTCAGAACCCAGTTCTTCATACAAGATGCAAACACGTGGACATCCGACACCACTTCATTAAAGACCATGTCGAGAAGAAGGATATCAGAATGGAGAAGATCCATACTGACAAACAAAGGGCAGATATACTGACCAAACCACTAGCTGAGAACAGATTCATAGAATTATCAGTTGAGCTAGGTCTACTGGATCCCAATGACTCTTGTCAGTAGGGAGGAGTCGCACGACAGTCGATGACTCGCAATTTGATTCAGTCGGGTGAATCAGACAGTACATAGTAAGGGGGGGAACGTTGTCATCGCACTTCAAAGAACCTCCTGAGTCATTACGGTAACCACTGATCGTAAAAGTTCAGCTCAAGAGATATCAATGGCGATTGTTTTGACCCCACCCCACATTGAGGAGATCATCAAGTCTAGTGGTTCAATTCGAACCGACGATGGTGCTCCATCGTGTAGACCTTCCTTACTTAGAGCCCGTTTTCTCGGCTCTTGAAGAGTCTGGCCTTGCTCTTCTAGTAACGAAGCATCCGCGATCGTATCTCCCCCTCTAGGTGGCAGAAGTTTACTATAATTGGCGTTCGGTCGAAGATACAGATGGAGAGATATCCCATATCGCTTATATGAGGGAAGTGGCCCCTCAGAAGTGGGAATCCAGCCACACCGATATCAATATCCGGGCAGCACTGAAGACATTGTCACTCATATCCTGACGAGTGCCGCCGGCTCCTTCGATCAGCTATCCAAGCCCAGACTTCAGCTGATGATGGCAATTGTTGATGGAGTCCAGGTAAACTGGATGGAGTTCTATGTGACTGAGTTGAAGGCTCAGGCACAAAAGTTTGTCGCCACACAGTCTGGAGAGAGGAGACTAATTAGTGTGGGCAAACTGCTGTATGGGACTGAGATGTCCATACTGATAGAGGACTCAGTATCGAATCATACAATGTTTGCTGATTCCAGATACTTCGACAGCAAGCTCATTAAGTTCAAGACAAGAGCCACTGCTGAGAAGTCAGTCGGTCGTGAACCCACTGAGCTTAAAAGGTCTACTATTGATTTGCCTCCACGGGCCGACCCGCCGAAGCGAAAGAGGCTTGCAAAGGCTGAAACGTCTGAGGTTCCTGCAAAGCCTGCTTCCCCTCCACCACCTCAGGAAGAAAGTATTCTGGACACTAATACTGGGATCGAGGGTGCGACCCTCAAGGATAAGGTACAGCGTATCAGCTCAGAGGTCTCCACTGAATGGTCGACTTTGCAGAAGACTCGTCTCCGAGCCATAGGAGAAGTCGCTGCACAGATCCCTGAAATCTCATCACATCAGGATCTGGTCGACATAGCGATCAGGGCAAGGACACAAATGCTGTTGAGGTTCCTAAATTGGGATATCCTCGAAGATCTGATCAAGCAGCAGACAGCATTGTCCTTACTGGCAGAAGAACAGAGTCTGCAGTCAGCCATTGGGTTTGGGTAATCCACTAACTTAGCATCATTCGAGGACCTAAGATTAGCTATGCTCTATCTTCTGAGCCTAAGGTCCTCCGAACAGAATGCCATCAGCCCATCGCAGCCTTCCTATCATGATGACAACAATGATGATGACGACAATAATGATGAGGATCAGGCACCACCCAAGGAAGCGTAACCGTGGGAGAATCTCGCCGAGGGTAAAACTCCCCAAACGAAGCAGTGGCAACTCACCACCTCCACCATCTACATCAGGTGATGCCCCCGTTGCCTCGAAGCCCAGCAGAGAGCAACAACTCACAGCATCTGAACAGAGGCTCAGAACCGGCTCATATCAGATTAAACCCATAGGTTCCGTGTCCTCGAAGTCTGTCAGCAGGACGATTAAGAAGCAAGGAGACAAAAATCATCTCCTGGCTAAGGACGCCGACCTGAAGTGGGTGCAATACACTAAGTCTCAGACGGAGACGGTTGACAGACTGGCCTAGCAAAGTGAAAAAGGTCTTGGAAACTCCAACTCCTAACATTCAGGAGATTATCCAGACCGCGCTCGCCGCTCAGAAGGCGGACTTGGCTGCTCAAAGTCAGCAGCTCCTCGAAACTTAGCAGAAAATATTTTCTGAGCAGTTGACTACGAGTCTCGCTACTGTCCAGAAGACCATGGATGAGCGAAACAAGATGGCCACCTCCAGCATTCAGAAAGCCTTAGAAAATCAGGCGGCGGCCCTCAAGCTCATCCAAGCGTAGATGATCGCCTCTTCGACACATCGCTACCGAAGCAAAGAATAAGAAACAATGTACCTGCATTCAACTGATCTGCACGGACCAAGAGACTGACTGGGAGCACTATTGCGATGCGGTCAGAGACTTCGACACCACCACCACTTCCATCAAGAACATCCTTTTCAACTTAGAAAAGGAAGTGGTCGCTATCCGTACTCGTCTGACCCTGGCTGATGATGCCAAAAAGGGGGAAGATAAGGAAGGGACAGAGACAGCTCAGGTGGGCGAAGAGGCAGAGGCAAGAGATATTGCCAAGGGGGAAGGCTCAGCTGCTCAAGCTGGAACCAGCTCAGTACCCCCTCCCTCAGTCCAAATCCCAACTGTCCAAACCACTCAGGTGTATGAGCCGGCCGTAGGATCAGGCGAAGGATCCTCGGCTCAGCACATTGAAGAGGTCGCACGTTTTGTGGACCAAGAGGACGAACTTCGGAGCTTGATCTGAGCTCTGAAGTTGGGGTCCTGATAGTATAGGAATTGATCAAATAGATCTACCGCCGAGACTTCTGATAGATAGCACTGCCACATATAGTATGCCTTGATGAAATCATCTTTTTGCTCTTCCCACTCCTCGTTCAGGCTCCACGGAATCCATTTGTTGATGCGGCGATGCAGAGTTTTCTTCAAGTGAGGCTTCTGAGCACCGCGCCTGAAGAACTTGGATGTCCTTTGAATCTGCTTGCTGAAGTCTAAGATAGGCTCTTTGGCTGCTTGTTCAGTCAGCTTTATGATCTTAGCCAGATCAGCCTGTCTCTTCTTCTCTCTCAATTCAAAGAAGACGTCTATCTCTCGGGATTAGAGGTTGAGGCCTTCTCGCACAAAGATCCCATGTGGCTGTGCCCTTTGCTTCTTGCTCAGCTGTATGTTTAGGAAGATTTTTCAGCCTTTGAGCGAGAAGAAGGTTGTCGATATCAGAATCATCAGTAGGCTCAGGAGTAGATTCTTTTGCAGCTTTCTTCTTCTGCTTAGCCAATATCAACTTAGCTTTACTCTTCGACTCCCTAGATTTAGGAACTTTCTTCTTCCTCTTCAGCTTTGCCTCTTCCTCCATCCTGACTTCATAGTCTAGTTTGTCCTGCAACTACTGTGCCACATGTTTGTCATGCTCTTCCTGCTCTTCTCTGCTTTTGAACTTAGGCGACGTAGAAGGAGAGGAGGAGGGGTGCTCTTAGTAGCAATCTCCTTTCCGTGCCTTTTGGTCAAGTGTGGGCTCCTCATCCTCTTCAAAGCCTTCGACAAACCGGGGCCACATCATCTATGTGCGCCCGGGCCGAGGATTCTTCTCCCGATCCTCCAGCCTTGCACGACCGCCGTCGCTAAGGCACATATGGCCCTGCTACAGGAGCTTCAGGCTGAGCCTCTATTTGGATTGAGGGAGGGGGGAGAGAGCTGGTTCCGTCTTGTACTGAACCTTCCCCCTTGAGTTGTACCCTCTTTGCTGACTCCTTCAACATTTCTTTCCCTCTTCCTTCCCCCTTTTTGGCATCATCTACCGAGGTTAGGAGAGTTTTGATGGGTGCTACTTCCTGCTGAAGGGCATAGACCTCGATTTGATATGTGTGGAAGTTGTGTTGAAGTCCCCGATCGCATCGCAGTAATGAACCCAATCCACCTCCTGATCCTTCGTGATCTTTAGGATTTGGGCATCGGTTTGATTTCTCGACTGCAATAGCGATGCGTCGAGGGAGTCTTTCATCTTCTTCTGAATGAGGGTCAGGGCTGCCGCCTGAGTTTCAAGTGCTGAGGAGACATTTGAACTGGCAAACAAGTTCCTTTCATCCATCATATTCACTGGCCAGTGCTGCAGACAGTTGCTTTGAGAAACGTTTCTGTTGAGCTTCCAACAACTACTGACACTGTGCGGCCAGGTCCGCCTTCTGAGCTGCTAGCGCAGTCTCGACAATCTCTTGAAAGTTGGGAGGAGTAGCATTCGAGATCTTCTTGACTTCACCAGTAAGTGTGTCAGCCCACTCGGTCTGAGCCTTCGTGTACTGTACCCATTTCAGGTGTACATCCTTAGCCAAGAGACGATTCTTGTCTCCTTGCTTCCTGATAGCTCGGTTGACTGACTTGGAGGATACGTTACCTATCAGTTTGATCTGATAGGATGAGGTACCGAACCTCTACTCAGAGGCAGCGAGCTGTTGTTGTTTTGCAGAAGACGCAATAGGGGAAGCACCAGATCCGGAGGAGGAGGTGGTGAATCGCCCTTCACGCTGGGGGTTTTACCCTCAGCAGAGTCTTCCTTCTCTGCATCCTTGGGAATGGTATCATCATCATCAGCATCCTAGTGATCTGGCGGCGAAAGACCTGTGGCAGGCTAGGAGGAGGACCCGAGCTCTAAGAGGTAGAGCATGGCTGAACGTAGGTCCTCGAAGGAGGCAATATCAGCGGGTTCCCCAAAACCGATCGCCACCTAAATTTGCTGCTCCTCTGCTAGGAGGGAATCCACAACATGCTGCTGAATAAGATCAGTGAGGATATCCCAATTAAGGAACCTCAGCAGCATCTGGGTCCTTACCCGAATGGCTATGTCTACCAGATCCTGATGTTGAGAGATTTCGTGGATCCGCTCGTAGACCTCTCCCCGCCGCTCTGAGTCGGGTCGACCGAATAGTAGATGATTGCTCGAAGAAACTTCACCGCAGCTCATCTTCTTCTTCCCGCCGAAGTTTCCTCCGTACTTACGCGAGTTTCCTCCGTACTTACGCGCCGAACTTTATCTTTCAATGCGGCACCTTCAATTCCAAAGATCGCCGCCTTGTAAGTCTTCCACCCGAGGGGGCGGTGGGGAGACAACCTTAGAAGCTTCTATCTTGGTCAACTTCTTCTTCTTGGGTTGTTCGGTATATGGAGTCAGATGAGTAGATGATCTTTTCAGCTCGGCTCCACGACCGATAGACTTCTTAGCTACTGATTTAGTCTTGAACTTTATCGCCTTCTATCGCCTTCTTATCGAAATAGTTCATGTCCACAAAGGACGCATACGACTCATCACCGACTCCTTTATCGCATGAATACCTTCCTCCCATACAAAGCAGTTTGCCCACACTAATTAGTCTTCTCTCTCTGTCTCGGTGGGCAACAAACTTCGAGCTTGAGCTTTCAACCTGGACATGAAGAATCGCGTGCTCAATTTAACCTTACTCCATCCATTATAGCCATAATTATTTGGAGTATGGGCTTGGACAACCGATCGAACGAACCAACAACGCTCGTGAGGATGTGGATCACGATGTACGCTAGGCATCTGTACTCCGGCGTAAGCCGGTTCTCTGGGGAATGCGGCTTTGAGGCGTACGTTGTTCCGTCCGTAGAAGCGTTGGATGTAATCATTGATCTTTGCCTCCTTATAGCCGATGGGGGAGATGCCGCTGTCGGGAAGCTCAAATATAACTTTAGTCCTTCCAGGACGCTGATGTCGGCATGGCTCTCCTCCTATTTCTGAGGGGAAACCTCCTTCGTATACCGAATCACGGTCACCTCTGCGTGCGTGTCCTCAACGGGATGCAGGTTGTAGAAGAACTCCACCACCTGTCGAGGCAGGTACGCCTTGGGATGCTTCATGAGAAGCGTCTTCAGCCCAGAGGCTTCCAGAGCGGAGAATATAGGCTCCATGAAAGGCAGCTCCGCGAGGTGGAACTCCATAGTGGGTTCGAACTGAACCCTATTCAAAATGATTTCTTCAATGTTGCCAGGGGTCGGCACAAGAGACGTCATCGTAAATCAGAAATCTACAAGAACCATGTCAGCACTCGAAAATAGAGAAAGTGAGATACAGATTAAAAAAAAAAGATTACCGGGATTAAGAGAGCTTGATGAGAGAAAGATGCAGTTCATAAATTTGATAAAGAAACTCTCTTAAAGCAGTAATGGCGTAAAGTATGTTTAGAGAGAAAGAGAAGAGATTTTATAAGATTTGAATACCAAGGGTTTTAAGATCTGACGTTCAGGATAAAATCTCGCTCTTTCTGGACGGTTAGAATTTAAATTTATAAAAGGAATGATTACTTAGCCGCCTCCAAACTAGACCCACGTACAGTTTGCACAGTTAGAGTAAGGTGAGAAGACATGCATTAAATGCGTTGCAGGCAGTTCTAAGGATAATACATTTTAAATGAAAACGGTTTCTGCTGAATTTTCCTTAAGAATTTATGACGGGAAATAAATGTGGTTCATGCCACTGAATGCAAGCTACTAAGTTAATAAATGCACACATGCTTCTGAATGAAATACAGAACATAATACGCAAACCTCTTCAGCTGAACCTGATGGTCAACTTTTTACCAAATCAAATCAGGAGAATCTTTGTGATACTGAAGTTATCACGTTCCCCCTTACTTTGTACTGTATGATTCACCCTACTGGAGCAAGTACTGAATTGGACTTTCTAAATTATCGTACTGAATTTTCTTATTGATTCGAGTCAGTAGGATCTAGTAGACCTAGCTCGACTGATAGTTCTCTGAACCTGTTCTCAGGAAGCGGTTTGGTCAAGATGCCCGTGCTTTGCTTATCAAGCATGGGATTTTCTCCATCCCGATATCCTTCTTTCGACATGGTCTCGGATGAAGTGGTGTCGGATGTCCATGTGCTTGCATCTCGTATGAAGAACTCGGGTTTTGAAGTTATTGCAACCGCACCGGTGGAGTTGCGTAGATGGGCACTTCATCTTGAGTGATACCATAATCACGCAGCTTGATGTCGAAGCCAAAGGATTTGGGCGCAAAGAACTTCCGACACCATATACTCGCCCAAAGAAGGGACATTGCTACTGAATGTTGTTTCTTTGAAAACCATGATATCAACTTACTGCCTAGGAACTGACACGTTCCAGAAGTTGACTTTCGATCTATTCTTCATCCTGCATAATCAGCCTCAGAATATCCAGTTAGAACAATATTATCATCAACAAGATACCATAACCCAGCTTCAGGTGTTCCCTTCAGGTATCGAAGAATCTTCTTTGCTGAGTCTAGATGACTTCGCTTGGGATTCGCCTGAAATCTTGCACATACACCTACAATATAAGTTATGTTAGGTCTGCTTGCTGTTAAATATAATAAAGAACCAATAATAGCTCTATAATCAGTAGAGTTAACAAAAGCTCCCTCTTTGTCTAGATCGATTTTAAAATTTGTGTTCATCGGGATCTTGACTGGATTGCTTGAGTCGCAACCAAATGTCTTCAGGAGATCTCGAGTGTAGTTTGCTTGGTTGATGAATATTCCTTCAAATGATTGTTTTACTTGAAAACCAAAAAAGTAGTTCATTTCTCCCATCATGGACATCTCGAACTTCTCCTTCATTCTTTTCTTGAACTGTTGACATATAGTGTTGGTCCCGAGTGTACGGTCAGGTGTAGAGGGGGGGGGGGTGAATACACCTGAATCCAATTTTCTCAACTTCGAACACAAACAAGCCATGTTCAGAAAGTGCCAGATCAAATAATTCGAAGACCAAATAGCCGTTTCCGAATCGTGTGTGGCAAAGAATCTCGACTCTACCGAGATCTTCTAGCCGACCGAGTCGAATCCGCATCAAACAGTAGAGTTCCCAGGTGCGGAAAAGTGTAGGCCCAAATCGCTGAGTGGAAAAACCGTTTTAGCAAGTCTCGCCTCAAGAATAGACAGCTTCAAGATGCCGAGACAAGCTTGTATGATTTTAAAGTAGGTTTTCAGCATGAACAAGAAAAATCAATGCAACAAGAATCGTAAAGCAATAACAAGACACGTATTTTTAAAGTGGTTCGGATATCAATCGATCCTACGTCCACTATCCCGAAAAGTTCGAGGAGGCTATTTATTATACCGAGTTAGTCTCGCCGCCTTGTGCACATGTGACAATGCCGTGGCTTGGGGATTATATCGAGCAAGTCCCGCTTACAAAGGCATCAAACTAAAGTGTTTGACAAACTTCTCCAACTATGAAGGAGTCCTTTTACAATAAGGATCGGGTTCAAATATGAACTCCTTCGTCTAAGCTATAAGTATATTCCCGCTGAGCTTAGGGTTAGAGGGATAGGGAATGAGAGAGTGGCTTCTAGATCGACGAACAAACGAAATAAGCTTTAGGTTCGTGTATCATCGATTTGGATACTAGAGGCTCTTCTAACAGCTTTAGCTTGGTTCCCCATGAGCCGAGAAGGTAGTCTTTCGCGGGAGATAGATCTTCAAGTTCTTGCGGAAGACTTAGTGGTTTTCTCGGTTCTAGCTCGTTTCAATGCTTGTGTTTGTTTTCGTCGTTGCTTATGCGCATCTCTCTCTCTTTTTTTTTAAATGTCCCTCTATTTATAGAGCAGTAGATTGGAAAAGATCCGTTGGAGACGATCTTCCTTTCTCTCTCTCTTTTGGTAGCAAACGGCTCTTTTGAAGTAGGTAACAAAGTGTACTTTCACACCTTTTTAGGTAAAGGGTTTACCGCAGCCTTTAGCAGTGAGAAGACACGTGTGTTCTTGTCATTCGTCGAGGTGGATAGAGTGGTTGAGACAAAGACAGCAAACCGAAGCCGACTTCTCTCTTCCTCGTATATGACAATGCCGATTGTCTTTCAAAAGTATTTCGACGCTTCCGACCGTCGCCGATGTCGAGTCCGATCCCGTATTCGCAGGTAGATAGCCGAGGAAAGTCTATCGAAGATCAGCCCCGAGTTCGCTGAATCGCCCCCGCCGAGTCCGGCTCCACCGACTCTTTCAAGCATATCGCTCCCGCCGAGTCCAAAGATCACCGAGTCTTCTACTCTCGGTGTTAAGGCGTATAATCTACCGAGCGCCTTGATCGGAGCAGAGTGTCTACCGAGTCCGAAACCTCGTAGACAAATAACGATTACAACGGAATGGTTCACCAATCGATAGTGGTTTTGGGATGTTCAAATCTTCTCAACAATCGAGCACTAAGCCGCCGAGCATGGTTCAAGATAGAAGATAGAATCATTTCCCACTAAGTGAGACTATGCCGAGGACAGTAATCATCACCCAACAATTTCCCCTATTTGATGATGCCAAAACCTATCATCTATGCTAACACTAAACAAACAAAACAGAGCCCCTTACAATATTACGTGTAAGATCAAATGGAGTTGTTCCAACAGCTTCTAGACTACCGAGAGAACAAGGGCAAAACACAATTTCCCCCATTACATAGAAACTAGACTAGCGTAATCCAACAAAGTAATAAACCGACAAGAAAGTAAATAGTAGTGAGTGTGTGAGTCAAGAATCACTTAAAGCGATTCCGAGTGTTAAAGCATAATACAAACACGGCCGGATAGACAACAAGTGGTTGTCGATCCAAAATCGATTTGTATATATGAGTGATTCAAACCAAGATAATTACAAATCTTGCTAAGCTAGGAAGATCGTAACTAAGCCTAGGAGCCCTTAAACTACTTGATCCCGTCCATGAATCCTTCGGGACAAGGCCTCGGGCAAGCCGGCACTCCATACATCCGGTATGTGTTCTTTCGCCCTTCAAGTATGCAAAGAAAGTCCGCCGGCTCATCTTCGCCCAGCTTCTCTTTTTGATGCAAAGATACTTCACTTCAGCCTTCTATTACTCCAAAGTGATTGAGTCATCATTTCTTCTTGGCGTGAGGTATGATTCTCGGGGCTCTAGAACACCGACTTCTATACCTTCGCATACGGCTTTATGCAAGTATATGTATGGATCGTGTTCCCGTTATCATCATCCATTCTCGTGTAAGCATCGGGCCTTAGTCATGTCGGGCCGTAACCTCCGTAAATAATTGCGCATTCCTATCTCTCGAGTAAATTGAAAGTGTATCCAATTGTCCTGCCTTTGGCCATCTCGTGCGATTTCGCATCGGCTGGCTTCCCGAACCTTCGTATCGATAAGGAATATCGCCTTTTGAAGGTACTCTCACCGGCCTCTTCCTCGCCCCTTTTCCCCGCTTCAAGGTCTCCGCCTCCCGCATTCCCGTCTCGGGCAACCGAACTTGTCTAGCCTATTCGCCTCTATATAAGTATCTCGTTCATTTGGTCGAATATGGCCTCAATCTCATCATCTTGGGCTTCAGCTGGCTTTTCGAGGAATGTCTTCGCATTCAAAGCAGGGGCACTTGATTTTTCTTTTCGACGTACCCCCGCTTCTCGCCGCTTTGCCGCTTTTGCTCCTTCTCTTTCTCCCTATCTTCTTCATCCTCGATAATCGCTTCTTGGAGGTATCCTAGCAAGCTTTCTTCCTCCTCGAGCCGGAGATTTTGTCTTTCCTTTCGACAAAGCTTAGACTTTGGTTTATTAGCAGCCTTCTATTTCAAAGAATCTCCCTTGCCGCCTTCTCATCGCCGCAATGTATCTCTTCGTTTTCTTGGCCGGAGGGGTTGGGAGAGTCAGCACTTTCTTGCCTTTTCCCCGAACAGTGGAGGGAGAGGAGCCTCTTCCTCTTCTCGACTCTTCCTCCCGCCAAACTTACTCGCAACCTCCTTGATAATATCGCCGGAGTCCGGGTCGCATGAGTAGCCCGGGTTCCCGAGCCACTGGGGCCGCGCTCTTAGCCGTGCTCGCAGCCAAGACACCCCGGGCCTTACCCTCCGTCCGAAGTCTGGAGCTTGAGTCCCGCTTATCTCGCCCACGTACTTGGTCTTTTCTCGATCTCATGAAGCTTTCCCCTTAAGTAATTTGGCAAGCCAGCTTTGGTAGGGTCGGCTTCTCGCATCTTCTCTTTTCCTTCCCCTTTTTGGCATCATCAATTGCAGCCGGGGTAGGGACGAGTACCTTCTTGTCTAGGCGTTTGTAGACGCCGGACAGCTTCGTCCAAACCGCATGGATCTTTGTCGCCGCCAAGTGCAGCTCATTCCTCTCATTAGCCGCTTCCTCCGAGTATTGCTTATGGGAGAGGTCAGCACCGCCTTGAATTCCGTCGCCTTCTCGTAAATCTTATCCTCCCGTGGAGGTTGAGCTTGTTCAAGAAGCATGTGTATCCTTGTCCCGGGATTTCCCTCATCGCCTTCTGTGCCCCCGAATCATCGGGCGGATCTTGACCATCGTGGTCCGATCCATCTCGGGGTGCCGAGCCGGCTGCTAGCCGCCCGTCATGTATGATTGCCAAAGCATAGCAGCCCTCGTGTTCTCCATGGTGCCGAGGTCGAGCAGCTCGTAGTAGCCTATTTGCTCCCTCAACTTTAATTCTTCTTCATGAAGCCGCCGGCAGTGAGTAGTGGAGTACTAGACGTAGTAGCCGGGGCCACTCCCGAAATCGCAAAGAACATGTGGAGCCTTGCCGATTTTGCAATGAGCAACAAATCGTAGTAGTCAAGAAGCTCGGAATCTATAGAAGAATCTCTCGGATGCTCGGGATACGATCACCGAAGCTTCCATCCCAATCGTCTCTTCTTCGATGCCGTCTCGCACTCCAAGTCTACGGGAGACGCCCGAGTCTCAAGCAGAGGCACACCGCCGAGTGGTGGAACCGAGAGGGGGCCGTCAAGACGCCGAATCTCTTCGCTATGTGCTTCGTAGCATCCCCTTGTTCCACTTCTACGGGTTCCTCGCTGGAGACGGCCTTCTCCACCGATCGAGTCTTCTCGATGATTCTCGACTCGCCTATCGCCCGCCGAGGCCGAATAGGTTGCCGAGTAGCCCGAGCAAGCAGAACTTCGGGGAGAGACCTCGTGTTCCGCAGGCACGTCCGGAACGGCTTTCCTCGCTTTCTTAGCTGGTGCCTTTGGAGTTTTTGGCCGGAGGTGTTCTCTTCTTCGAGGGTGTAGCCTCGCCGAGGCTTAGTCCGCCGAGTTACGGCCGAGGGACTTGACCCGATCCGCCGAAGAGCAAGCAGCCTTGTTGTGGAATCCGACCTTCTTCACATTAAAATACTCGTTGTCATTGTAGGTTATCGGGTTTAGATCCGCAGTAAATCCTCTATCATTATGGGACACCTTCACCATAAAGAAGCTTGCCCTTTACACTCGCCGTGTAAGAGGCCTTGTCGAATTTCGGCCGCCCGAGCCATGAATTCACTGGGATAAAGAACTCCGTCCAATTGATCTCGAGCTCTATCATATATGGCCATCATGAGCCGGATCTTGAGCCTCGATACTTGATCGAATGAGCCTCGCTTGGCCGGTCGGCAGAGCCGCGTGACAATATAAGCCAAAGCTCAGCATCGAGGCAAAGATGTTGTTTTTAGGAAAAGCAGCTATGAAGGTTGTGGGCTTTCCACGTAATATTGTAAAGTAGTCATCTACAAGATCATCATCGTACCCCCACAAGATCGGGCTCCTTCGTAAGGCGCATCAAAACTTCTCTTTAGCGCCTTTCTGATTGATATTTCGCTTCAAAGATCGGAGAAGCATCCTTGATCTTGTGAACGACGAATCTTCCGATTATGTCCCCGCCTACTGAGTCAGAGTTAAGATAAACTTCGGCCACCTGCCTCGGGAGGAAGTATGTCGGTTTCCTTGAAAGAAAACTTTCAAGCCCTGACTCTCTAAGAGCCGAGAAGATCTCGTCCATATAATCGAGATCACAAAGCGCCGAACTCCATGGTTAGCTCGAACCAAACACGGCCCTTGTCCGAGATTTCTTACATGTTAACCGGAGCAGTACAACCGAAACATTTTTACTTGCCATTGTACTGTTACACTAGCATTTATCAAGATCGATTTAAATAAAAAACAGCTTGTATAGCGATTCTCGAAAAAGAAAATTAATTTGTGTAGCGCTTGTAATAAGCATACCAAAAGAGAGATTGAGATTCTCGAAAGGATATGCAAGAGGGGATTGCAAGAAATGATCTCAGAATTTTCGGATGCAGAGGATTGCAACAAATGATCTAAGATATGATCGAAAAATATATATCTAACGTGAAGGTGAACGGTTTTCGATCAAAGGCAAAATTTAAATCTCGCTTTATGATATGGACGGTTAAGATCGATATTAAAAAAGGTAATGATCACAGTAGCCGCCTAAGTCAAAGCCGCTTGTAATTTGCCTAAGTAGTAACTATGAGATGACATGCATTCAACGCGTGGCGTAATTCAAAGATACTTACGCATAGAATGTCGTGCATTAAATGAGAGTCGTTTTCATTAAATGACAAATTTTAAGATAATTAATACCATGCCGAATCTCGAATTATAAGTGCGGAATACTGTCTCTATTAGTTACTACCGAGTAGAGATACGCAAACCCGTCACCGAAGATAGTAGTCACCGATACCTCATGTAGATGGTTGCTGATTCTCTACGTACTTGTTATACTCAGTATTGAGAGTGAACATTCCCCCTTACCGAAATGGTCCTCTCTTGAAGACTCTTACCGACCGGGGTCGAAGAGGTCCAAAGCAGACCTAGCTCTACCGAAAGTTCTTTCAACTGATTCGCCTAGAGGTTTGGTCGAATATCGCCCCTTTGTTTGTCAAGATGGATCTTTTCCATCCCGATATCCTTCTTTTCGACATGGTCACGAATGAGGTGATGCCTAATGTCCACGTGCTTGCATCTCGTGTGTAGTACAGTGGTTCTCGAGTGATTGCAATAAGCACCGGTATCGCCGCAGTAATATCGGCACCTCATTCTCGAATGACGCCATAGCCTCTTAGCCGCCGTCTCGCCCAAAGGATTTGGGCGCAACAACTTCCGGCAGCCCATGTATTCAGCCCCGCAGTCGACGTGGCTACCGAGTGCCGCTTCTTTGAAAACCATGAGATCGCCTACCGCCTAGGAACCGACAAGTTCCCCGAAGTTGATTTTCGGTCAATTCTACATCCCGCATAGTCGCATCGAATAGCCGCTAGTTCAATATTATCATCACCGGATACCATAAACCTACGTCGTGTGCTCGAGGTAGCGGAGAATCTTCTTTACCGAGTCCATGTGGCTCGCTTAGATTCGCCCGAAATCGAGCGCAGATGCCTACAAAGATAAGTTATGTCGAGACGAGTAGCCGTTAGATATAATAAGGAACCAATTATCGCACGAAATTCAGCCTTTGGTCTATCGATACTCCTCTTTATCAAGATCGATTTTCATATTCATGTTCATCGGGATCTTGATAGGTTTGCCGGATGTGCAACCGAATCTTTTGATGAGGTCTCGAGTGTATTTGCCTTGTTAATGAACGTTCCCTTTTCGGATTGTTTAACTTGAAAGCCGAGGAAATAGTTCATTTCACCCATCATCGACATCTCGAACTTGTCCTTCATCATTTTCTCAAACCGCCGACACATGACGACGTTCTTGATCCGAAGATAATGTCGCCTACATAGATCCGCACGAGTAATAAGTCGTCTTCCAATCGAATGCCGAACAACGTGCGATCTATCGCGCCTTTCTCGAAAACCTTTCGAAGAATAAACCTCGACATGGTATCGTACTCAAGCCCCGGGTGCTTGTTTTAACCCATATAGAGCCTTTCTCGAGTCTATAAACCTCGATGTCCCCGCCGAAAGCCGGGCGGTTGTTCTACATAGACTTCTTCTTTCAAGCACGCCGTTCGAGAACGCAGACTTCACATCCATTTGATAGACTCGAATCTTTGATGTGTTGCGTAGGCTAGGAATAGTCTCGATTGCTTCCAATCTTGCAACCGGAGCGAATGTCTCATCGAAATCTATTCCCTCGCCTCGACAAGTAGCCTTTCGCCACGAGCCTCGCTTTGTTCCTTACTATAACGTTGTTTTCATCTCGCTTGTTCTTGAAGACCCATTTTGTTCCAATGACGTGTTAATGCCGTGGTCTCGCCAACAAGCTCCCAAACTTCGCTTTCTCGTGAACCGATTCAGCCTCCTCCCGCATAGCTATGATCCAGCCAAGATCTTTAAGTGCATCCTCAATCGTCCGAGGCTCTTCGCAGACAAGAAGCGTGAATATAATGCGCTTTCTCCTCGACGTAACCGGATCTTGTCTTGACTTTTGCCGAAGGATCTCCAATGATTAGATCGGGAGTGTGAGCATCTAGCCACGATCTACGATGTTTCACCTCTTCATCCGAAATTTGATCAACATAGATAGTAGGTGAGTTAGGCATTTCGCTTGTACTATTCTAAGATTGAAGCAATTCAAGAATGAGAGTGTGATCTACCGAGTTTCCTGTGTTCGGGGGCATTCACTCGAGAACATTAATAGATGTTCCCCCCGAGTTGTTACTTCTCGCAGTGGTCTCAGCTACCTCTAAGGTTTCTTCATCGACCTGAAGTTACCCGGGATCGACTCGCTCGAGAGAGTCAATCTGCTCAGCCTACTTGCTCGCCGGTTGAGATTCAGCAGACTTGTCTTCGCTTTCTTCGTCCGAATCATCATCCCAACATAGCCGGATCTTTTCAGGTTTGTCTTTTTAAGTTTAGATCCCGTAGCCGCTTACCGATGTCCTCGTATTCGTAGTTAGAGTTATTGCTTCTGTCTTCAGTAGCAAACTCATTAAAAACAACATGAGGGCTTTCCTCCACGCAAAGAGTCCGATAGTTGAATACTCGAAAGCTTTGCCGACCCGAGAGTATCCTAAGAAAACTCCCCGATCCGACTTGCTATCAAAAGTCTTCAGCTGATCTTTCCCATTATTGTGGATAAAGCATGAACAACCAAAGATATATAAATAAGATAAAGAAGGCTTCCTACCGTTCCATAGTTCATATGGTGTTCTCTTATGCTGCTTTGTCTGTAGAGATCGGTTCTGAGTATAACATGCAAGGCCGGTTGGCGCTTCGCCCTGCACTGGGCCGGGAGTCCCGAGTCCGGCGAGTAGAGTTCTAGCCGCTTCTTTGAGAGTCCTGTTCTTTCGTTCAGAACTCCATTCTGCTGAGGTGTGGGGGCAGCCGATGTCTCATGCTCTATTCCTTCTGCTTTGCAGAACTCCTCTACCATGGAATTCAGCAACTCCATTCTGCTGAGGTGTGAGGGCTTTCTTCCAGGCAAAGGGTCTGATAGTTGAATACTCTGAAAGCTTTGCTGACCCGAGAGTATCCTAAGAAAACTCCCTGATCTGACTTGCTATCAAAAGTCTTCAACTGATCTTTCCCATTATTGTGAATAAAGCACGAACAACCAAAGATATGGAAATAAGATAAAGTGGGCTTCCCGCCGTTCCATAGTTCATATGGTGTTCTCTTATGCCGCTTTGTCGCAGAGATCGGTTCCGAGTATAACATGCAAAGGCCGCCGCCGCTTCGCCCGCAATTTGGTCGGGAGTCCCGAGTCCGCGAGTAGAGTTCCCGCCGCTTCTTTGAGTGTGCGATTCTTTCGCTCAAAGAACCCCGTTCGCCGAGGGGTGCGCGCAGCAGATGCCTCATGCTCAATCCCTTCGATTTTGCGTAACTCCTCTACCATGGAATTAAGGAACTCAGTCCTCCGTCGAACGAATTTTGATTATCTTGGTGTTCTTCTCAACACCGAGCTTTTTCGTAAGCGTTGGTAACTCGTTTTGACGTCGACTTATCGGGCAATGAATATGACCCATGTGTAGCGCGAGTAGTCATCGATGACCACTAAAGCATACTTCTTCCCTCCGATCATCACCGGAGAGACCGGACCGAACAAATCCATATGTAGTAGCCGAAGGATTCCATCAATGGAAGGAGATGGAACAGTGGATTTTGATTCCTTGTTTGCTTTCCCTTCGCACATGCTTGATACCGAGTGTCTTTGCCGAATACTTCATTCGGCAGCCCTCTTTCTAGAGTGTTCCTTGCTAGTTTGTTGAGCGTTTTGAAGTTGAGGCGGCCGAGTCTCCTATGCCAAAGCCATCCCGTACGGTTGTCGTTCTTCGCCAACGCACAAGCTTCCCGTGTCCCGCCGAGTTCCGGCCGCCTACATATATATTCTTTTTATGCGAACCTCGATAACACCGTTTTCCTTGTGGATTTATCAACGACATCACGTAAAAACCAATGTCAAAAATCACTCTATTCGAGTTATCACGTAATTGACTAACAGAGAGAAGATTATGCTAAAGTCCTTCAACATATGATACTCTAGGAACCGTGGGCGGCCCAATGCCGAGTGCTCCATATCCTCTTGTATAGCCTTTGCATTGTCTCCAAACTCGATTCTCGGGTCCTTCTTCGCCTATATAATTCTTCGCAGGTTCCTTTGGTACGTCATATGTCTTGAGCATC
The DNA here is from genome assembly GCA_028984105.1 of Lavandula angustifolia. NCBI lineage: Eukaryota > Viridiplantae > Streptophyta > Magnoliopsida > Lamiales > Lamiaceae > Lavandula > Lavandula angustifolia. The sequence goes on from CM054822.1 coordinate 9,032,311, forward strand.
CACCGTCCACATACCAAGGATCTTTATGCACCCGCAAAACGCAATTATATTCGAGTACCCTTTATTTTGTTTTTGGGTCCTTAGATGTTAGTTTTAGTAACCCAAATCTGTCTAACAACCCCGGTGGTTTCGCATGCTTTCTTTCCACTGAAGTCAACATACTTGACCACCGGATCGGTCAAAGCCGACTTCTTAGCCGCTCGTGTTCGGGAGTCCGGATCTTCCCGAGCCGGCGGATCGCCGACCTTTGCCTTTTGTGCGATTTTCTCGACTCTTAGAACCTCTACGTACTATAGGATCATACCGAGCCGGAAGTTGCAACCGAGGTGGTCCATACCGACGCCCCACTTAACTCGCTAGTTCCCCTCGACCGAACCGGGGTGTCTGGTACCGATCTTCCGGTCGAATACCGATGCGTAGGATGAGGTGATTTCATCTTTTGTTTGTTCTTTGGCCGAGGGGTTCGGAACATTTGTATTGATTGTTTCCCCTCGAACAAACCTATCGCTAGACGCACTTCGAGTGTACGGAGGCGTATGAGGAAGCTTCCCCGGTTGAAGCCAAGTCCTTCCTTACAAGTGCTTGGGCATGTTGCTTGCAAGCATAGCCTCCAGCCTTCTTTTCGCCGCCCATGTAATGCTCTAGCCATCAAGCTCTTCCGCACATCATCACTCTTTTCGCATGTCGTGCTTGGTCCGAAGTCCCGACGCTTCTTGCTTCAGAGACTCGGCCAAGATCTTTTGCGCCAAGTCATTGGTCAAAATTGAAATTCGATCTTCTTGATGCCGAGACTTGGCCATCGAGAGTTTATCTCCACCCCGAGTCTCAACACAAGTCCTTTCGCTTCGCAGCGGCCCGACTCTCCCGAGAAAGTCTCCGATTCTCCACTTTCGTGGTATCCACCTCGAAGAGTCTTACCGAGCCGTGCACTCATTTGAATTTGTTCATCTAATAATTCTTCATAGGCGGTCGTGATGTCCAAATTCCCATCTCGCACCCGAAACAGTTGTCGTGTGTGCAAGGTGAAGAGGAATTAAGTGGTTCATGAGAATTTACCTCATCCTCTTCTCCCCGCCATTAGGCACTTTTTAGTAGCTTCTTCAGCCTTCAAGCTCTAAGGCCATAAAAGCCGCTTCATCATCCGATGAATCCATGAAGGAGTCGACTTTTCTCGAGTCATCTCGAGATTTCGCTTGCAATTTAAGATTGTCTCTTTTGGCGAATTTCTCTCTCCTTGCCTTGTGTGGCGCGCTTCAAAGACTACCGAGCTCGTGACGTACCATATTGATAATGTCCCGGCTTTTTGCAGCTAGTAGCAAGCGATGACTCTTTCTTCTTTGTTTTCGCTATCCTTTGATGGTGCCGAGTCATCCTTCTTCTCGCATTCGTGAGGATTGTGAGTCGGGAGTGCATTTTGGCGTATAATCTCGACTTACCTTTTGTGTCTCGGTGATGCTTTAGCCGGCTTTTCGCGCCTCTCCTTCTCTTTCTCGATACTTCATGGCGAGCAAACACAGCATTTCCGAGCGAGACTTCCTTCTTGTAAGTCGTTGAGTGAAGGTTCGGCCTTACTCATTGCCTTGCTCGCCGCGGGAGATGCCGCGCCGACCGACGCTTTGAAGGCATGGTCAATTATTTTGTCGCCTTTTTGCTTTCGTTGTGGTCTCGCCGAACTCAAACTCTTTCGCCTCGAAGTTCGAAAAGATATGGTCGGGAGAGACAACATCTAAATCGAACGACGCAATAAAGTGGCAAAAGGTGTCCAAAGGTCCGTCCCAAAGTGCCCTCGCATCTTGAGATTCATCTCTCGGCTGCCGAATGTCTTTCCCACTCGTTGATGGAGTTCATCGATTTGTGAATCTCGACATTTAGATCTTCTATTTTGTCACCAGCATAAGAGACAAATTTTCCAAGCCTTTTGGAGTTCCGGGCCGCCGCTTGTTAGCTTTTATCTTCTGAGTTCCACGACTCAGTAGCGCTAGAGCGTCCCAGAGTTCCTTTGCAGTTTTGCATTCCTGAACCCTACCAAGATACGAATCACTTAAGGTGGTTAGTATAGCGTTTCTGGCGACACGGTCTAAGTTATGAAGTTTCTTCTCCTCGAGGAGTGAAGAGACTTCGCCTTTGGGAATCTTCTTCCCTGGCCACCATTCCTCCTCCAAAGAAGCTTGCATCCTGAGTCACGACGCTATCGATCATAGGAACGATAGGCCCTTCCTCATGTACTTCAGTCATATTATCGTGGAGGGAGGTCAGATATGCTTCCATCCTGACCCGCCATACCCCATAGTTCTCTACTGAGAACATAGGTACCATCCTTATACCTGACATATCAGCCATGAAGAATAATGATATGAATGTAGAGTGATATGCAAAGTGAAAATGATTTTCCGGATCCGCTCAAGTAGACCGCTTTCAAGATAACAAGAGTCTTAAAGAACTCCCCGCCTCGATACCAATTGTTGGTCCCAAGTGTACGGTCAGGTGTAGAGGGGGGGGGGTGAATACACTTGAATCCAATTTTCTCAACTTCGAACACGAATAGTCCTGTTCAGGAAAGTGTCGTACTGAAATAATTCAGCAGACCCAATAGTTGTTCTGAATCGTGTGTGGCAAAGAATCTGACTCTACCGAGATCTCGCTAGCCGACCGAGTCGACCCGCATCAAACAGTAGAGTTCGGGCAGTGCGGAAAAGTGTAGGCCCAAATCGCCTGAGTGGAAAAATCGCTTTTGAGCACGTCCCGCCCGCAAGAATAGACAACTCAAGATGCCGAGATAGTTGTATGATTTTAAAGTGGGTTTTCAAGATGAACAAGAAAAATCAATGCAACAAGAATCGTAAAGCAATAACAAGACACGCATTTTTAAAGTGGTTCGGATATCAATCGATCCTACGTCCACTATCCCAAAAAGTTCAGGAGGCTATTTATTATACCGAGTTAGTCTCGGCCGCCTTGTGCACGAGACAAAGCCGTGGCTTGGGGATTATATCGAGCAAGTCCCAGGCTATAAAGGCATCAAACTAAAGTGTTTCGACAAACTTCTCCAACTATGAAGGAGTCCTTTTACAATAAGGATCGGGTTCAAATATGAACTCCTTCGTCTACTCTATAAGTATATTCTGTTGAGCTTAGGGTTAGAGGGATAGGGAATGAGAGAGTGGCTTCTAGATCGACGAACAACTGAAATAAGCTTTAGGTTCGTGTATCGTCAATTTGGATACTAGAGGCTCTTCTAACAGTTTAGCTTGGTTCCCTATGAAGCCGAGAAGGTAGTCTTTCACGGAGATAGATCTTCAAGTTCTTGCGGAAGACTTAGTGGTTTTCTCGGTTCTAGCTCGTTTGAATGCTTGTGTTTGTTTTCGTCGTTAAGCTTATGCGCATTCTCTCCCTTTTTTTCTTGAAATGTCCCTCTATTTATAGAGCAGAGATTGGAAAAGATCCGTTGGAGACGATCTTCCTTTCTCTATCTCTTTTGGTAGCAAACGGCTCTTTTCAAGTAGGTAACAAAGCAGTACTTTCACACCTTTTTAGGTAAAGGGTTGATCGCAGCCTTTAGCAGGTGAGAAGACACTTGTGTTCTTGTCATTCGTCGAGGTGGATAGAGTGGTTGAGATAGCACAGACTTCAAGGCAAACTGAAGCTGACTTCTCTCTTCCTCGTATATGACAATGCTGATTGTCTTTCAAAAGTATTTGACGCTTCTAACCGTCGCCGATGTTGAGTCTCGATCCCGTATTCGCAGGTAGATAGCCGAGGAAAGTCTATCGAAGATCGCCCGAGTTTAGTGAATCAGCCCCGCCGAGTCCAGCTCCACCGACTCTTTCGCATATCGCTCCCGCCGAGCTCCAAGTATCACTGAGTCTTCTACTTCTGGTGTTAAGGCAGACAATCTACTGAGCGCCTTGATCAGAGCAGAGTGTCTACTGAGTCTGAAACCTCAGAGATAAATAACGATTACAATGGAATGGTTCACCAATCAGATAGGGTTTTGGGATCTTCAAATCTTCTCAACAATTAGAGCACTAGGCTGCTGAGCATGGTTCAGTATAGAAGATAGAATCATTTCCCACTAAGTGAGACTATGCTGAGGACAGAATCATCACCCAACATATAGTCACGTTCCTGCACCCGAAAATAATGTCGTCCACGTATATCTGCACTAGTAGAATGTTATCACCTGACTTAATGCTGAACGGAGTGCGATCTATTATCCCTTCTGAATACCAAGCCCTGGGTGCTTGTTTTAACCCATACAGAGCTTTCCGGAGTCTGTAAACCTGATGTCCCTACTGAAAGTCGGGCGGTTGTTCCACATGGACTTCTTCCTTCAGTACGCCATTGAGAAACGCTGACTTAACATCTATCTGATATACTTTGAATCTTTGATGTGTTGCATAGGCCAGGAATAGACGAATGGCTTCCATCTGTCGACTGGAGCGAACATTTCATCAAAATCTATTCCTTCTGCTTGACAGTATCTGTTGGTCCTAAGACGTGGTTCAAGTCTAGCGAGGGGGGGGTTGTGAATATACCTGAATATAAATTTCTTTCTGAAACGCGAAGTCAGCTCTAGCTGAGTTTGCTAGTGAACTGAGTCAGACAACCAAATATGCTTCAGATCGCGTGGGCAGAAAAACTTCTACTGAGTTCAGCTCTACTGACTTTTGTTAGTCGAACAGTCGTTCAGTATCAGAGTGTGTGTGCGGAAGTGTAGGCCCTATGAAACGTCTCGATTAGAAAACACCGATTTTTATGCTAAGTTTTATGAAATACGGTTTGTATGCAGTATGATCAGTTAAAGCAAAAAGTAAATCAACACAATAATTTTTAAAGTGGTTCGGACACTCTGGGTCCTACGTCCACTGTCCTGACCAAAGCAGGATACTTGATATATTTATATTGAGCAAATCTCAGTTGGTCTGTTCACTGGACAGACGCAAACCTTGAAGTTTATACTGAGCAAGTTCTCAGTGATCTGAGCGTGAGACAAATTCTCTACTTATAGTCATAGTGACTTTTACAAGGGTTCAAACTTGAAGAGTTTGAGTCTTCTCCAACTAAGAGGAAGTTCTTACAAATAAGAACGGTTTCACAAGGATGTGAACTTCCTCGAGGTTTCTAAGCTAAAGAAATTACAATGAGCTTGCTTAGATAAGAGAAGGGGAACAAAATAAAACTCTAAGTGATGAACTAAAAGGGTTCTTCAATCGATGCTAGTTCTTTACTGGATTCTGCTTGAGATTGCTAAGACTTTGTGCGTAGAAAGCTTGGGTTCCCGATGTCGTCTCTGTATGGCGACTTCTCTTATTTATAGTCGTCGATCGTGAATAGATCCATTGGAGGGAGGTCTAGCCACATGTTGATACGACAAGGAAAATGACTCCTTTAATTTGATAGTTGTTGAGCAGGTACACTGTAGAGATTCTCCTCTTTTTCAATTTCAGAGCAGCTTTTGTCAGAGTAGATGGTCGCTGTCGGCTCCTTATTGGTCGAGGTAGATGGGTAGTTGAGACTTGTTAAACATCAAGGTTGACTTCCTCTGAATCCTCGGACCTTCAACTGAAGTGTCTTTCCTACTGACGTTCTTCGGATCATTCAGTGCATGGGCACGAATTCCTGGGCAGATTCAGCTGGGAATGGCTGTCCAGCTGACTTCTTCGATCTGGAGTTCTTCAGCTGAGCATAATGTCTTCTACTGAATCATGCAGCTACTGAACTCTGTCCTACTGAGTTCTAACAACTGAACTCGACTAGGCAATACAGATAGGAAGGTACAATATTCAGCTAGGGTTTTGGGATCTATCAAATCTAACAATTCTATAGATTCATCTACTGAATTTTTATCCCAACAGTATCCCTTGGCAACAAGTCGAGCTTTGTTTCTTACTATGACGTTGTTTTCATCTCGCTTGTTGTTGAAGACCCACTTGGTACCTATTACATGTTGGTGTCTAGGTTTGTCAACAAGCTCCCAAACTTCGTTTCGACAACCGGTTCAGCCTCCTCTTGCATGGCAATGATCCAGTCAGCATCGTTGAGCGTGTCCTCTATTGACTGAGGTTCTTCAGTGGACAAAAAGCAGGAGTAGAGAGCGCTTTCTCCTTGAATTAATCTGCATCTTGTCTTTACTGTTGTTGATGGATCTCCAATGATGAGATCAGATGAGTGAGAAGCAATTATGTGAGAAGGTTAGGATCTACCGAAGTTTTCGTGTTCGAGAGCATTTTTCTCGAGAACATTACTCGCTCCCCCCGAGTTGATATTCTCAGTAGAGGTCTCAGTGACCAATGGGGCTTCCTTATCGACCATACTTACCAGATATTGATTCTGCTCAGCAGAATCAATTAGGTCAGCTACTTTGCTTGTGGGATTGGTCTGAGTTTCTTCTTCGTCTGACTCATCATACCAATAATGTTAGATCTTTTCATTTTTGTCATTCAGCGTGGGATCCTGTAGATTGCTGCTGACATCTTTAGTATTTGTCTTCTTAGTTTTCCTTTCCTCAGTAAAAAACTCATCAAAAATAACATGAGGGCTTTCTTCCACGTAAAGAGTCCGGTACTTAAAGATCCTGAAGGCTTTACTAACTCGAGAGTATCCTAAGAACACTCCTTGATCAGATTTGCTATCAAAGACCTTTAACTGATCCTCTACTCTATTGTGGATAAAGCAAGGATAGCCAAAAATATGAAAATGAGAAATAGAAGGAATTCTCCCTTTCCATAGTTCGTATAATGTATTCATGTGTTGCTTTGTAAGTAGTGAGCGGTTCTGAGTGTAACAGGCGGTGTCAGTAGCATCAGCCCAGAACTTTGAGGGTAGTCCAGAGTCTGCTAGGAGCGTTCCTGCTGCTTCTTTCAACGTTTTGTTCTTCCGTTCTGCAAGACCGTTCTTCTGGCGAGTGCGAGCTACTGAAGTCTCGTGCTGAATCCCCTCAGTGTCACAAGTACTTTTTATGACTGAGTTGAGAAATTATGTCCCTCTATCTGAGCGAATTATCTGAATCTTGATGTCTTTTTCCACACTGAGTTTCTTCAGCAGTATCGGCAACTCAGTCTTGACATCAGATTTGTTGGCTATGAAGATAACCCATGTATATCTCAAATAATCATCAATAACGACGAGGGCATACTTCTTGCCTCTTATAGTCACTTGGGAGACTGGCCCAAACAAGTCTAAGTGGAGCAGTTGAAGGAATTGGTGGATTGCTTTTCTTTGTCGGTTTTCCCTTCAAGCATGCTTCACAGTTTTTATCTTTGATGAAAGCTTCATTAGGCAGTCCTCTAACTCTTAAGTCCCTAGCTAGCTTGGTCATTTCCTTGAAGTTCAGGTGACTGAGCCTCTTATGCCACAATCATCATGTTTTATCACTTGATTTCATTTGGGCAAGCAAGCAATCCTCTGGTTTGGCGGTGTTCTAGTTTGCAACGTAGATGTTCTTATTCCGCGAACCTGATAACACTGTTTTCCCTATAGATTTATCAATAACATCACAAAAACCAGTGTCAAAGGTAACTCTGTTAAGATTATCACAGAATTGACTGACAGAAAGGAGATTATGTTGAAGTCCTTCAACATATGTTACTCTTGGAACTGAAGCAGTCTCAATGTTCAGTGTTCCATATCCCGTTGTATAGCCTTTTGAGTTGTCACCAAACTCAATTCTGGGACCATCTTCTTGTACGTGATTGGTTAGCAAGCTCTTTTGATAAGTCATATGTCTTGAGCAGCCGTTGTCCATGATCTAAGGGTCCTGATGCACCTGCAAAACAGAAGCAATTTTAGGTACCCTTTGGTTCAGTTTGGGTCCTTAAGCATGAGTCGATGGTTTCGCGACCCAAATCTATCTGGCGACCTTGGGGGTTTCAGACACTTTCTTCTTCTGAACCTTGTCACTTTTCTTATCTACTGAACTCGGAGATACTGACTTTTTGGCAGCTTTGGCTTCAGGAGCTTTCTTCTTCTGAGGTTTTGTGTTCTTTCTGGCCTTGGGCTTATAATAGTATGGACCGTATTGTGCTGGATGCTCATACAGTGGTTCACCATACTAATCTGCCCATCTGAACTTCTTAGTTTCTCCTGAATTTGATCGTGGTGTTCTGGGGTTAGAACTCTTGGTTAGTTGCTTATTGTTTGGCTAAGGTGCAAAAATGTTCTGTTCATTTTTTGCCTGAGTTATAGGTTCAGTGACTTGAACTTTTCCTCTAACGAACCTATCAGCTAACATTTCCGAGCCTTTATAGGTAGAGGTTGAAGCTTCGTGAGTATAGCCGAGTCCTTCCTTCATGACGACTGGCCTTTGTGCTCTAAGCATGCTCTCTAACTTCTCCTTGGCTCCCAGGTATTGTTTAGTATCAGTCCTCACCAAACTTCATCACTTTTCCTAAGTGATTCATAATCCTTTTCAACTTCTGCGAGCTTCTGACTGAGTCTGGCTATCTCAGCATCTTTCTCAGAATTGTCCTTAGTCAGAACTGATATCTGAGTTTCTTGAAGCTGAGACTTAGTCATAAGAGATTCAATCTCTTCCTTCAGTCTTGCAACAAGATCCTCTGAATCAGTAGAGAGCTGACAATCAGAAGAAAGTCTCTGATTTTCAGCCATTACCTGTTCCAGTTCCTGAACAATTCTACTGAACTCTCTACTCAACTGAATCTGCTCCTCTAGTAGGTCGTCATATGCTTGAATCATGTCTAGAGGTTCACCTGTAGTTGAGCAAGTGTCGTATGGCTCTGTGAAGAGGAGGTTATAATTAGTTTAGAATTTGCCTCAGCCTCTTCTCCAGCCATCAGGCAGTGTTCAGTCGATGTTTCAGGATCTGATTCTCCGACCTCAACAGCAACAAATGCAGCTTCATCTTTAGAAAAATACATGAAGGTATCTTCCTCTATTGAGTCGTCGGATAGCTCTACGCAAATGTAGGTCTGCCTCCTTCGAGCAAATTTTTCTCTTCTGGCCTGCCATGCCGCTCGCTGGGCAGCTGAGAGCTCAGGACATTCATACTGGAAATGTCCTTCCTTTTTGTAGTTGTAGCACATAGTAACTCTGCCACCTTTTGCAGTTGAGTTGTTGGATGGATTAGCATCGGGTTCTATGTTCCTGCAATCAGGAGAAGGTTTAGATTCTTCCCTTTTATGATTATCTTTCTTACCTAAGGGAGAATATCTGTGATATTTCTTTAGCTTTCTGACTCTCTCCTTCTCCCTTGATATTTGAGAGCCATAAGCGCAAGACGCTCAGTAGGAGGGGGTCTCTGTGGATTTTGCTTCTGATGCACATACTGTCTTGCTAGCAGAACCGGGGTTGGCTCCTAATGTGCTGACTATTACTGTGAAAGCATGGTCAATTTGAGTGTCAGGTGGAGCACTAACGCACAATTGGAGTAGACTATGCTCGAACTCCTCAGTCTTTAGTTCGGAAAAGATAACATCAGGAGTTAAAGTATTAAGATCAGAACGTCGTAAATAAGTAGCAAATGGAAGCCACTTCAGTCGAGGTTGCGCTCTTAAGATCTTGGTGTTCATCTCTTTGTTGGTGAACACTCTCCCTAGCCTATTGATCATATTGATCTGGTTGGTGAATCTGACGCTAAGCTCGTTAATGGTTTCACTGGGCTCCATAGCAAAGTTGTCGGACTTTTGAAGCTCTAGCTCGAGCTTATTTTCCTTGATCTGCGGGGTTCCTTGGCTCAGTACAGCCAGGGCATCCCAAAGTTCCTTTGCTGTCTTGTAATCTTGCACTCTCACGAGGTGAATCACTGAGTGTTGTCAGGATTGCATTCCGCTACTCGGTCAAGATTGTGCAGTTTCTTCTCTTCCGGTGTGAAGGCAGATTTATCTTTGGGAACCTTTTGCACCAGTTTGTGCTCCTACACCTCCCACAGCTGCATATTATACACTGTCAATCATGGAAATGATAGGTCCTGTTTCAAGGACATCTGTCATGCTGTCATGCAGTGATGTAAGGTGCGTCTCCATTCTCACGCGTTATACCGTATAGTTCTCCACCGAGAACATAGGTACCATCCGAATACCTGACATATCAGACATTTTGGGTAAGACTATAAGGATATATGAAGAGATGCTTGTGCAGTGAAACCATTTTCAGGACCTGTTCGAGTAGACCAGTAGGTTTTTCAAAAATGATGATCAGGAGAACACCGCTCTAATACCAATTGTTGGTCTGGAGACGAGTGTCAGGTGTAGATGGGGGGGGAGTGAATACACCTGATTACAAGTTTTTCCTCAAACGCGAAGGTCAGCTGAGCTGAGAAATGTGACTGAATGAACAGTGACAAATAAGAACCTTCTGATCGGGGGTCAGAGTGTCTCAACTACTAAGTCTGTTCTACTGACTTCTGTTAGTATAGAGAGTTCAGTGCGGATAAGTGTGGGGCCCGTAGGACTTCGTCTCTTTTGAAAACGTGTATTCGAAAACCAAAGTTGTTTTGACTAGTGCACTTTTTATTACGTCTTTTGCAAAATATGAGTTTGTAAATCGGCTTGAGTGCAATGCAATAAAATAATAAATGACACAAGTAATTTTTAACGTGGTTCAGATATGCAAGATCCTACGTCCACGGTCCTGCAGAACATGAGTTCTTGTTGATTAATCTGAGCAAGCCTCAGCAAGGAATCTGTACGCAGGACATACCCTTCTAAGTTATAGTCCTTACCGACTTTACAAATCAAACCGAAGTTTGAAGGGGAGGGGATTTTTAACAACAATGAAGGAGTTCTTACAATAAGAACAATTCCCAGAAAAAGTGAACTCCTTCGAAGGTTTTAAGCTATGGATATAACAGTGGAGCTTAGATAGAGAATAGGGAACTAAAGAATCTCTAGAGAGAAGAACTACGAACATTCAACCAAGCAATTTCTTCGCTGGATTGACTTTAATGCGCTAGAGAGTTTGTATGCAATGAGCTTGTATTCCCTTGATGTCCCGTGTGTTGAGCTTGGAGACACTTCTCTATTGATAGCCGTGACCCAGGCATGTATTCGTTGGGGAGGACGATGCCACGTGCCACAAACTTCCAAGAAAAATGACCATAAGTTTTCGAAAGAGCGCCGCAGAGTAGTTGGCTTCTGTACATGAGAGCAGCTTTAACGTCCGAGCAGGTAAGGCTTTGGTTGCTTCTCATTGGCCGAGGTTTGTGTAGGTGAGACTTGTCAAACATCAGTCTTCATCTGAGTTGACTGTCACTGAACCTCGTATTGAATAAATTCTACTGACATTCGAATGATAATAGTCGGGCAGTTGTTTCCATGTCGGATCTACAACTGAGTTGCATGCGTTCAGCAGATCTAGACCGATCAAACTGACTTCTTCATCTGAGTTTGCTGATAAGAATCTTCTACTGAGGATAGACAGTTGGTGACTCTGAAGATACTGAGATTTTCACAATATTCAGTAGATAAATTATCGTACTGAGTCTTCAACCGAGGTCTTCTAAAAAATTCTTCTACGGTGGATAGTCAGTGGGAGGACCTGAAGACATGAGCTCTACAAATTGATGACACGGGGCTCTGGAATTTAACTTCTCTACTGAAGTTCAGACCAACAACACCCCTTACAGGACTTAGACAAAATAATCAATAAAGATAAGAGTGAGTCTAGCCTATTACATCATCATGTTCAAAACACATATCGGGTTCAGGACAGGTTTTGGGATCTTGAATTCTATAGAGATGAAAATCACTACAATTTCCCCCAACACCGAATATTACAATATGTCCTAAGTACATGAACTACTGACGTCAGTTCTAAGTACCCCCTAGCAATGATCTAAACGATCACTAACTCATAACCCAACAAAATTTTTCTGCCAAAAATATGGGTACCGTACTTATACCTAAGAAATCAGAAAAGTTGAAAAATATGGTATAAGATGCTATGATCTGATGCAAATGTAGAGAAAATGGTTTTAGGATCTGTTCGAGATAGACCTATAAACAAATAACGATGATCAAGAAGAATACTGCTCTGATATCAATTGTTGGTCCAGAGGCGAGCTTCTAGTGTGGGGTGGGGGGGTGGTGAATACACCTGAATGCAAATTCAAAACTCAGAACGCGAAAGTCAGCTGATGCTGAAGATTGTTACTGAACTTGTTAGTTAGCCAAATAAGCTTTCTCAATCGTGTGGGCAGAGATTCTCCTACTGAGTATAGTCCTACTGATTTATGTCAGAGAACAGTAGTTCAGCAACAGAAGTTGTTGCAAAAGTGTAGGCTCTTAAAATAGTCGTCTTAGTGAAAATCAGTTTTATGCTTGTTTGATTAAAACTTAGTTGAATGCAGAAAGAATAGTTAATAAATGCAACAATTAAAATAAACACAGGGGATTTTTAAAGTGGTTCAGACACGCTGGGTCCTACGTCCACTGTCCTGAACTAAGCACGAGTTCTTGTATTAATTATACTGAGCAAGCCTCAGTTGATCTGTTCAAAGCACACATTCTCACTTGTTTGCTTATAATGAGCAAGCCTTAGTCAATCTGTACGCAAGACGGATATCTACTTATAGTCGTAGTGACTTTACAGGTCTTAACCTTTGAATGTTAGAATTTCTCCAACTAAGGAGTTCTTACAATAATAACAGCTCAAAAGATAAACTCCTTCGAGGTTCTATGCTATTGAATATTACAATAAACACGCTTGGATAGAGAAAGGGAACAAGGATTTCTCTAGAGAGAAGAACTAAAGAAGATCTAAATCTAAGTGCAAGTTCTTCGCTTGAATATCGATGTAAGTTAGCTAGAGAGTGTTTGAGCTTTGATTGCTTTGGTTCCTGGGTCTTTCTACATGAAGGCACGTGTCGGATAAGACAAGGAAAATAGGCATAATAATTTGAACGTTGAGTAGAGGTACTGTAGAGGTTCAAGGATCGGATATAGGAGCTCAAGTCACAAAGTAAAATCTTATTTTCTTCCTTTATTTTCTTCAGCTTGTGATTCTTGTGCTGACTTTCCAAATGATTTTTCATAAATGCACTTGTTGCCTCGGACTCAACTTTAAGCTTCTTATTTTCTTCTTTGACAGCTGCAAATCTAGAATATCGATTGGCGGCATCTCTATCTTTTTTCTTATCTTTCTTCACTCTGATCGGTCTCGATGATGGAGTAGTAAACACATTATGATCCTCATCAGCTAAGTTCAAAAATGTCGAACCTTGTGTATCAGCAGTAGAATATTTAGAAGATTTGGCTGATCCCAAAACCCTAATTTGATTGGTGAACCATTCCTTTGTATTTGGAAACGCCTTGGTCCCTGAGAGTTTCACACTTAGTAGACTTGCCTTCAGCATGGTCCCAGGCTCAGAAGTTCTGTCTGCTGACCCTCAATAGACTATCCGACTCAGTACCATAGAGTGAAGACTCTGTAGTGTTGGAATTAGCAGGAGCAGCATACTGAGAGGTGTTTAGATCCAGTAGTGATGGACTCAACATGAGCAGCATACTAAAAGAGTCAGTAGAACTGGACTGAGCAGGAGCAATTTACTGAACTCAGAGTTGACCTTAAGTACAGTTGAACTCAGCAGGAGTATACTATCGAACCCCCCGGTCGACTCAAGAACACTCGACGCTTCCTTGACCGTCGCTGGTCTTCAAAGTATAAATCCGTAGAGGTGTCCGAGGTCGTACACATCCGAAAAATCAGCTTCAGTATCTGCCTTGAAGTTTGAATGTCTCAACAAGTTTCTACACCTCAACCAATGACAAGCAGCTAGTTGTCAAAGTACTGGTAAAAAGATGCAAGTCAACCACTTTCCTAAAAAAGATGGTGGACTCTGCACGATTTTAAAAGAGCTGTTAGCTACCCAAATAGAGTGACACGTGGATAGTTCGTCTCCAACGGATCTATCCATAGCTCACCTCTATAAATAGAGGGAAAATCAAATCGTTGAAGAACACACAGAACACATACGAGCATTGAACAAACAAGAATACAAGCTTTATACGAAGAACTACAGAGAAAACAACCTACCGCGAAAAGCACTCATACTGCTCTCGGGAACAAAGCATCATAGAATCAAAGCCTCCAGCATCCAAGTGAAAGAACACGAACCCAGACAGATTATTCCTCATTGTTCTTCACTCTAGAAGCCCTTTCTTGTTCCCTTTCCCTCTAACCTAAGCTCAACTGAACTTTTCTATAGCGTAGAACCGAAGGAGTTCATCTCTTGAACTGTTCTTATTGTAAAAGAACTCCTTCATCGTTGGAGAATCGTTCAAACATTTTTGTTTGATCTTTGTAAACTGAGACTTGCTCAGTATAATCACAAGGCTATGTTTGTCCTTTGTACAAACCGACTGAGACTAACTTAGTATAATATAATAGCCTCCTGATCTGTTCAGGACATTGGACTTAGGATTTTGGACATCCGAACTACTTTAAAAGTCGGTGTGTCTTTTACTGTTGCATTGATTTATTGTTCATTCTGAAAAACCGATTACAAAATTATTCAACAGAGTTTTAGTAAAAAGCTTAACTGAGTGCACTAATCTACTGAAACAGTTTTCATTAATAACGTTTTCAAACCAAACTGAATCGGGCCTACACTATTCCGCACGCTACTGAACTCTTACTGAACGATACTAAATTCTCGACATCGGCCGCCTAGCGTGCCTCGGCATAGTCGGGCCACTCGTCCACGCAATGCGTAACAGCTTGCCCGGCTCACCGAAGTCATTCGAAGACAATCTCCGAAATCGGACAATTCGTGTTTAAGTTTGAGAGAAAGGTTTTCAGGTGTATTCACCCCCCCTCTACACCTAAATGTTTAACGCGGGACCAACAATTGGTATCCGAGCAGGAGTTCTTTAAGACTCTTGTTATATGAAACTGGTCTACTCGAACGGATCCTTGAAAAACGTTTTCACTACAAAACATTCTTCATTTATATCAGGAATTCTTTAACAAGTCTGATATGTCAGGAATCAGGATGGTACCCATGTTCTCAGAGCAGGACTTCTTTAACATGTCTGATATGTGAGGAATCATGATGGTGCCCATGTTCTCAGTAGAGAACTACGGGGTATGGCGAGTCAGAATGGAAGCACATCTGACCTCGCTCCACGATAACATGATTGAGGTCTTGGAAGACGGACCTATCGTACCTATGGTCGATAGTGTTGAGTTTCAGGAACCAGATCAAGGAGGAGGAGCGGTGACCGGGAAGAAGGTGCCAAAAGACTGAAGCCTCTTCACTCCAGAAGAAAAGAAGCTTCATAATATTGACCGGGTAGACAGAAATGCCATTTTAACCACGCTGAGCGACTCGTATCTCGGCAGAGTTCAAGACTCCAAGTAAGCAAAAGAACTCTGGATGCTCTAGCGCTACTGAGTCGGGGGACTCAGAAGATAAAATCAAACAAGTTAGTGCTGGAACTCCAGAAGCTGGGGAGACTGTCACTCATACCCGACGACTCGATTGAAGAACTCAATATCAGATTTATAGATCTGATGAAGACAATTAATGGGTTGGGAAAGATGTTCTCCAACCGAGAGATGAATCTTAAGATATTGAGAGCCCTGCCAGACGGACCTTTGACTCCATTCGCTACACTTCTTAGATATTCTGATCTTGATATTATTTCTCCTGATCATATATTTTTAGAATTAAAAGCTGAAGAGTTTGAGTTTTGTCTGTCGTAGAGGAAGCAGAGAGCTGAAGCTGACGTTCAAATAGATCATGCATTTAAAGCATCAGTCAGCACAACAGCTCCTACGTCTAGCAAAGCTGAACCTTCAACAAGCGAATTACAAGAAGGGAGCCTAGCTAAACGATACGCGTTGCTTGCGATCAAGTATCAAAAGGAAAAGGAGCGGCGCAGAAAATTGTCTAGAGTCGTCGAAGACTCAAAGGGTAAGTCTGACTTCTCACCTAAACGCACTCCTGACTCACAAACTTCTGAATGCAGGAAACATGAAGATTCTGCTCAATCGAAAGTCAGTGAGAAAAGAGAAAGCAGAGCCATCTCCTGCTACAACTGCAAGAAGCAAGGACACTATCAGTACGACTGTCCTGAGCTCAGTACAGCTGAAAGAGTTGCAAGAAAAGCTCGAAGGGAGAAGTTCATCAAGAAGTGACAAGCCTATATTGCTGGTGAACTCTAAGACGACTCAGAAGAAGTTGACTCCTTCATTGATTCATCTGATAATGAAGCCGCCTTCATGGCTAAAGAGCTTGAAGAAAATACTGAAAAGTGTCTGATGGCAGGAGAAGAGGATGAGGTAAACTCTCCAGAACCATTTAACTCTTCTTCACACTGCACACAAGATACTATTTCAAGTGCAGAGGAGAATCTGGACGTCGCGATCACCTACAAAGAATTACTCGACGAGCAGATTCAGATGAGTCTGCAGCTCAGCAAGACTTTTCAGAATTTGGATGCCCTGAAAGTGGAAAATCAGAGACTTTCTCAGGAGAGTCGGGTTGCTACTGAGTCGGAAAGACTTTTTGTGAGACTAAGGGAGGAGATTAACTCTCTGATGATCAAGTCTCAGCAGCAAGAAGGTCTGATTTCAGTACTGACCAAAGACTTGACTCAGAAACATACTGAATTGAGTCAGCTGAAGCAGAAGTTCTCAGGACTTCAGACCGAGCACGAAACTCTGAAAAAGTGTGATGATGTCTGGAGAAACCTGATGACAGAGCGGTATATGAGAGCTGAGAAAAAGCTTGAGGCAATGCTAGCCAACAACAAGCCTAAGTACTGCAAGGAAGGACTCGGGTTCAGCCACGAAGCCTCCACATCTGCTTCCATACACTCAGAGAATGCTAACTAATAGATTTGTTCAAGGGGAGACGATCAATACTGAACCACTGAACCCCTTAGCAAAGAACAGGCAAAAGATGAAAGAACCTCATCCTATCTTTCAGAGAACTGACCAGAAGTTCAGCTCAAAATCACCGCAGCACAATCCAGGGGCAATCAGCAGAGTAAAATGGGCTAATCAGTATGGGTCATATTACTATGATCCTATTGTCAAAGGAGGTCCCAAAGGTCAGAAGAAGAAGAAGATCAGGACTCCTTAACCTATAAAGTCTCAGAAGTCAAGTTCACCTAGCCCAGTGGTGAAATATGTTGACAAAAGTGGAAAGAAATTGTCTAAGACCACCAGGGTCGTTAGACAGATTTGGGTTTCCAAAACTAACGCTTAAGGACCCAAAATCAAAAATAATGTGTACCTAAATATAATTCTGTTTTGCAGGTGCACAGGGACCCATGGTACATGGACAACAGATGCTCAAGACACATGACGTATCAGAGGCATCTTCTAAAGGATTATATCATAGAAGAAGGACCCCGAATCGAGTTTCGAGATAGCGCAAAAAGCTATACCAGAGGCTACGGAACACTCAGCATTGGAACCACCACAGTTCCGAGAGTATCATATGTTGAAGGAATTCAAGATAATCTTCTCTCTAGAAAACTAGTGTTATCAGGTTCGCACAAGAAGAATATATACATTGCTGACTGGAATTCAGCAGAACCTGAAGCATGCTTGCTAGCAAAGAATGACAACAGAATGAGGTGGCTCTGGCACAGAAGACTCAGCTATCTCAACTTCAAGACGCTAAACAAGCTTGCTAGAAACACTCTAGTGAAAGGATTGTTGAATGAAGTGTTCAGCAAAGATACTCAGTGTGATGCATGCCTAATGGGAAAGAAAACAAAGAAACAAAATCCACCAGTTCAATTACCTTCCATGGATGGAATCCTTCAGCTCCTCCACATGGACTTGTTCGGAACAGTCTCTCCTGTGATGATCACTGATGACTACTCGCGCTCCACTTGGGTCATATTTATTGCCAACAAATCTGATGTCAAAACAGAGTTACCTACGCTTCTGAAAAAGCTAAGTGTCGAGAAGAACACCGAAATCAGAAACATTCGTTCAGACAGAGGAACAGAGTTCCTAAATGCGATGGTTAAAGAGTTCTGCGATACTGAAGGAATAGAGCATGAGACGTCTGCTGCACGCACGCCTCAACAAAATAGGATTGCTGAGAGGTAAAACAGAACAGTCAAAGAAGCAGCAAGAACCCTGCTCGCAGATTCAGGACTCCCATCAAAATTCTGGGCAGAAGTTACTGATACTTCATGTTATACTCAGAACAGATCCCTACTGACAAAGCAGTATAAGAAGACACCATATGAATTATGGAACGGCAGGAAGCCTTCTTTATCTTATTTCCATATTTTTGGGTGTTCGTGCTTTATCCACAATAATGGGAAGGATCAGTTGAAGACTTTTGATAGAAAGTCAGACTAGGGAGTCTTCTTAGGATACTCCCGGGTCAGCAAAGCCTTCAGAGTCTTTAACTATCGAACCCTTTGCATGGAGGAAAGCCTTCATGTTGTTTTTAATGAGTTTGCTACTGAAGACAGGAGCAAGAACTTTAAACCAGAATCTGAGGACATCAGTAAGCAGCTACGGGATCTGAGCTTGAAAGATAAAGTTGAAAAGATCCAGCTTTGTTGGGATGATGATTCAGAAGATGATAACGAAGTCAAGACTACTGAATCACAGCCAGAAGCGAACGTAACTGAACCGATTGATTCTTCTGGAAAAAATCAATCCCAGGTAACTCAGGTCGATGAAGAAACTAATATGGTAAATGAGACCTCTACTGAGAATAACAACTCAGGGGGAAGTAATAATGTTCCTGAGCTAAATGCCCCTGAACCTGGTGACTCGGTAGACCCAACTCTAGTAACTGAATTGCTTCAATCTCAGAATAGTACAACTGAAATACCTAACTCACCTGCTATCTGTGTTGAACAAATCTTAGATGAAGAGTTGAAACATCGTAGATAGTGGCTGGACGCTCACACTTCTGATTTAATTATTGGAGATCCTTCAGCAAGCGTAAAGACAAGATCCAGATTCTGTCAGGGATAAAGCGCATTATATTCCTGCTTCTTGTCTACTGAAGAACCTCAGTCAGTTGAGGATGCACTTAAGGACGCTGATTGGATCATAGCCATGCAGGAGGAGCTGAATCAGTTCACGAGAAACGAAGTATGGGAGCTTGTTGACAGACCCCGACATCAACATGTGATTGGAACTAAATGGGTTTTCAAGAACAAGCGAGATGAAAACAACGTTATAGTAAGCAACAAAGCAAGACTCGTGGCAAAAGGCTACTGTCAAGCTGAAGGAATAGATTTCGATGAAACTTTCGCTCCAGTTGCAAGATTGGAGGCAATCAGACTATTCCTAGCCTACGCAACACATCAGCGATTCAGAGTTTATCAAATGGATGTGAAGTCCGCGTTCCTAAATGGCGTGCTAAAAGAAGAAGTCTATGTAGAACAGCCTCCTGGCTTTCAGCAGGGACATCAGGTCTACAGACTCAGAAAGGCTCTGTACGGGTTAAAACAAGCACCCAGGGCTTGGTACGATACCCTGTCTGAGTTTCTTCTTCAGAAAGGTTTTCAGAAAGCCACAGTAGACCGCACATTATTCAGCATTCGACTGGAAGACGATATTCTACTTGTGCAGATCTACGTAGATGACATAATCTTCGGATTGAAAAACGTCATCATGTGTCAGCAGTTTGAGAAAATGATGAAGGATAAATTCGAGATGTCAATGATGGGAGAGATGAATTATTTCCTCGGTTTTCAATTCAAACAATCTGAGAAGGGAACGTTCATCAATCAAGGCAAATACACTCGAGACCTCATCAAGAAGTTCGGCTGCACATCCGGCAAACCAACCAAGATCCCAATGAACACAAACATGAAAATCGATCTTGATAAAGAGGGAGTATCAGTAGACCATACTGAATTTCGTGCTATTATTGGTTCATTATTATATCTAATAGCTACTCGACCTGACATAACTTATGTTGTAGGTGTCTGCGCTCGATTTCAGGCGAATCCTAAGCAGAGTCACATGGACTCAGCAAAGAAGATTCTCCGCTATCTCAGAGGAACACCTGACATTGGTTTATGGTATCCAACTGATGATAATATTGTACTAACTGGTTATTCTGATGCTGACTAGGCAAGATGTAGAATTGACTGAAAGTCAACTTCTGGAACGTGTCAGTTCCTTGGCACTAAGCTAATTTCATGGTTTTCAAAGAAACAACATTCAGTAGCGACGTCAACTACTGAAGCTAAGTATATGGCTGTCGGCAGTTGCTGCGCCCAAATCTTTTGGCTGAGACAGCAGCTACGCGACTATGATGTCATTCAGAATGAAGTGCCGATTTTTTGCGACAGCACCAGTGCAATTGCAAACACTCAGAATCCAGTACTTCACACAAGATGCAAGCACGTGGACATCAGACACCACTTCATTCGTGATCTTGTCGAAAAGAAGGATATCAAGATGGAAAAGATCCATACTTACCACCAAAGGGCAGATATTCTAACCAAGCCTCTAGCTGAAGCCAGATTCAGAAAAAGTTCAGTAGAGCTAGGTCTGCTGGACCCTACTGACTCTAGTCAGTAAGTGGATTCAGGAGAGAAGCATTTAGCAAGGGGGAATGTTCACTCTCAGTACTGAGTAAATTCAGTACGTAGAGACTCAGCAACCATCTACACGAGGTATCAGCTGACTACGATGTTCAACTGACAGGTTTGCGTATCTCTACTCAGTAGCCAATGAAATATTCTGTGCATTTATGACTCAGATTCAGCTTCGTATTCAATAGCTTAGAAAATGTCATTTAATATAACGGTTTACATTAAATGCACGATATTCTATGTAAAGTATGCTGAACTCTGCGGCGCATTTAATGCATGCCGTATCAAGTTACTTCTTTGGCTATTTACAACTGTATTTTGACTTAGGCGGCTAAATGATCATTGCCTATTTTATAACATTAAATCCTGGCTGTCCATCTCAAAAGCTATTTCAAACTGAACCGTGGATTTATTAACTGTTCATCTTCTTTAACATATATAAACACGTTTAAAGTTTAGAAACCGCCATTTTCACTCTGTAAATTTTCATAACCCTAGTTTTCTGAGAAAAAGCATTTGTTTCCTTGCAAACTCATTTTTTCAAAAACTCAGAAAACTCTTCGGTAAATTCTTCTTAATAATTCAGCATCGTATATTATACTTGTAAAATATTTATTTCCTCGATACTCATACTGTTGATTTGCATAATACAAACATGGCAGGAGTAGTTGTTAATGTCCCCTCTGATATGCAAGAGATCCTGGAGAAGGATCGCGTTTGGTGCGAACCCATGATGGAGTTTGATGTCTGCGAACTCGAGTACATGGAGGAGATTTTCGACGCCCTAAGAGCGACCGACTTAGAGGGATTTCTATCGAGGAAGCCGACATACTTCCTCCCACGCCAGATTGCTGAGTTGTACTTGAACTCAGAGTCCGTAGAGGGCGATATCCGATGCAGATATATCGTCCATACAGTTGGAGATCCCTCTCGTGCCATTTCAGAGATAAAGTCGATGTCTATCAGAGAAGCTCTTCAGAGAAGCTTCAAACTTCCCAGCGCAGGATTCAGTACAGTGGGCTACAAGGAGGACTTGATGGATGAATACCTTGAGATCTTCTGCGGGAAGCCAACTTCTTTTAGAGCAGCGTTTCCGAAGAACGCCATGCTCCCGAAATTCAAAGCATTGGCTTATATTGTGACTCAGTTGCTGACGAGTCAGGCATGATCTTTTGATCAAGTTTCGAGGCCTAAAATACAAATGATGATGGCCATTTATGACCACGCGAAGATCAACATGACTGAATTCTTGCTCAAAGAGTTCATGACGCAGTCTGCGAAATTTGATAAGCTTTCCCAGCGCCTTGTAGTAAAGGGAAAATTACTATACGGACTGAAGCTGTCTATCATGATAGAGGACTTCTGCGGAATAGACAACATTGCATATGCTGACAAGCAGTACTTTAATCCGAAGAAGGTCCGTTTCCAGATCAGGGCAGCGGCCCTTCAGCAGATTGGGTCTGGGCCTGCTGACCCCAAGACAGGAACTCAGAAGACCTCCACTCCTACGAAGAAGAGGTCCCCTCCAAAGTAAACTCTGAAGACGCCGACTAAGAGACTGAAGAAAGTCAGTGAGGTTATACCAGAGGTAGTTCCTGAACCACCTCTACAGCTGAGGGACGAGTCTGAGTCCTCAGAAAAGACTCCGTCAGTGGATAAGGTTGTCTCCACTGAACGAGGCGAGAAAGTGGACCAAGGGCTCGAAGCTGAACAGATCCCTGGGACTGAGAGCCCCTTGGATGTCCCTCCACTAAGCAGCTTTCCGTCTGCTGAGAAGCAACAGTCTCCCATTGAAGTAGAAGATTCTGAGACTGCTTCTGACTCAGAATCGATCGGGATAGAGGCATCAGCTTTGCAATCAAGAGCCTCCCGAGAAGTTGTTGAACACATACCAGAGATAGCCAGCCATAATGATCTAGTCACTCTGGCAAGGCAGGCTAGACTCCACATGCTGATCAGGTTCCAAGAGTGGTCTACCCTGAATAAGCTGATCAAACACCACTCCTGTAAACAGCTCCACGAGGAGGATGTGACGATAAGGGACAAGATAGGCTACTCCGAGCCTTCAGACATTTGTTCCGTAGACAACTTGAGGGCTGCCATGCTAGCTTTGCTGAATGATCGCCAACCAGTCTCAGCAACGGCACCCTCAGATGGGTCTTACCCCGATGGTCAGGACCCACCCTGTGATTCAGGCCCTAAGAAGCCTGATGAGGGCACTCAACTGGACAAGGATGCTCCAACCTCTACTGCTGAAACACCTCTCAGCATCCTTGGACCAGGTCAGTTGGAGGTTGGTACCTCGAAATCTGTAGAACCAGCTCAGCTCTTACTTGAGTCTGCTTTCAAGGTAGCGCCCATCCCTAGAAGCCGACGTTTGAAGTCAGTGGCCAGGGCCCTGAGGAGTCAAGGGACACAAAACCGACTCCTCGCCCGTGCCGTCCACAAGACGTGGAGGCAGACCACTCAAGCTCAGAGTGCAGAGATCAAGGGGCTCAGAACGACCATTCAGAATACGCCTGCCCCACTTCTCCACAATCATAACTGAAGCACTCACCTCTCAACGAGCCAACTTCGAAGAGCAACTGAAGCTGATGGAGGCTGGCCAAGCAAAGCTTCTGTAAGAATACAAGGTCGCCCAGTCAGCTCACACTGAATCTATCTCTTCCATCTCTCAGGCCTCCGAACTTAGGATCCAATCTATTCAGAAGGAGATGGAAGAGAGAGTGGATAAAAAGTTGCAAGATATCCAAATAGCAGCAGACGCCTCTCACAAAAGTACAGTGACCAACTTACTGAGGAGAGAAACGAGCTGCATGAAAGACTCACAAAGCTGCAGTATGCATTAGATGATCTGTCAGCAGCCTACAAGAGTCTGGATAAGAAGGTGCAGATCCCCACCCCTAGCTTATTTTCTGATGCCAAAAAGGGGGAAGGAAAACTGAAGATATCTGAAGGGGAAGGAAAGGTACTGAGAGTCCCCAAAGGAGTAAGGACAGTGACTGGAGCTACTCAAAGTCAGCAATCTGCTCCCACTAGTCCCTCCACTCAGTCCACACAAGGCGAGGCCCAGGGTATCTCAGCAGCAGGAGATGTAGTGCCTGCTGAGACTGGCCCAAGCGGCTCAGGACCCAAGGACTCTGCTACTCAAGTAACCCAGACTCCAAGTGACATAATCAAGGAGATTGCTGAGTACACAGAAGAGGAGTCAGAAGAGGAAGAGGTTCCTCCGCCTCCTCCAGTGTCAGGAAAAGGCAAGAAGATACTGAAGCTTCCAACCCCTCCCTCAAAGAAAACTATAAGATACATCACTCCTGAGGAGGAAGCTCAGATAGCTGCTGGGGAAAAGCTTGCCAGAGAAATTGCTGAGGCTGAGGCTGCTAACAAGCCAAAGAAAAAGCCAGCCAAAGGCAAGACTAAGGCCCCAGCAGGAGGTAGGAAGCGTGGGACAAGGCTGCCTCCTAGGAAATTAAAGTTGAGCGATGAAGCTGACAAAGAAAAGGAGAAAGAGCAGCAGCAACAGCAGACAACTGGTCAGCAGGGTACTTCAAAGGAAAAATCATCTACTCCTGCTGATTCAGAAGAAGAAGTTCATGTACCCTTCTATGTCCCCTCGAAGAGTCAAAACTTGAAATGCAAGAAATTTGGGATCAGATGGAGAGATATCTATAAAGAGGAGCAAAAGCAAGGCAAATAGAAGTAGCAAGAGAAAGGCTCAGATTGGCACACTTAGAAGCTCTGAGGCTGAAGGCTGAGAAGGAAGCTAGCCAAAGGATTCCTGAGAAGGCAGATATTCCATACAAGTACAGAAGACTCAGGAAGCCTACTGACCTGAAAATTCACAGATGGCCCACAGTGGATGAATGGATGCCATGGGAAAGAACTCAAAGGTGGGAGTCACTGAAGGCAGATTACATCAAGAGATACTATTTCTGGAGATACTGGCCTGAGATGCACAAGTCTATCGCATTTGCTGAATGGCTTCTGAAGACCGACCCAGAGATATTTGTTAGAGTTCGGAAGGCCATAGCAGATAAAATTGATGTCAGAGTCCCAGCTCCAAGGATCATGCCTCCCCCACTGAAACTAGATGGCTCTGTTCATTATGGGGTAATTGAGAAAGAGATTAAAGATGCTGCCCAAGCAAGACACTTGGATGAAGATGAGCCTGCTGATTTGCCAGAGATACTGAAGCTGAGAAAGATCACCTACAGAATGTATGGACTGCCACTTCCTGAATCAAAATCAAAGGACTTCAAAGACAGGATTCAGCAGTTCAGATGATAGATAGCTTCTGTATTTCTCTTATGTTTTGTTTTTCTTAGAATAGCAGTTGATGTATCTGTACTGAAGTTCATTTTATATATAAAACATCACTGTTGTTCGGCCCTGACAATTCCTCATTGTCTATATGGCCTTGCTTGTCGTTATGCTTAACACACAGAATCACTCAAGTGATTACTGACTCACACACTCACTGAATATATATATTAGATTATGATCTATTATATTGCTGAACATACATTCTGTAGGTGATCTTTCTCACCTACAGAATTGTCAGGGCCGAACAACAGTTTTTACCTTATTAGATTATGATCTATTAGATTGCTTTTAGATGGGGGAAATTGTTGTTAGACAGGGAGAAATTGTTGTTTAGCTTTCTGTATGAGTTCTGATATTTCTTCCCTGATTCCCTCAGTAGTCTAGGACTTGAAGAACAACTCCACTGATTCTACTTGTAATACTTGTAAGGAGCTCTATTTCTGATAGTCATAGTATTAGGTTTTGGCATCATCAAATAGGGGGAAAATGTTGGGAGATGATTCAGTCGCTCCTCAACTCGTTGGGAGATAACTCAGCAGCACAGTGTTCTGAATATTTGCTGAAGATTTGAAGATCCCAAAACCTTATCTGACTGATGAACCATTCAGCTGTAATATGTTGTTCTGTCTGTGAAGTTTCAAACTCAGTAGACACTCTTCATTTGGTTTAGGTGCTCAGTAGACTACCAGCCTTAGTACCAGAAGAAGAAGACTCAGTGATACTGGACTCAGCAGGAGAAGTATACTGAAAGGAGTCAGTGGAACTGAACTCAGTAGGAGTAGTTCACAGATCTCAGAGTTGCTCTTCAGTAGAGCCAACTCAGCAGGAGCATGCTACTGAATTTAGATCAGACTCAGCAACGGCTAGACGGTCCTCTAAAACTGTCAGAATTTACTAAAGTCTAATCAGCAGAGTTATACGAGGAAGAGAGAAGTCAGCTTCAGATCTACCTTCAAGACTGTTCTGTCTCACCTACTTTCCGTAACCTCGACCAATGACGAGCGGCCAGCTGTCATATTCTGATTAAAGCTGCAAAGTCAACAACTTTCCAGAAATTGAGGGAAAGGACACTGCAACCATACTTTGAAAGAGCCGTTAGCTACCCAAAAGAGAGAGACACAAGTATCATCGTCTCCAACGGATCTATCCTTGCCTCTACTCTATAAATAGAGGGATACAATTCAAATTGAAGCTCACGAGCGAACCTACGACACAAATAAGAACACACGAGCATTCACGAGCAACTCGAAATGACCTAAGCCTTCCGCAAGAAGTTCAAAGAGTAATCTCTGGCGAAAGATGACATACTTGCTCATAGGGAACCAAGCTGAACCAGAATTATAAAGTCTCTAGTATCCAAGCGACTGAACACGAACCGAAGTCTTTACCTAACCGTTCGTCGCTCTAGAAGCCACCTTCCCGTTCCCTATCCCTCTAACCTAAGTTCAGCAGATCATATCCATAGCTTAGATGAAGGAGTTTATATTTACACTGATCATTATTGTAAAGGACTCCTTCATAGTTGGAGAGTTTGTCAAACGCTTTAGTTTGATCCTTTGTAAACTGAGACTTGCTCAGTATAAATCTCAAGACCAGTGTTTGTCCCGCGTATAAACCAACTGAGACTATCTCAGTATAATACATTGCCTCCTGATCTTTTGGGACAGTGGATGTAGGATTGTTGGATCCGAACCACTTTAAAATTGCATGTGTTCTGTGTTCGTTTTTCTGTTTTAACTGTTGCATTAATTACTGTGCATACTAAAAGTATTTTCTAAAATCATTCAAATGAGTTTCAGCAAAGCTTAATCGATCGTACTAACTACTGAAACTGATTTATTACAAACGTTTTCTAAACTCAACTGAATTTGGGCCTACATTTCCACACTACTGAACTTTATCTGAACGGTACTGAATTCTGACTCAAGTCAGCTAGCAGACCTCAGTAAAGTCAGCCACTCTGCCACACGATCCAGAATAGCTTATTTGGTCTACTAAACTCATTCAGTACGACACTCTCCTGAAAAGGACTGTTCGTGTTTGAAGTTGAGAAACTTGTTTTCGGGTGTATTCACCCCCCCCCCCTCTACACCTGAACGTTTTATCTCGGGACCAATAGGTACTGAATTCTGACATCAGTCAGCTAGCAGACCATAGTATAGTCAATCACTCTGTCTACGCGATCCAGAACAGCATGCCTG
Source organism: Lavandula angustifolia (assembly GCA_028984105.1). Lineage (NCBI taxonomy): Eukaryota > Viridiplantae > Streptophyta > Magnoliopsida > Lamiales > Lamiaceae > Lavandula > Lavandula angustifolia. Next base: position 9,059,327 of record CM054822.1, read on the forward strand.
GGCTACTAAACTCATTCAGTAGACAATCTCCGAAATCGGACTGTTCGCGTTCAAGTTTGAGAAAAAGGTTTTCATGTGTATTCACCCCCCCCTCTACACCTGAACGTTTGACTCAGGACCAACAATTTTGATTATCCTAGCACAATCCTAAAATTTAGGAAAATCTTTTAGTATTTCCCACACATGATCATATTTCCAGCTTTGTTTACCCTTTCACTCATCAATGCACAATATCTTGGCTTCACGCATCTACAAAAAAAGTTAGTATAATAAATTAAACTCATTTAAAGGATAAAGTAAGAATTGAAAAATATTATTTTTTGATACTCCCAATATCTTCATTTGAAGCACCGCTAGGATGTCTACTATCAATTGTCTTTATGCACGAATGAAGCTTCTTTACTGCTTTCTCAAAAACTAGCATTCTTGCCTGCAAGGATCTACCTAAACGGAACTCCAACTAAGCACGTTTTGATTGATTGTAGTTTACATCCACACGAGACTAAAATCTATCTAATGATTGGTTGACCCCAATTTTTGGATCTTGAGAAATTTCCAAACTCTACATACGAGGATACCTTCTAGATGGTTGTAGTTTGTGGAACGAATAGACATCTTCGGTTCAAATTAAAGATAGTAGATGAAGATTTGTAGTTGAGAGAAAATTATGTGAATGTGTCAATAAAAATACAAGATTGTGTCTACATTTATACACTTAAATTCTACTACTTCCAAAATACAAAATATTCATGACAGAACTTTAAAACCGAAGTGACTACACAACTCAAATTACTTTCACTACACACAACTTTCAATACCGAAGTGACGACACATCTTTTACAACTATCAAAATACACAACTTTCAATATCTAAGTGACGACATATCTTTCACAACTATAAAAATACATGACTTTCAATACTGAATAGACTATACAACTTTCATAATCTTCAAAATTACACAACTTTCAATACGAAAGGGACACAACTTTCACTACCTTCAAAATTAACACAATTTTTAATATGAAAAGGACTACACAACTTTCACTATAACTTTCAATATAAAAGGGATTGCACAACTTTCACTACTTTCAAAATTCCACAACTTTCACTACTTTCAAAATTCCACAACTTTCACTACTTTCAAAATTACACAACTTTCACTACTTTCAAAATCGAAATGACTGCACATCTTACTATCAAATTCACAGTACTATAAATATATAACCTAAACTTTGTAGGCATTTATTAGCTACTATCACAACTTGAATCCAAATTACAATAGTTCGCCATCTTCCTCAACAGACTCAGAAGTTGATAACTTCGTAAACCATCTTCTTATACAAAAACAACAGAAAATAAGACGTACTATTGCCATGATAGGATGCTCCAACTTCTTAGTGATGAAGAAAACAACCAAACACATGGTGGTTCAGTTCCAGGGCATATCGTCATCAATCGCAATAGTGAGGAGACTAATCGTAGATTGTACAATGATTATTTTGCAGATTTTCCAACGTACAACAATATCATGTTTTGTAGGAGATATCCGATGTTTCTCTCTTTGTTCCTTCACATTGCTGATGCAGTTAAAGACCATTATCACTACTTCCAACAACGAGTTGATGGTGTTGGAAAGTAAGGCTTGTCAACATTTCAAAAATTAAAAGCAGCCTTCCACATGTTAGTGTTGGTCCAGAGACGAGCCTTGAGGTGTTGGGGCGTGGGGTTGTGAATACACCTGAATCCAAATTTCAAAACTCAAACACGAAAGTCAGCACAACTGAATATTGCTACTAAACTAGTACACTGAACTAGTTAGTTGGCCAAATAAACATTATGGATCGCGTGGGCAAAGATAATCTTCAACTGAGTCATATCTACTGACTTCAGTCATTGAACAGTAGTTCAGTATTGGATATTGTGTGCGGAAGTGTAGGCCCAAAAAAAAAATGTTCATCTCAGTTAGAAAAACCCATTTTATGTTGATCGTTTAAAAGTCAGTTTTATGCAATATGAACAGTAAACAATGCAACAGTAAAAATGACACAAAAATTTTAAAGTGGTTCGGATACACAGGATCCTATGTCCACTGTCCTGAACAAAGCAGGAGTACTTGAATTAATTTATACTAAGCAAGTCTCAACTAATCTGTACACTAGACATATACAGTCTTGTTTTCTTATATTGAGCAAGTCTTAGTTAATCTGTACACTGGATAGATATCTACTTATAGTCGTAGTGACTTTACAGTTTCAACAGTGAAGGTTCGATTTTCTCCAACTATAAAGTACTTCTTACAATAAGAACAGTTCAAAAAGCTGAACTCCTTCGAGTTTTCTAGGCTAATGATTTTACAATAAGCTTGCTTAGAATAGAGAAAGGGAATGGATTAAACTGCAGAGTGAAGTACGAGAAAGAATCTCTCTGTTTGTAAGTTCTTCGCTGGAATTTACTTTGAGTTTGCTAGAGTGTTTGATCGCTTGAATGCTTGTGTTCCCATTTATTATCTTCCTTGCATGAAGACTATTCTCTATTTATAGTCTCGACATATGAATAGATCCATTGGAGGAAGTCTAGACACTTGTCGAAAACGACAAGGAAAACGACTATCTTCATTTTGAATGATACTGAAGAGATTCCCTCTTTTTCAATATGGAAGCAGCTTTACGTCAGAGTAGGTACAATGCTGGCGACTTCTCATTGGTCGAGGTTAGCGAGTAGGTGAGGGTTGTTCAAACTCCAATATCATGTTGAGTTGACTTCCTCTGAATCCTCAGACCTTTTATTGAATTATCTCGTACTTCCATTCTTTTGAGATTTCAGCTCGTGGCTCGAATTCCTGTGCATATTCAATGGGTTGTAGCAATCCTAACTGAGTTCTTGATGCTGAGTTCTTCCGCTGAACGACAGATGATCTACTGAACCCTATCAGCTATTGAACTCTAGCTAGCCTACTAAGTTCCTAACATACTGAACTCAACTAAGCTATTACATTACATAAGGTTCATCATTCAGTTAGGGTTTTGGGATCTTCAAATCTTATAATATTGAATCTCACCCCAACAGTTAGCTTATGGTCTTAAAGCAGATACTATGGACGAGTATTATAAAATAGGTGAGTCCACTGTGATTAAAAGGATGAAAAAAATTCTCGCGCAATAGTTGAGATTTTCAAATCGTGTTATTTGTGAGCACCAACAACTAATGTTATTGCTAGACTTTTCTAGATTGTTGAAGCTCGTAGGTTTCAAGGAATGTTAGGCAGTCTAGATTGCATGCATTGGAAGTGGAGAAATTTTCCTACTAGATGGGTTTGACAATTTGCATGTTGTATTGGAAGTCCTTCGATTATACTCGAAACTATAGCAGATTATGATCTTTGGATATGGCATGTTTATTTCGGTTTACCAAGCACCAATAATGATATCAATTTGTTGGAGAGATCTCATCCTTTCCATCCTTTCCATGATCTCACTAATGGTATTGCTCCTGCAGTTTATTGCACACTTAAGGAAAAGAATTTCGTATGGGGTATTACTTAGCTGATAGTATATAACCTAAATGAGCTACCATTGTGCAAACGATTGATAAACCTCGTACTCACAAGCGCATAAATATTTTTCTATGAAACAAGAAGCATGCAAGAACATGTAGAACGTGCATTTGGTGTGCTTAAGCAACATTTTGCAATTGTAGCAGGGCCGGTGAATTTTTGGAGCAAAGAAGTGATACATGATATAATGACTACATGTGTAATTTTGCATAACATGATAATTGAAGATGAACGTGATCTTAGTACTTCGATTGAAGTTGCAATAAAGGCGCCACCACCGAATGTTGAAATGGTCACAAATAAATTACCGTTGAAAGACTTTGTTGATTGACACAACAAAATAAGAAATCACGTTGCTCATGATGAATTTAAAGATGCGGTAATTGAGCATTTGTGGAATGAATATAGTAATTCTGAATGTTGAATTTATGTGTAATTTCTTAGTTTGTTTATTTTGTTTATATAGTGTCTTTATTCTCGTGTGGTTCATAAGACGATTACTCTTTTCCTCATTTGGAGACGAGGCTCGACTCTTGAAGTTTAGCTATGTGATCTCCAAGGGTTTTTATGATTTTCTTGTTCTTCTTTCTAATAATAACTCTACTTTATAAATATATGATTTAATATTTTTTTTATAAAGTTGTGTAAAGTAATAAATATCTAATACATAATTTAGTTATTAATTTTATTTATTAATTATCAAGTTATCTTATATATATTAAATTTGTATCCAATATTTTAGTAGTGGAAAAGTTGAGTGTACCAATTTTAGCATTTGTAAAAGAATATAAAAAGAATATTCTTTTGGGTTTGGGTTTGGGTTTGATGGTTGGAGATAAATTATTGTTTGATGTGACAAAAACTGGAAAATGAGAATTGGTTTTAGGTTTATTGTTGGAGATGCGCTTAGATAGGAAATAGGAAGGATTCTACACTACTCATCTTACTAATTGAATGGTTGACATTGAATATGTTCTGAATTATTCCGTTATGCACAATCCTTATCGATGACTCGATTTATGACCATGTTACCTTCATCTTTTAGTTTCATTTTGTTCGTTACCTTCCATTTCCCTTGTTTTGTGTTGTTTTTTTTGCTAATTTTGCTCCTTAGTTTCTTTTGTAGGTACTTGGTGTATTTTGAGGCAAGTCATTACATCTTATTGCCAAATCTATGGAAAAGAACTACTCGAAGACCCGAGTGTATAAGGTTGTTGCACCACGGAGAAAAAGGTCTAAAAGCACCTAAGGCAGTCTATACCCTGTCACGCAGATGGTTATACCGCGATATAGACTCTAGAGAAACCATAACCCAACATGAGATCAATTGAACTATGGCAGAGGCCCAAAGGAGGTCATATGGACCCAAGGAGTATCTATACACCGACATTGAAGATGTTATGTCGCGGTATGACCTTCGATCCAGGTACGACCTAGTTCGTTGTCTGCTTGCATCTGCCCAAACGGAGCACGACTTTTTTGTGTTTTTCAATAGTATAAATAGAAAATTGGACATATAATCTCTACCCTTTCTCCTCCCACACCACTCTACTTCTATTTCTAGATAGACATAGCCTCCTGAATCGGATCAAATAATAAACACATAAGTCGAACTATGTTCTCACCTAATCTAAC